>JAJSOF020000042.1:209343-279369 GCA_025594305.2 Periplaneta americana | reverse complement strand
TTGGTAAAGGGTTGGAGGTTGGCTTGGAGCTGGATTGGGGATGGCTTGGGAGCTAAACTTGGGGAAATGGCAGGGGCTGAAAAGGGAAATGGATTGGGGGTGGCTTCCCAGGGTGGGATGGGGGATGGGAGGAGTTGGGAAGGCTGGCTCAGGCTGGCTTGCAGGATTGCTTGGTGGCTGGCTTGGGAGCTGTGTTCAGGCCACAGTTAGAGGTATAGGATAGGAGGATCGCCCAGGGAGCTGGCATAGGAGCTGGGTTGGGTGCTGGAATAGGAGTTGCCTTGCAGCTCGACTGGAGCTTCAGGCTGACCTTTGTGTTAGCTGGGGGCGCACAGCTGGTAGGGAAGCTTAGGAGCTGGTTTGTTGGATGGCTTTAGAGCTAGCTTTAGTGTTGGATTGGAAAGGTTCTTTTGGGCTGGAATGGGAGGTGGCTTCAGGGCTGACGTGTGTGCAGGCTTAGGATCTAGCTGATGTTGCAGGATCTATCTTAGGGATGACTAGGAGCTGGAATAGTTTCAGGCTTTGGGCGTGGCATAGGGACATGTCTTAGGTCCTGGAATGGCAGTGCCAGAGGGCTCGAAGGGAGCTGGCGAGGCTAACAGGCTGGCTTAGAGGCTAGCTCGTGAGCTGGCTGGGTAGGTGATGGCTTGGGGAGATAGATTGAGCGCAGTCTTAGGGCCTGGCTTGGGAGCTGGCTTGAAGCATGGCTTATGACCTGGTTTGGGGATGGCTTGGGAGCTGCCTCCCAGGGCTGGGTTGGAGCTGAAGTTTCTAGGCTCCATAGGAAAGTGCAGGAGTTGTGGAAGGCTAGCATAGGAGCTGGCTTATGTTCTGGAATGTGAAACTGACTTGAGGGCTCGAATGGGAGCTAGCCTGAGGGGCTGGCTTAGGAGCTGGCTGTGAGCTGGCTTGGGGATGGATTAGGAGATAACTTGAGCGCTGGATTAGGAGATGGCTAAGCTATCTGTGGGAAGTCTTGGCTAGCTTGGCAGCTGGGATAGGAGATAGCAGGGGATGGTTTCGGAGCCAGCTAGGGGATGTTCTTCAGGCTAAAAAAGCTTGGTAGCTGGCTTGGGAAGGTGGCTTTGGGGATGGCTTAGTAGCCAGCTTGGGATCTGTCTCAGGGGCTGGCAGGAAAAGCTTGGGAGCATCAATGGGAACATGTCCTGGGGGCTGGGATGGGAGCTGGCTTGTGTGCTGGAATTCGAGATGCCTTGCAGGCTCGAATGAGAGCTGGCTTCAAGTGGGTTAGGTCTGAATTGGGAGTTGGCAGGGGGCTCAGATGTGGTGGCTAAGGTTGACTTGGGGGCTGGCTTCAGGGTTGGCTTAGTGTATTGCTTGAAGGATGCCTTCCAACACAGAAGCTGGAGCTGGCTTTGGAGGCTTGAGTCGCATGTTAGCTGGCTTGGGAGCTGTCTTGGGTGTCTAGCTTTTAGGATGGCTTGGGAGCTGGGTTAGGAACAGGCTTAGGGGCTATGGGTGCTGTGTTGGGTGCTGGAGTCGGGAGCTGCCATGCAGGCTCCAATGCAAGCTGGCTTCAAACCTGTATTGGTGCTTAGCCCAGAGCTGGCTTACCCAAACTGTCCTAGGTAATAGCTTGGGAGCTGGATTGAGTGATGGGTTAGGACTGGCTTTAGGCTTTAGGCGCTGGCTTGTGGGCTGGCATGGGAGCTGCTCAGGTGCTTGAATGGGATGTGGATTGGAGGCTCGAATAGGAGCTGGCTCGAGGACTGACTTTCAGGCTGGCTTGCAGGATTACTTGTGAGCTGGCTTAGCTTAGGAGCTAGTTTAGGACCAAGTTTGAGGCTGGCTTTCAGGTCTTGGGTGTTGGTCTGGGAGCTAGTTTATTGCTTCAAGCAGCAGGGGTTAGTTTTATGAGCTGGATTAGGAGGATGGCAAGAGCTAAGCTTAGGAACTTGGGAGCTGGCATAGGGAGCTGGATTAGAGTGATAGCTTCCAACTAGCATAGAGATCTAATGGGTTAGCTAGCTTCAGGCTGACAAGCTTCTGCAGGGCGCTGGCTAGCTTAGGAGCTGTGTTCAAGGTCTGGCTTAGGGGCTGGATAGGAGATGGTTTATGAGCTAGCAGCTAGGACCTGGCTGGGGGCTGGCTTTCAGGCTCAGATGTGTTGGTTCAGATCTATTTATTTTAGCTGGTTTGAGGCTGGCTTCAGCTGGATTAGGAGCTGGTTTATTAGGATAAGCTTAGAAAACTAAGCATAGGTGCTGGAATGGAAGAGTTTCTTCCGAGGCTGGAATTGGAGATGCTTAGGAGCTGGCTTAGGGTGCTAGCTGAGAGCTAGCTTGCAGGCCTATGATGGCTATCTTGAGATTAGATTAGGAGCTGGAATGGTTTCAACCTTGGGGCGTGGCATAGGACATGTCTTAGGTCCTGGAATAGCGGTTACCTTAGGAGGCTCGAAGGAAGCTGGCTTGAGGGGCTAGCCTGCTTAGGGCTAGCTTGTAGCTGGCTTTAGTGATGGCTTGGGAAGATGGTTTGGGAGCTAGTCTTAGCCTGGCTTCAAGGCTAGTTTTATGTTCTGGATTGGGCGATGGCTCAGGAATAGAGTTGGAACTGGGCCAGCAGGGGCTGGCTTAGGAACTAGTTTGGGGATGGCATTGGAGATAAGCAGGGTAAAACTTAGGAGGATTAGCTAGCTAGCTAGAGTTAGGATTTAGTGCTAACAGGATGGTTTCAGAGCCTGGCTTAGGATGGAAAGGATAGCTGGCTTGGTGGCTACCAGAAAGGTGTCTTGGGGATGGCTTAGTAGCCAATGAGGATCATCTCAGCTGACGCTGTGTTAGCTAGAGGCGCCGGCATCAGCTAGGAACAGTCCTGGGGGCTGGGATGGAAGCTAGCTTTGGTGCTGGAATTCGAAGATGCCTTGCAGGCTCAAACGGAAACTGGCTTCAGAGCTTATAGGAGCTGACGTGGGTGTTGGCTTAGGATCGAATGTGAGCTAAGCAGGAGCTGTCATGGGGATGCTTAGGGAGCTGGAATGGTTTCAGGCTTAGGAGGATACCTTCCAGTTAGTTTAGGGATCTTGGAGCTGGCTTAGGGGGCATGTAGGGTCGCATGTTGCTGGCTCGAAGGAGCTGTCTTGAGGTCTGGCTTGTGGGATGGCTTAGGAGCTGGAAAGCTTGTGAGCTGGCATTGGGTGCTGTGTTAGGAGTGATTAGGAGTTACCATCAGGCACCAATGGGGCCCTGGCTTGGGGCCCTTGGAGCATGGCATGTGACCTGGCTTGGGAGATGGCCTGGGTATGCTTGGAGGTGATTGAAGTGAGATAAGGCTGGCTTGGGGATGGCTTAGGAGCTATCTAGGCTGGCAGGAGCTAGCTCAGGGGCTGGGAGTGCATGATGGCTTGGAGGATCGAATGGGAGCTGGATCGAGACTGACTTCAGGCTGGCTTGCAGGGCTGGCTTGGAAGCTGGCTTGGGGGATAGCTTAGGATCTAGCTTAGGACCTGTCTTAGGGCTGGCTTTCGAGTCATCTTAGGTGTTAGTCTGGGAGCTGAGTTTGGTAGCTGGCTTGGGGTTAGCTTGGAGCTGGATTGGGGATGGCTTGAGAGCTAGCTTAGGAACTAGCTTAGGGACTAGCTTAGGAACTGGATTGGGGATCAGCTTCCGAGCTGGCATGGGGGATGGGTGCAGGTTGGCTTAGGGCTGGATTTGGAAGCTGGCTGCAGAACTTAGTGGCTGGCAGGAGCTGTGTTCTGGCCTGGCTTGGGATGGGATGGGAGGATCCACAGGGCTGGCATAGGAACTGGGTTGGAGTGCTGAATAGGAGTTGCCTTGCAGGCTCGAATGGGAGCTTCTTCAGGCTAGTGTTTGGGACCTGGCAGAGGTCTAGCTTTCAGGGTTCAGCAGGTGTTGGGTTAGGAGCTAGCTTTGGCTGCCGCAATGGGGTTGGCTTGTGAGCTGGATTAGGGCTAGCTTGGTGGATAAATAGGAACTAGCTTAGGGGTTGCTTAGGAACTGGATTGGGATGGTTTTAGGAGCTGCATGGGGATGCTTAGGAGTTGGCAGGCTGGCTAGTTTAGGAGCTGGCTTGGATGTCTTGGGTCCTGGATTGTTAGTGGGGGTTTGGTAGCTGGGAGCTGTGTTCAGGCCTGGATTAGTTTGGGGATGGGATGGCAGGATCTTTGGGCTGCCGCAGGAGCTGGGTTGGAGCTGGAATTGGAGTTGCCTTGCAGGCTCAGATAGGAGCTAGCTTCAGGCTAGTTTGGGACCTGGGGGGCTGGCTTTCGTTGGGAGGATGGTTTCAGAGGCTAGTTTAGGATCTCCTTAGCTGGCTTGGTGGTTAGCATGGGAGCTGGAGGGATGGCTTGAGAGTTAGGATCTGTCTTGGGGAGCTGGCTTAGGAACAGGATTGAGGATGCTTCCAGCTGGCATCATAGCTTAGGAGTTAGCTTAGAGTCTGGCTTGAAAGCTGGCTTGAGGAGATGCTTGGTGACTAGCTTAGGGAGCTTGCTCAACCTGGTTTAGGGATAGGAGGATCCTTTAGGGCTAGCATGGGAGGCTGGGTTGGTGGTGATATGGCTTGATGAGGGTCGAATGGGAGCTGGCAGGGGATGACGTAGGGGTTGGCTAGAGGCTGGCTTGGTTAGGCTGAGGATGGATTAGGAGCTGGCAGGGATGGCTTAGGAGCTGTTTGGGACCTGGCAAGGGCTGGCTTTCAGGTCAGCAGGTGGTTTGGGAGCTAGTTTGGTAGCTGCCCAGGGTTAGCTTGTGGGATGGATTGGGAGCTGGAATGGAATGCTAGGAACTGGCAGGGACTGGCTTAGGAACTGGATTATGGGATGGCTTCCGAGCTGGCATGAGGAGATAGCAGGAGTTGGCTTAGGAGCTGGCTTGGAAGCTGGCTTGAGGATTAGCTTAGTGGCTAGGAGCTGTGTTCTGGCCTGGCTTAGGGGATGGGATGGGAGGAACCAGAATGGGGCTGGCATGGGAGCTGGGTTGGAGTGCTGGAATGGAGTTGCCTTGCAGGCTCGAATGGGAGCTGGCTTCGGAGCTAGTTTCGGACCTGGCTTGGGGCTGTGTTTCGAGGCTCGCTTAGGTGTTGATGTTTAGAGCAAATTTGGTAACTGGCTTAGGGTTTTGCTTGGTGAGCTGGATTGGGGATGGCTTAGGAGCTAGTTTAGGAACTGGCTTGAAGGAGGTTAGCATGGGGACAGGATTAGGGATAGCTTCAGGAGCTAGGCATTAGTAGGAACTAGGTGTTAGCTTAGGGCTGGCTTGGAAGCTGGCTTGCAGGAATCCTGGTTGGGGCTAGCTTCAGGAGCTGGCTCAGGCCTAGACTTTAGAGATAGCAGGGGAAGGAGAGCTCCTTTAGGAGGTTAGCATGGGAGCTGGGTTAGGTGCTGATTTTGGTAGTTGCCCTTGCAGGCTCTTGGATTGCGCTTGACGTTTGTGTTAGCTAGGGCAGTGCTTGGAGAGCTGGCTTCGGTGGATGGATTAGGAGCTGGCCTTGGCTAGTTAGGACCTGGCTTTGGGGGCTGGCTTTCGAGGTCGCTTGGGTGTGGTTGAGAGCTAGTTTGGTAGCTGGCTAGGGGTTGGCTTGTGAGCTGGATTAGGGGATGGCTTAGGAGCTAGATTGGGAACTGGCTTAGGGGGCTGGCAGGAACTGGATTGGGGATGGCTTCAGCTGGCGTGGGTGATTAGTAGTTGGCTTAAGGCTGGCTTGGAAGCTGGCTTGCGGGATTGCTTAGTGGCTGGCTTGGGAGCTGTGTTCTGGCCTGGCTTGTGGGATGGGATGGGAGGATCCTTGGGTGCTGGCATGGGAGCTGGGTTGAGTGCTGGAATGGGAGTTGCCTTGCGGGCTCAATAGGAGCTAGCTTAGGATCTGGCAGGACCTGTCTTGGGGCTGGCTTTCAAGGTCAGCAGGTGTTAGTCTGGGAGCTAGTTTGGTAGCTGGCTTAGGGAGGTAGGCTTGTGAGCTGGTTTGGGGGATGGCTTGAGAGCCATCTTGGGAACTGGCTTGGGGACTGGCTTGGGAACTGGATTGGGGGATGGCTTCCGAGCTGGCTTGGGGGCTGGATTGGGAGCTGGTTTCTGGGCTGCATGGGAGCTGGCTTGGGTGCAGGCTTGTGGGCTGGCTTTGGAGCTGGCTTATGTTCTGGAATGTGAGCTGAGTTGAGGGCTCGGATGGGAGCTGGCATGGGCTGGCAGGAGCTGGCAGGGAATGGCTTAGGGAGATAAGCAGGCGCGCTGGCCTAGGGGATGGCTTGTGAGCTAGCAGGGAAGACAGGAGCTGGCAGGGGCTGGGTTGGGAGATGGCTTGGGGGATGGTTTCGGAGCCGGCAGGGGATGTCCTTCGAGCTGGCTTGGAAGGTGGCTTGGGGGTGGCTTAGTAGCCAGCTTGGGATCTGTCTCTGGGGCTGGCTTAGGAAAAGCTTGGGAGCATTAATGGGAACAGTCATGGGGGCTGGGATGGGAGCTGGCTTGTGTGCTGGAATTCGAGATCCCTTGAGGGCTCGAATGAGAGCTGGCTTCAGTGCTGCGTTGGGTCCTGAATTGGGAGTTGGCAGGGGCTCGAATGGAGCTAGCTTGAGGGTTGACTTAGGGGGGCTGGCAGGGGATGGCTTAAGGAGTTGCCCAGAGGATCCTTCCGAGTTAGCTCAGGTAATGGCTTTGGAGCTGGCAGGGGCTTGCTTGGGGTCGCATGTTAGCTGGCTTAGGAGCTGTCTTAGGGTCTAGCTTGTGAGATGGCTTAGGAGCTGGAATGGGAACAGGCTAGGGGCTGGCATGGGTGCTGTGTTAGGTGCTGGAGTGGTAGTTGCCATGCAGGCTCCAATGGAAGCTAGCTTCAGGCCTGTATTAGTGGTTGGCAGAGGCTGGCTTGAAGCTATCCTGGGTAATAGCAGGAGCTGGATTGAGTGATGTGTTAGGACTGGCTTTAGGCTAGCTTAGGCGCTAGCTTGTGGGCTGGCATAGGAGCTGGCTCAGGTGCTTGAATGGGATGTGGATTTGAAGGCTCGAATAGGAGCTAGCTCGAGACTGACTTTCAGGCTGGCTTGCAGGATTGCTTGAGCTGGCAGGGGATGGCTTAGGAGCTAGTTTGGGACCTGGTTGGGGGGTGGCTTTCGAGATCGCTTAGTTGTTGGTTTGGGAGCTAGTTTGGTAGCTGGCTTGAGGTTGGCTTGTGAGCTGGATTAGGATGGCAGGAATAGCAGGAACTGGCTTAGGGGGCTGGCTTAGGAACTGGATTGGGGATGGCTTCGAGCTGGCATTGGGGGATGGCAGGAGTTGGCTTAGGGCTGGCTTGGAAGCTGGCTTGCAGTATTACTTGTTGGCTGGCTTAGGAGCTGTGTTCTAGCCTGGCTTAGGGATAGGATGGGAGGATCCTGGGGGCTGGCATAGGAGCTGGGTTGGGTGCTGGAATGGGAGTTGCCTTGCAGGCTCGAATGGGAGCTGGCTTCAGGCTAGTTTAGGACCTAGGGCAGCTGGGTTTCAGGTCATATGGGTATTGGTTTAGGAGCTAGTTTGGTAGCTGCTTAGGGAGTTAGCTTTGAAGCTGGATTTTTAGGGGCTGGCAGGAACTGGATTGGGGATGGCTTCCGAGCTGGCATGGGGATGGCTTAGGAGTTAGTTTGGCTAGCTGGAAGCTGGAAGGATTTGCTTGGTGGCTGGATTAGGAGCTGTGTTCAGGCCTAGCTTGGGAACTGGAGGATCCTTGAGGGGGCATGGGAGCTGGGTTGGGTGCTAACTTGGAGTTACCTTGCAGGCTCGAATAGGGAGGCTTCCAGAGCTGACGTTTGTTTTAGCTAGGGCGCTGGAGCTGGCAGATTGCCTTGGGAGCTGGTTTGTAGGATAGCTTAGGAGCTAGCTTTGGTGCTGGAATGGAATTTCTAGAGGGCTCGAATGGAGCTGACTTTAGGGCTGGCGTATGGGTGCTGGCAGGATCTAGCTTGGGGATGGCTTAGGAGCTGTCTTGGGGGATTACTTGGGAGCTGGAATGGTTTCAAGCTTGGGGCGTGGCATGGGAGATGTCTTGAGTCCTGGAAAGGCAGTTGCCTTGGGGGCTCGAATGGGAGCTGGCTTGAGGACTAACTTGAGGGCCTGCTTGGGAGCTAGCCTGTGAGCTGGCTTTGGTGATGGTGGAAGTAGCCTTGCAGGCTCTTGGAGCCTGGCTTGGAGCTGGTTTTGTTCTGGAATGTGAGCTGACTTGAGGGCTTTAATGGGAGTTGGCCTGAGGGCTGGCAGGAGCTGGCTTGTGAGCTGGGTTGGGGATGGCAGGAGATAGCTTGGGGTAAGACTTGGGAGCTGGCTTGCTGGCTGGGTTGGGATTTGGCTTGGGGGATGGTTTCGGAGCCGGCTTGGGGATGTCCTTCGAGCTGGCTTGGTGGCTGGCTTGGAAGGTGGCTTGGGGGATGGCTTAGTAACCAGCTTGGGATCTGTCTCGGGGGCTGGCTTGGAAAAGATTGGGAGCATCAATGGGAACAGTCCTGGGGGCTGAGATGGGAGCTGGCTTGTGTGCTGGAATTCGAGATGCCTTGCAGGAGAATGAGCTGGCTTCGGACCTGGGTTGGGCCCTGAACTGGGAGTTGGCTTGGGGGCTCAGAATGTGAGCTAACTTTGAGGGTTGACTTAGGGGGCTGGCTTGGGGATGGCAGGAGTATTGCTTGGAGGATGCCTTCCGAGTTGGCTGGAATGGCTTTGGAGCTGGCTTGGGGGCTTGCTTGGGTGTAGCATGTTAGCTGGAGGAGCTGTCTTGGGGTCTGGATGTGGGATGGCTTGGGAGCTGGAATGGGAACAGGCTAGGGCTGGCATGGGTGCTGTGTTGGGTGCTGGAGTGGGAGTTGCCATGCATGGATTCAATGGAGCTGGCTTCAGGCCTGTATTGGTGCTTAGCTTGGGAGGCTGGCTTGTGAGCTGTCCTGGGTAATGGCTTGGGAGCTGGTTTGAGTGATGGGTTGGGACTGGCTTGGGCTAAGTCGCTGGCTTGTGGTCTGGCATGGAGCTGGCTCAGGTGCTTGAATGGGATGTGGATTGGAGGCTCGAATGGGAGCAGCTCGAGACTGACTTTCAGGCTGCTTAGGATTGCTTGTGAGCTGGCTTAGCAGGAATTCAGAGCTAGTTTGGGACCTGTCTTGGGGGCTGGCTTTCAAGGACTTGGGTGTTGGTCTGGGAGCTAGTTTGGTAGCTGGGGGGTTAGCTTGTGAGCTGGATTGGGGATGGCTTAGGAGCTGAGCTTGGTAACTGGCTTGGGGCTGGCTTAGGAACTGGATTGGGGATGGCTTCCGAGCTGGCATGGGGATGGGTGGAGTTGGTTTGGAGCTGGCTTGGAAGCTGGCTTGCAGGATTGCATGGTGGCTGGCTAGGAGCTGTGTTCTGAGCCTGGATTAGGGATGGGATAGGGCTGGATCCTTGGAGGCTGGCATGGGAGCAGAGTTGGTGCTGGAATGGGAGTTGCCTTGCAGGCTCAATGGGAGCTGGCTTCAGCTAGTTTGGGACCTAGCTTGGGGGCTGGGTTCAAGGTCCTTAGGTGTTGGTTTGGGAGCTAGTTTGGTAGCTGATGGGGGTTGGCTGAGCTGGATTGGGGGATGGCTTGGGAGCTAGTTTGGGAACTGGCTTGGAGCTGAGCTTAGGAACAGGATTGGGGATGGCTTCCGAGCTGGCATGGGTTATAGCAGGTGTTGAGGGCTGGCTTCAAACTGGCTTGCAGGATTGTTGGTGGCTGGCAGGTGCTGTGCTCAGGCCTGGTTTGGGGATGGGAGGATCCTTTGGGGCTAGCATGGGAGCTGGGTTGGGTGGTGATATGGGAGTTGCCTTGCAGGCTCGAATAGGAGCTGGCTTCAGAGCTGACGTTTGTGTTAGCTAGGCGCTGGCTTGCGGAAGCTGGCTTCAGGGATAGCAGGAGCTGGCTTAGGGATGCCTTAGGAGCTAGTTTGGGACCTGGCTTAGGGGCTGGCTTTCGAGGTCGCTGGGGTGTTAGTCTGGGAGCTAGTTTGATAGCTAGCTCGGGGTTAGCTTGTGATCTGGATTGGGGATGGCAGGAGCTAGCAGGAACTGGCAGGGGCTGGCTTAGGAACTGAATTGGGGATGGCTTCCGAGCTGGCATGGGGATGGCTTAGGAGTTGGCTTGGGGCTGGCTTGGAAGCTGGCTTCAGGATTGTAGTGGCTGGCTTAGGATCTGTGTTCTGGCCTGGCTTGGGGATGGGATGGGAGGATCCTTGGGGCTGGCATGGGAGCTGGGTTGGTGCTGGAATGGGAGTTGCCTTGCAGACTGGAATGGGAACTGGCTTCAGCTAGTTTGGGACCTGGCTTTAGGGCTGGCTTTCAGGTCGCTTAGGTGTTAGTTTGGGAGCTAGTTTGGTAGCTGGCTTAGGGGTTAGCTTATGAGCTTGATTGGGGATGGCTTGGGAGCTAGTTTGGGAACTGGCTTTGGGGCTGGCTTAGGAACAGGATTGGGGATGGCTTCCGAGCTGGCATGGGGATAGCTTTATGAGTTAGCTTAGTGCTGGCTTGGAAGCTGGCTTGCAGGATTGCTTAGTGACTGGCTTAGGAGCTGTGCTCAGGCCTGGTTTGGGGATGGGATGGGAGGATCCTTTAGGGGCTGCCATGGGACCTGGGTTGGGTGCTGATATGGGAGTTGCATTGCGAGGAGCTCGAATGGGAGCTGGCTTCGGAGCTCGAACGTTTGTGTTGGCTAGGGCGCTGGCTTGCAGCTGGCTTCGAAAATGGCAGGAGCTGGCTTGGGGATGGCTTAGGAGCTAGTTTGGGACCTGGCTTGGGGGCTGGCTTTCGAGGTCGCAGGTGTTGGTTTGGGAGCTAGTTTGGTAGCTGGATTGAGGTTAGCTTGTGAGCTGGATTGGGGATGGCTTGGGAGCTAGCTTGGGAACTGGTTTGGAGCAGGCTTAGGAACTGGATTGGGGATGGCTTCCGAGCTGGCATAGGGGGATGGCTTAGGAGTTGGCTTAGGGCTGGCTTGGAAGCTGGCTTGCAGGATTGCTTAGTGGCTGGCTTAAGAGCTGTGTTCAGGCCTGGCTTGGGGATGGGATTGGATGTTCCTTAGTGGCTGGAATGGGAGCTGGGTTGGGTGCTGGAATGGAAGTTGCCATGCAGGCTCGAATGGGAGATGGCTTCAGAGCTGACGTTTGTGTTAGCTAGGGCGCTGGCTTAGAGCTGGCTTCGGGGATGCTTAGGAGCTGGTTTGAGGAATGGCTTGAGAGCTAGCTTTGGTGCTGGAATGGAAGATTTCTTGAGGGCTCAAATGGGAGCTGGCTTTAGGGCTGACGTGGGTGCTGGCATGGGATCTAGCAGGGGATGGCTTGGGAGCTGTCTTGGGGGATGACTTAGGAGCTGGAATGGTTTCAGGCTTAGGGCGTGGCATGGGAGATGTCTTAGGTCCTGGAATGGCAGTTGCCTTAGGGGGCTCGAATGGGAGGAGCTGGCTTGAGAGGCTAACTTGAGGGCCTGCTTGAGAGCTAGCTTGTGAGCTGGCTTAGGTGATGGCAGGAGATAGCTTGAGCGAAGTCTTGGGGACTGGCAAGGAGCTGGCTTGGAGCATGGCTTGTGACCTGGCTTGGGTGATGTCTTGGGAGCTCGCTTGGGGCTGGGTTGGGAACTGGTTCCTGGGCTGCATGGGAGCTGGCTTGGGTGCAGGATTGTGGGCTGGCATGGGAGCTGCCTTATGTTCTGGAATGTGAGCTGACTTGAGGGCTCGAATGGGAGCTGGCCTGAGGGCTGGCTTATGAGCTGGCTTGTGAGCTGGCTTGGGGGATTTGTTTGGGAGATAGCTTGAGCGCTGGCTTGGGGATGGCTTGTGAGGTAGCTTGGGGGAAGACTTGGGAGCTGGCTTGGGGGCTGGGTTGGGAGATGGCTTTGGGGGATGTTTTCGGAGCCGGCTTGGGGATGTCCTTCGAGGCTGGCTTGGTGGCTGGCTTGGAAAGTGGCTTGGGGATGGCTTAGTAGCCAGCTTTGGATCTGTCTCGGGGGCTGGCTTGGGAAAAGCTTGGGAGCATCAATGGGAACAGTCCTGGGGGCTGGGATGGGAGCTGGCTTGTGTGCTGGAATTCGAGATGCCTTGCGGGCTCGAATGAGAGCTGGCTTCGCAGCTGGTTTGGGTCCTGAATTGGGAGTTGGCTTGGGGGCTCAATGTGAGCTAAGCTTGAGGTTGAGCAGGGGCTGGCTTGGGGGATGGCTTGGGGTATTGCTTGGAGGATGCCTTCCGAGTCAGCTTTGGGAATGGCTTTGGAGCTGGCTTAGGGGCTTGCTTGGGGGTCGCATGTTGGCTGGCTTGGGAGCTGTCTTGGGGTCTGGCTTGTGGGATGGCTTGGGAGCTGGAATGGGAACAGGCTAGGGGGCTGGCATGGGTGCTGTGTTGAGTGCTGGAGTGGTAGTTGCCATGCGGGCTCCAATGGGAGCTGGCTTCATGCCTCTATTGGTGCTTGGCTTGGAGGCTGGCTTGCGAGCTGTCCTGGGTAATGGCTTGAGAGCTGGATTGAGTAATGTGTTGGGACTGGCTTTGGGCTGGCTTGGGCGCTGGCTTGTGGGCTGGCATGGGAGCTGGCTCAGGTGCTTGAATGGCATGTGGATTGGAGGCTCGAATGGGAGCTGGCTCGAGGACTGACTTTCGGGCTGGCTTGCGGGATTGCTTGTGAGATGGCTTGGGGAATGGCTTAGGAGCTAGTTTGGGATATGGCTTGGGGGCTGGCTTTCGAGGTCGCTTGGTTGTTGGTTTGGGAGCTAGTTTGGTAGCTGGCTTGGGGGTTGACTTGTGAGCTGGATTGGATGATGGCTTGGGAGCTAGTTTGGGAACTGGCTTCGGGGCTGGCTTTTGAGGTCGCTTGGGTGTTGGTTTGGGAGCTAGTTTGGTAGCTGGCTTGGGGGTTGGCTTGAGCTGGATTGGGAATGGCTTGGGAGCTAGTTTGGGAACTGGCTTGGGGGCTGGCTTAGGAACTGGATTGGGGATGGCTTTCGAGCTGGCATGGGGATGGCTTGGGAGTTGGCTTGGGGCTGGCTTGGAAGCTGGTTTGGGGGATTGCTTGGCGGCTGGCATGGGAGCAGTGTTCAGGCCTGGCTTGGGGGATGGGATGGGAGGATCCTTGGGGGCTGGCATGGGAGCTGGGTTGGGTGCTGGAATGGGAGTTGCCTTGCGGGCTCGAAAGGGAGCTGGCTTCAGAGCTGACGTTTGTGTTAGCTAGGGCGCTGGCTTGCAGGCTGGCTTCAGGGATGACTTGGGAGCTGGTTTGTGGGATGGCTTGAGAGCTAGCTTTGGTGCTGGAATGGAAGATTTCTTGAGGGCTCGAATGGGAGCTGACTTTAGGGCTGACGTGGGTGCTGGCTTGGGAACTAGCTTGGATGGCTTGGGAGCTGTCTTGGTGGATGACTTGGGAGCTGGAATGGATTCAGGCATGGGGCGTGGCATGGGAGATGTCTTGGGTCCTGGAATGGCAGTTGCCTTGGGGGCTCGAATGGGAGATGGCTTGAGGGCTAACTTGAGGGCCTCCTTGATAGCTAGCTTGTGAGCTGGCTTAGGTGATGTCTTGAAGATAGCTTGAGCGCAGTCTTGGGGCCTGGCTTCGGAGCTGGTTTATGTTCTGGATTGTGAGCTGACTTGGGGGCTCGAATGGGAGCTGGCCTGAGGGCTGGCTTGGGAGCTGGCTTGTGAGCTGGTTTGGTAGATGGCTTGGGAGATAGCTTGGGGGAAGACTTGGGAGCTGGCTTGCTGGCTGGGTTGGGAGATGGCTTGGGGGATGGTTTCGGAGCCGGCTTGAGGGATGTCCTTCGAGCTGGCTTGGTGGCTGGCTTGGAAGGTGGCTTGTGGGATGTCTTAGTAACCAGCTTGGGATCTGTCTCAGGGCTGGCTTAGGAAAAGCTTGGGAGCATCAATGGGAACAGTCCTGGGGGCTGAGATGGGAGTTGGCTTGTGTGCTGGAATTCGAGATGCCTTGCAGGCTCAATTAAGAGCTGGCTTCGGACCTGGGTTGGGTCCTGAATGGGAAATGGCTTGGGGGCTCGAATGTGAGCTAGCTTGAGGGTTGACTTGGGGGCTGGCTTGAGGGATGGCTTGGGGTATTGCTTGGAGGATGCCTTCCGAGTTGGCTTAGGAATGGCTTTGGAGCTGCTTAGGGGGCTTGCTTAGGAGTCGCATGTTGGCTGGCAGGTGCTGTCTTAGGGTCTGGATGTGGGATGTCTTGGGAGCTGGAATGGGAACAGGCTAGGGGCTGGCATGGGTGCTGTGTTAGGTGCTGGAGTGGGAGTAGCCATGCATGCTCCAATGGAGCTGGCTTCAGGCCTGTATGGAGCTTAGCTTGGAGGCTGGCATGAGCCATCCTGGGTAATGGCTTGGGAGCTGGATTGAGTGATGGGTTGGGACTGGCTTTGGGCTGGCTTAGGCGCTGGCTTGTGGGCTGGCATGGGAGCTGGCTCAGGTGCTTGAATGGGATGTGGATTGGAGGCTCAATGGGAGCTGGCTCGAGGACTGACTTTCAGGCTGGCTTGCAGGATTGCTTGTGAGCTGGCTTGGGGGATGGCTTAGGAGCTAGTTTGGGACCTGGCTTGGGGCTGGCTTTCGAGGTCAGCAGGTGTTAGTCTGGGAGCTAGTTTGGTAGCTGGCTTGAGGGGGTTAGCTTGTGAGCTGGATTAGGGGATGGCTTAGCAGCTAGCTTGGGAACTGGCTTGGGCGCTGGCTTAGGAACTGAATTGGGGATGGCTTCGAGCTGGCACGGGGGATGGCTTAGGAGTTGGCTTGAGGCTGGCTTGGAAGCTGGCTTGCAGGATTGCTTGGTGGCTGGCTTAGGAGCTGTGTTCTGGCCTGGCTTGGGGATGGGATGGGAGGATCCTTGGAGGCTGGCATGGGAGCTGAGTTGGGTGCTGGAATGGGGAGTTGTCTTGCAGGCTCGAATGGGAGCTGGCTTCAGGCTACCTTTGTTAGGACCTGGCTTTGGGCTGGCTTTCGAGGGAGCTGGTGTTAGTTTGGGAGCTAGTTTGGTAGCTGGCTTGGGGTTAGTTTGTGAGCTGGATTAGGGATGGCTTAGGGGAGCTAAGCTTGGGAACGCAGTCTTAGGAACTGGATTGAGGCTGGCTTGGAGCATGGCAGGACCTGGCTTGGGGATGGCTTGGGAAGCTGGCTTGGGGAAGACTTGCAGGAGCTGGGATGGAGCTGGGGGCTGGCTTGGAAATGGCTTAGGGGATGGTTTCAGAGCCTGGCTTGGAGGATGTCCTTGTTAGGTGGGATCCATTGGAAGGGCTGGGGATGGGCATAGGAGCTGGGGTTGTCTGCTGATGGCTTAGGAAAAGCTTAGGAGGCATCAATGGGAACAGTCGTGGGGGCTGGAATGTGTGCTGGCTTGTGTGCTGGAATTCGAGGAGCCTTGCAGGCTGGAATGAGAGCTGGCTTGGGAGCTAGGTTGGAGTCCTGAATTAGGAGTTGGCTTGGGGGCTGGATTTGAGCTAGCAGGGGTTGACTTGGGAGCTAGTTTGGAGGATGGCTTAGGGTATTGCTTGGAGGATGCCTTCCAGAGGGCTTTGGGAATAGCTTTGGAGCTGGAAGGGGCTTGCAGGGAGTCACATGTTGGCTGGCTTAGGAGCTGTCTTAAAGTCTGGCAGGGATGGCTTGGGAGCTGGAATGGGAATAGGCTAGGGCAGCATGGTGGGTTTAGGTGCTGGAGTGGGAGTTGCCATGCAGGCTCCAATGGAGCTGGCTTAAAGCCTGTATTAGGTGCTTAGCTTAGAAGCTGGCTGAGCTGTCCTAGGTAGCTAATGGCTTAGGAGCTGGATTGGGTGATATGTTGGACTGGCTTTAGGCTGGCTTTGAAGGCTTGGCTTGTAGGATGGCATGGGAGCTGGCTCAGGTGCTTGAATGGGATTGGTTAGCTCGAATGGGAGCTAGCTCGGCTGGCAGACTTTCAGGCTGGCTTGGTGATTCTTGTCAGAAGCTGGCTTAGGGATGATGGCTTAGGGCTAGTTTGGACCTAATGGGGGCTGGCTTTCGAGGTCGCTTAGGTGTTAGTTTGGAGCTAGTTTGGTAGCTGGCTTTGGGGGTTAGCTTGTGAGCTGGATTGGGGAGAGCTAGGTTGGGAACTGGCAGGGACTGGCTTAGGAACTGGATAGGGGATGGCTTCAGAGCTGGCATGGGGATGGACTTGGAGTTGGCTTGGGCTGGCTTGGAAGCTGGCTTGCAGGATTGCTTAGTGGCTGGCTTAGGAGCTGTGTTCTAGGCCTGGCTTGGGGATGGGATGGGAGGATCCTTAGGAGGTTGGCATGGGAGCTGGGTTGGGTGCTGGAATGGGAGTTGCCTTGCAGGCTCGAATGGGAGCTGGCTTGGGGAGCAAGTTTGGGACCTGGCTTGGGGGCTGGCTTTCGAGGTCGCTTAGGTGTTAGTTTGGGAGCTAGTTTGGTAGCTGGCAGGTTGGCTTGGCTGGATTGGGGATGGCTTAGGAGCTAGCTTGGGAACTATCTTGGGGCTGGCTTAGGAACTGGATTGGGGATGGCTTCGAGCTGGCATGGGGATGGCTTGGGGTTGGAAGGGCTGGCTTGGAAGCTGGCTTGCAGGATTGCTTAGTGGCTGGCTTAGGAGCTGTGTTCAGGCCTGGCTTAGGGGATGGGAAGGAGGATCTTTGGAGGCTGGCATGGGAGCTGGGTTGGGTGCTGGAATGGGAGTTGCCTTGCAGGCTCGAATGGGAGCTGGCTTCAGGCTGACGTTTGTGTTAGCTAGGGCGCTGGCTTGCGAGCTGGCTTCGGGGATGGCTTAGGAGCTGGTTTGTGGGATGGTTTGAGAGCTAGCTTTGGTGCTGGAATGGAAGATTTCTTGAGGGCTCGAATGGGAGCTGGCTTTAGGGCTGGTTCAGGTGCTGGCAGGATCTAGCTTGGGGGATGGTTTGGGAGCTGTCTTGGGGATGACTTGGGAGCTGGAATGGTTTCAGGCTTGGGGCGTGGCATGGGAGATGTCTTGGGTCCTGGAATGGCAGTTGCCTTGGGGGCTCGAATGGGAGCTGGCTTGAGGGCTAACAAGGGCTGGCTTAGGAGCTAGCTTGTGAGCTGGCTTGGGTGATGGCAGGAGATAAGCAGGCGCAGTCTTTGGGCCTGGCTTGGGAGCTGGCTTGGAGCATGGCTTGTGACCTGGCTTGGGGGATGGCAGGAGCTAGCTTGGGGGCTGGGTTGGGAGCTGGTTTCTGGGCTGCATGGGAGCTGGCTTAGGTGCAGGCTTGTGGGCTGGCATGGGAGCTGGCTTATGTTCAGAATGTGAGCTGAGTTGGAGGGCTGGAATGGGAGCTGGCCTGGGCTGGCTGGGAGCTGACTTGTGAGCTGGCTTGGGGATTGCTTAGGAGATAGCATGAGCGCTGGATTGGGGATGGCTTGTGGGAGCTAGCTTGGGGAAGATCTTGAAGCTGGCTGGCAGCTGGGTTGGGAGGGCTTGGGGAATGGTTTCAGAGATGGCTTGGGGATGTCCTTCGAGCTGGCTTGGTGGCTGGCTTGGAAGGTGGCTTTGGGGATGGCTTAGTAGCCAGCTTGGGATCTGTCTCAGGGCTGGCTTAGGAAAAGCTTGGGAGCATCAATGGGAACAGTCCTGGGGGCTGGGATGGGAGCTGGCTTGTGTGCTGGAATTCGAGATGCCTTGCAGGCTCGAATGAGCTGGCTTCAGGAGCTGGGTTGGGTCCTGAATTGGGAGTTGGCTTGGGGGCTCGAATGTGAGCTAGCTTGAGGTTGACTTGGGGGCTGGCTTGGGGATGGCTTGGGGTATTGCTTGGGATGCCTTCCGAGTTGGCTTAGGAATGGCTTTGGAGCTGGCTTGGGGGCTTGCTTGGGGTCGCATGTTTGCTGGCTTAGGAGCTGTCTTGGGGTCTGGCTTGTGGGATGGCTTAGGAGCTGGAATGGAACAGGCTAGGGGCTGGCATGGGTGCTGTGTTGGGTGCTGGAGTGGGAGTTGCCATGCAGGCTCCAATGGAGCTGGCTTCAGGCCTGTATTGGTGCTTGGCTTGGAGGCTGGCTTGAGAGCTGTCCTGGGTAATGGCTTGGGAGCTGGATTGAGTGATGGGTTGGGACTGGCTTTGGGCTGGCTTAGGTGCTGGCTTGTGGGCTGGCATGGGAGCTGGCTCAGGTGCTTGAATGGGATGTGGATTGGAGGCTCGAATGGGAGCTGGCTCGAGGACTGACTTTCAGGCTGGCTGCAGCTTGCAGGCTGGCTTGGGGATGGCTTAGGAGCTAGTTTGGACCTGTCTTGGGGCTGGCTTTCGAGGTCGCTTGGGTGTTGGTCTGGGAGCTAGTTTGGTATCTGGCTTGGGGTTGGTTTCTGAGCTGGATGGGGGATGGCTTGGGAGCTAGCTTGGGAACTGGCTTGGGGGCTGGCTTAGGAACTGGATTGCAGGGGGATGGCTTCCGAGCTGGCATGGGGGATGGCTTGGGAGTTGGCTTGGGGCTGGCTTGGAAGCTGGATTCCTTGGTGGCTGGTTTGGGAGCTGAGTTCTGGCCTGGCTTGGGAGATGGGAAGGGAACTGGCTTGCAGGATGGCTTGGGTGGCTGGAATGGGGAGCTGGTGTTCATGGGAGCTAGTTTGGGACCTTTGGGAGCTGGCTTTGAGGTGCTTTGGGAGCTGGCTTGGGAGCTGGCTTGGGCGTTTGTGTAGCTGGCTTGGGGCTGGCTTGGAGCTGGCTTGTTGGATGGCTTGAGAGCTGGTTTTGGGATGGCTTGTAGGGGCTAGAGGTTTGGTGCAGGAATGGGGATTTCTTGGGGGCTCGAATGGGAGCTGGCTTTAGGGCTGCTTTGGGAGCTGGCTTGGATCTATCTTGAAGCTGGCTTGGGAGCTGTCTTGGGGTGACTGGCTGGAGTCTGGTTTCAGGCTTTGGGGATGGGAGGTCTTTGGTCCTGGAATGGAGCTGGGTTGGGGGCTGGGAAGGAACTTGGGAGTCTGGCTGGCTTGGGAGCTAGCTTGGGAGCTGGCTTGGGTGATGGCTTGTAACTGGCTTGGGGATAAGGCTTGGGAGCTGGTCTTGGGGCCTGGCAGGAGCTGGCTTGGGGATGGCTTAGGACCTGGCTTGGGGATGGCCTGGGGCTGGCTTGGGACAAAGGTTTGGGAGCTGGTTTCAGTCTTGGGGGCTGGCATGGGAGCTGGATTGGTGGTGGCTTGGGCTAGGTTTATAGGAACTGGCTTAGGGTGTTCAGGAATGGGCTGGCTTGGGGCTGGAATGGGAGCTTCATGTGGGCTGGCTTAGGGCTGGCCTGGGCAGGAATCTTTGGGGTTGGCTTGGGAGATAGCTCAGGCGCTGGCTTGGGGATGTCTTGGATGGGAGGGGAAAGCTTGGGGCTGTCTTGGGGGCTGGGTTGGGAGATGGCTGATGGGGATGACCTTCAGGCTGGATTGGGGCTGGCTTGGAGCTGGCGTTGGGGGATAGCTAGTAGCCTGGCTTGGATCTGTCTGGGGGCTGGCTTGGGAGCTGGCTTGGAGCATCAATGAGGGCAGTGGATCAGGGCTGTGATGGGGGGGCTGGCTTGGAGGGCTGGAATTCGAGATGCTTGCAGGTTGGTTTGAGACCTGTTTGGAGCTGGCTTGGGTCCTGAAGGCTGGTTGGGCTTATGGGAGGGCTCCTTTGAGGCTGGCATGGAGCTGTTGGGAACTGGATTGGGAGATGGCTTGGAGGATGCTGGCAGAGTTGGCTTAGGGAATGGCTTTGGAGCTGGCAGGGCTGGCTTGGCGAGCTGGCTTCTGGGGCTGGCTTGGGAGCTGGCTTGGGGGTCTGGCTTCTGGATGGCTTGGTAGCTGGAATGGAACAGGCTGGGGGCTGGCATGAGGTGCTGTGTTGGGTTGGAGCTAGAGTTGCCATGCAGGCTCAATGGGAGTTGGCTTGTGAGGCCTGGTATTGGACCTGGCTTGGGGGCTAGCTTGGTCCTTCTAGGCTAATGGGAACTAGTTTGGTAGGCTTCCGAGCTGGCAAGGGGCTTGGAGGCTGGCTTGGGGCTGGCTTGGGAGCTAGTTTAGGAAGGGTTTGCTTGGGAACTGGATTGGGGAGCTTCTCGAGGGCTGGCTCAGGTGGGCCTGGCTTGGGGGGTTTGGGATTAATTGGAAGCTGGCTTGGGGGCTGGCTCGGGAGCTGGCTTTCAGGAACAGCTTCAGGCCTGGGTTTAGGGCTGGGATGGGGGCTGGCTTTGGGAGCTAGTTTGGGACCTGCTTGGGAGCTGGTTCAGGGTCCTGGAATGGTGTTGGTCTGCAGCTAATTTGGTAGCTGGCTTGGACTGTTTGGTTTGTGAGCTGGATTGGGGATGTCTTGGGATTAGTTTAGGAGCTGGCTTGGGGCTGGCTTGGCAAGCTTTGGGAACTGGAATGGGGATGGCTTGAGGGCTCGAATGGGGCATGGGGGATGGCTTGAATGGGTTGGCTTGGGGCTGGCTTGGAAGCTGGCTTGGGTAAGGATTGGGAGCTGGTGGCTGGTCTTGGGATTGGCTTAGGAGCTGTCTTGGCCTGGCTTGGGGGCTGGGATGGGAGGATCCTTGGGGCCTGGAATGGGAGCTGGGTTGGGTGCTGGAATGGGAGGCCTTGCAGGCTCGATGTTGGGAGCTGGCTTAGGTGATAGCTTTGGGACTTGGTCTGGGAGTAGCTTGGGTGCTTGGGGGCTAAACTGAGAGATGGCTTGGAGCATTGCTTGGGAGCTGGTTTGGAGCTGGCTTGAGCATGGCTTGTGAGCTGGCTTGGGTGATGGCTGGGAGCTTGCTTGGGAGGTTTGGGGCTTGTTGGCTGGCAATGGGGCTGGCTTGGGTTGCAGGCTGGCTTGGAGGCTGGCATGGGAGCTGGCTTGTGTTGCAGGAATGGGAGTTGGCTTAGGGGCTCGAATGGGAGCTGGCTGAGGCTGGTTTGGGAGCTGGCTTTGGGGCTGGGAGCTGTTGGGTGTTGGTTTGGGAGAGCACTGGCTTTGGGCTGGCTTGGCAGCTGGCTTTCGGGGGATGGCTTTGCAGGCTAGATTGGGGAAGGCTTGGGAGCTGGCTTGAGGGGCTGGGTTGGGAATGGCTTGGAGATGGTTTCGGGAGTTGGCTTAGGGATATCTTGGGAGCTGGCTTGGGGCTGGGTTGGAAACTGGCTTGGAGGATGCTTGGTAGCTGGCTTGGGATCTGTCTCAGGGCTGGCTTGTGGGAAAGGCTTGGGAGCTCAATGGGAACAGTCTTGGGGCTGGAATGGGAGCTGGCTTGTGTCCTGGAATTTTGAGGCGCGTTGCAGGCTAATGGCTTGGGGGAACTGGCTTGGGGGGCTTATTTGGTTTGGGACCTGGTTTGGGAGCTGGCTTGGGGATGGCTCGAGCTTGTTTGGTGGCTGGCTTGAGGTTGGCTTGTGAGCTGGATTGGGGGATGGCTTGGGGTAGCTTCTTGGAGCTGGCCTGGGGAACTGAATTGGGGATGGCTTAGCTGGTGGGAAGGGAGCTGGCTTGGGGCTGGCTTTGAGGGCATGCATGTTGTGTTGGCTTGGGAGCTGTCTTGGGAGCTGGCTTTTGGGATGGCTTGGAGCTGGGATGGGAGGATCCTTGGGGGCTGGGAACTGGCTTGGGTGCTGTGTTGGGTGCTGGAATGGGAGTTGCCATGCAGGCTAGCAATGGGAGCTGGCTTGGAGTCTAGCCTGGGACCTGGCTTTAGGGCTGGCTTTGGAGGCTGGCTTGGAGCTGTCCTCAGGCCTGGGAGCTGGCTTTGGGGGATGTGGGGTAGTTTTGGAGCTAGTATGGTAGCTGGCTTGGGAACTGGCTTGAGCTGGATAGCAGGGGCTGGCTTGGGAGCTGGTTTGGGAGCTGGCTTCTGGCTTGCAGGTGATATGGGGATGGCTTCCGAGCTGGCATGGGGGATTGGAGTTGGCTCGAATCTGGCGTGGGATTGATTGGCTCGAGGACTGACTTTCAGGCTGGTTTGGGGGATGGGATGGGAGGCTTTGGGGCTGGCATGGGGAGCTGAGTTTGGGACCTGGCTTGGAGGGCTGGCTTTCGAGGTCTTCAGGTTGTTGGTTTGGAGCTAGTTTGGCTAGCGAGCTGGGGGGTTGGCTTGGGAGCTGGATAGGGGGATGGCTTGGGAGCTAGTTTGGGAACTGGCTTGGAGCTGGCTTGGGAACTGGATTGGGGATGGCTTCGAGCTGGCATGGGGATGGCTTGGGAGTTGGCTTGGGGCTGGCTTGGAAGCTGGCTTGCGGGATTGCTTGGTGGCTGGCTTAGGAGCTGTGTTCAGGCCTGGCTTGGGGATGGGATTGGAGGATCCTTGGGGGCTGGAATGGGAGCTGGGTTGGGTGCTGGAATGGAAGTTGCCTTGCAGGCTCGAATGGGAGATGGCTTCGGAGCTGACGTTTGTGTTGGCTAGGGCGCTGGCTTGCGAGCTGGCTTCGGGGATGGCTTGGGAGATGGTTTGTGGGATGGGTTGAGAGCTAGCTTTGGTGCTGGAATGGAAGATTTCTTGAAGGCTCGAATGGGAGCTGGCTTTAGGGCTGACGTGGGTGCTGGCTTGGGATATAGCTTGGGGGATGGCTTGGGAGCTGTCATGGTGGATGACTTGGGAGATGGAATGGTTTCAGGCTTGGGGCGTGGCATGGGAGATGTCTTGGGTCCTGGAATGGCAGTTGCCTTGGGGTTTCGAATGGGACCTGGCTTGAGGGCTAACTTAAGGGCTGGCTTGGGAACTAGCTTGTGAGCTGGCTTTGGTGATGGCTTGGGAGATAGCTTGAGCGCAGTCTTGGGGCCTGGCTTGGGAGCTGGCTTGAAGCATGGCTTGTGACCCGGCTTGTGGGATGGCTTGGGATCTGGCTTGGGGGCTGGGTTGGGAGCTGGTTTCTGGGCTGCATGGGAGCTGCTTGGGTGCAGGCTTGTTGGCTGGCATGGGAGCTGGTTTATGTTCTGGAATGTGAGCTGACTTGAGGGCTCGCATGGGAGCTGGCCTGAGGGCTGGCTTGGAAGCTCGCTTGTGAGCTGGCTTGGGGGATGGCTTGGGAGATAACTTGAGCGCTGGCTTGGGGGATGGCTTGTGAGCTAGCTTGGGGGAAGGCTTGAGAGCTGAAAGGGGGGTGGGTTGGGAAATGGCTTGGGGGATGGTTTCGGAGCTGGCTTGGGGGATGTCCTACGAGCTGGCATGGTGGCTGGTTTGGAAGGTGTCTTGGGGGATGGCTTAGTAGCCAGCTTGGGATCTGTCTCGGGGGCTGGCTTGGGAAAAGCTTGGGAGCATGAATGGGAACAGTCCTGGGGGCTGGGATGGGAGCTGGCTTGTGTGCTGGAATTCGAGATGCCTTGCGGGCTCGAATGAGAGCTGGCTTCGGAGCTGTGTTGGGTCCTGAATTGGGAGTTGGCTTGGGGGCTCGAATGTGATCTGGCTTGAGGGTTGACTTGGAGGCTGGCTTGGGGGATGGCTTGGGGTATTGCTTGGAAAATGCATTCCCAGTTGGCTTGGGGATGGCTTTGGAGCTGGCTTGGGGGCTTGCTTGGAGGGTGGCATGTTGGCTGGCTTGGGAGCTGTCTTGGGGTCTGGCTTGTGGGATGGCTTGGGAGCTGGAATGGGAACAGGCTAGGGGGGTAGCATGGGTGCTGTGTTGGGTGCTGGATTGGGAGTTGCCATGCGGGCACCAATGGGAGCTGGCTTCAGGCCTGTATTGGTGCTTGGCTTGGAAGCTGGCTTGCGAGCTGGCCTGGGTAATGGCTTGGGAGCTGGATTGAGTGATGGGTTGGGACAGGCTTTGGGCTGGCTTGGGCGCTGGCTTGTGGGCTGGAATGGGAGCTGGCTCGGTTGCTTGAATTGCATGTGGATTGGAGGCTCGAATGGGAGCTGGCTCGAGGACTGACTTTCGGGCTGGCTTGCGGGATTGCTTGTGTGCTGGCTTGGGGGATAGCTTAGGATCTAGCTTGGGACCTGGCTTGGGGGCTAGCTTTCGAGGTCGCTTGGGTGTTGGTCTGGGAGCTAGTTTGGTAGCTGGCTTGGGGGTTGGCTTGTGAGCTGGATTGGGGGATGGCTTGAGAGCTAGCTTGGGAACTGGCTTGGGGACTGGCTTGGGAACTGGATCGGCGGATGGCTTCCGAGCTGGCATGGGGGATGGGTGGGAGTTGGCTTGAGGCTGGTTTGGCAGCTGGCTTGCGGGATTGCTTCGTGGCTGGCTTGGGAGCTGTGTTCTGGCCTGGCTTGGGGATGGGATGGGAGGATCCTTGGGGGCTGGCATGGGAACTGGGTTGGGTGCTGGAATGGGAGTTGCCTTGCGGGCTCGAATGGGAGCTGGCTTCGGAGCTAGTTTGGGACCTGGTTTAGGGGGCTGGCTTTCGAGTTCTTTGGGTGTTGGTTTGGGAGCTAGTTTGGTAGCTGGCTTGGGGTTGGCTTGTGAGCTGGATTGGGGATGGCCTGGGATCTAGCTTGGGAACTGGCTTTGGGGCTGGCTTGCGAACTGTATTGGGGGATAGCTTCAGAGCTGGCATGGGGGATGGCTTGGGAGTTGGTTTGGGTCTGGCTAGGAAGCTGGCTTGCGGGTTTGCATGGTTTCTGGCTTGGGAGCTGTGTTCAGGCCTGGTATGGGGGATGGGATGGCAGGATCTTTAGGGCTGCCATGGGAGCTGGGTAGGGTGCAGGAATGGGAGTTGCCTTGCGGGCTCGAATGGGAGATGGCTTCGGAGCTAGTTTGGGACCTGGCTTGGGGACTGGCTTGGGGACTGGCTTTCGAGGTCGCAGGAGCTGGTTTGTGGAGGTTTGGGAGCTAGTTTGGTATCAGGCTTGGGGTTTCTTGTGAGCTGGATTGGGGATGGCTTGGGAGCTAGTTTGGAAAATGACTTGGGGGCTGGCTTGGGAACGGGATTGGGGGATGGCTTCCGAGCTGGCATGGGGGATAGCTTGGGAGTTGGCTTGGAAGCTGGCTTGCGGGATTGCTTGGTGACTGGCTTGGGAGCTGTGCTCAGGCCTGGTTTGGGGGATGGGAGGATCCTTTGGGGCTGGCATGGGAGCTGGGTTGGGTGGTGATATGGGAGTTGCCTTGCGGGGTCGAATGGGAGCTGGCTTGGAGCCTGACGTTTGTGTTGGCTAGGGCGCTGGCTTGAGCTGGCTTCAGGAATGGCTTGGGAGCTGGCTTGGGGGATAGCTTAGGAGATAGTTTGGGACCTGGCTTGGAGGCTGGCTTTCGAGGTCGCTTGGGTGTTGGTTTGGGAGATAGTTTGGTAGCTGGCTTTGGGGTTTGCTTGTGAGCTGGATTGGGGGATGGCTTGGGAGCTAGTTTAGGAACTGGCTTGGGGGCTGGCTTGGGAACGGGATTGGGGGATGGCTTCCGAGCTGGCATGTGTATTAGCTTGGGAGTTGGCTTGGGGCAGGCTTGGAAGCTGGCTTGCTGGAATCCTTGGTGGCTGGCTTGGGAGCTGTGCTCAGGCCAGGTTTGGGGGATGGGATGGGAGGATCCTTTGGGGTTAGTATGGGAGCTGGGTTGGGTGCTGATATAGGGGGTTACCTTGCGGGCTCGAATGGGAGCTGGCTCCGGAGCTGACGTTTCTGTTGGCTAGGGCGCTGGCTTGCGAGCTGGCTTCGGGGATGGCTTGGGAGCTGGCTTGGGGGATGGCTTAGGAGCTAGTTTGGTACCTGGCTTAGGGGCTGGCTTTCGAGGTCGCTTGGGTGTTGGTTTGGGAGCTAGTTTGGTAGCTGGCTTGGGGGTTGGCTTGTGAGCTGGATTGGGGTATGGTTTGGGAGCTAGATTGGGAACTGGCTTGGGGGCTGGCTTGGGAACTGGATTGGGGGATGGCTTCCGAGCTGGCATGGGTAATGGCTTGGGAGTTGGCTTAGGGCTGGCTTGGAAGCTGGCTTGCGGGATTGCTTAGTGGCTGGCTTGGGAGCTGTGTTCTGGCCTGGCTTGTGGGATGGGATGGGAGGATCCTTGGGGGCAGGCATGGGAGCTGGGTTGAATGCTGGAATATGAGTTGCCTTGCGGGCTCGAATGGGAGCTGGCTTCGGAGCTAGTTAGGGACCTGGATTGGGGGCTGTCTTTCGAGGTCGCTTGGTTGTTGGTTTGGGGGCTAGTTTGGTAGTTGGTTTGGGGGTTGGCTTGTGAGCTGGATTCGGGGATGGCTTGAGAGCTAGTTTGGGAACCGGCTTGGGGGCTGTCTTGGGAACTGGATTGGGGGATGGCTTCCGATCTGGTGTGGGGGATGGCTTGGGAGTTGGCTTGGTTCTGGCTTGGAAGCTGGCTTGCGGGATTGCTTGGTGGCTGGCTTGGGAGCTGTGTTCAGGCCTGGTTTGGGGGATGGGATGGGAGGATACTTTGGGGCTGCCATGGGATCTGGGTTGGGTCCTGGAATGGGAGTTGCCTTGCGGGCTCGAATGGGAGCTGGCTTCGTAGCTGACGTTTGTGTTGGCTAGGGCGCTGGCTTGCGAGCTGCCTTCGGGGATTGCTTGGGAGCTGGTTTGTGGGATGGCTTGAGAGCTAGAATTGGTGCTGGAATGGAAGATTTCTTGAGGGCTCGAATGGGAGCTGGCTTTAGGGCTGACGTGTGTGCTGGCTTGGGTTCTGGCTTTTGGGATGGCTTGGGAGCTGTCTTGGGGGATGACTTGGGAGCTGGAATGGTTTCAGGCTTGGGGCGTGGCATGGGAGATGTCTTGGGTCCTGGAATGGCACTTGCCTTGGGGGCTCGAATGGGAGCTGGCTTGAGGGCTAACTTGAGGACTGGCTTGGGAGCTTGCTTGTGAGCTGGCTTGGGTGATGGCTTTTTAGATAGCTTGAGCGCAGTCTTGGGGCCTGGCTAGGGAGCTGGCTTGGAGCATAGCTTGTGACCTGCATTGGGTGATGGCTTGGGAGCTGCCTTGGGGGCTGGGTTGGGAGCTGGTTTCTAGGCTGCATGGGAGCTGGCTTGGGTGCCGTCTTGTGGGCTGGCATGGGAGCTGGCTGATGTTCTGGAATGTGAGCTGACTTGAGGGCTCGAATGGGAGCTGGCCAGAGGGCTGGATTGGGAGCTGGCTTGTGAGCTGGCTTGGGGGATGGCTTGGGAGATAGCTTGAGCGCTGGCTTGGGGGATGGCTTGTGAGCTAGCTTGGGGAAGACTCGGGAGCTGGCTTGAGGGCTGGGATGGGAGTAGCCAGCTTGGGATCTGTTTTGGGCTGGCTTGGAAATGCTTCCTTCAATGGGAACAGTCCTGGGGACTGGATGGGAGCTGGCTTGTGTGCTGGAATTCTTGGGGATGCCTTGGGGCTGAATGAGAGCTGGCCTTCAGCAGGGTTGGGTCCTGAATTGGGAGTTGGCTTGGGGGGCTGAATGGAGCAGCTTGATGGGTTGACTCTGGGGGCTGGCATGGGGGATGGCTTGGGGTATTGCTTGGAGGATGCCTTCCCAGTTGGCTTGGGAATGGCTTTGGAGCTGGCTTGGGGCTTGCTTGGGGTGCATGTTGGCTGGCTTGGGAATTGTCTTGGGGTCAGGCTTGTGGGATGGCTTGGGAGCTGGAATGGGAACAGGCTAGGGGGCTGGCATGAGTGCTGTGTTGGGTGCTGGAGTGGGAGATGCCATGCGGGCTATAATGGGAGCTGGCTTCAGGCCTGTATTGGTGCTTGGCTTGGAGGCTGGCTTGCAAGGTGTCCTGGGTAATGGCTTGGGAGCTGGATTGAGTGATGTGTTGGGACTGGCTTGGGCTGGCTTGGCGCTGGCTTGTAGGCTGGCATGGGAGCTAGCTTGGGTGCTTGAATGGCATGTGGATTTGAGGCTCGAATGGGAGCTGGCTCGAGGACTGACTTTCGGGCTGGCTTGCGGGATTGCTTGTGAGCTGGCTTGGGGGATGGCTTAGGATCTAGCTTGGGACCTGGCTTGGGGGCTGGCTATCGAGGTCGCTTGGGTGTTGGTCTGGGATCTAGTTTGGTAGCTGGCTTGGGGTTGGCTTGTGAGCTGGATTGGGGATGGCTTAGGATCTAGCTTGGGACCTGGCTTGGGGCTGGCTATCGAGGTCTGAATTGGGGGATGGCTTTGGTCTGGGATCTAGTTTGGAGCTGGCTTGGGGTTGGCTTGTGAGCTGGCTTGGGGATGGCTTAGGATCTATTGGGGACCTGGCTTGGGGGCTGGCTATCGAGGTCGCTTGGGTGTTGGTCTGGGATCTAGTTTGGTAGCTGGCTTGGGGTTGGCTTGAGAGCTAGCTTGGAACTGGCTTGGGGACTGGCTTGGGACTGGATTGGGGGATGGCTTCCGAGCTGGCAAGGGTGATGGGTGGGAGTTGGCTTGGGGCTGGCTGGGAGGGTGGCTTGCGGGATTGCTTGGTGGCTGGCTTGGGAGCTGTGTTCTGGCCTGGCTTGGGGGATGGGATGGGGGGAACCTTGGGGGCTGGCATGGGAACTGGGTTGGGTGCTGAATGGGAGTTGCCTTGCGGGCTGGAATGGGAGCTGGCTTCAGAGCTAGTTTAAGACCTGGCTTGTGGGCTAGCTTTCGAGGTCGCTTGGGTGTTGGTTTGGGAGCTAGTTTGGTAGCTGGCTTGGGGGTTGGCTTGTGAGCTGGATTGTGGGATGGCTTGAGATCTAGCTTGGGAACTGGCTTTGGGGCTGACTTGGGAACTGGATTGGGGGATGACTTCCGAGCTGGCATGGGGGATGGCTTGGGAGTTGGCTTGGGGCTGGCTTGGAAGCAGGCTTGCGGGATTGCTTGGTGGCTGGCTTGGGAGCTGTGTTCAGGCCTGGCTTGGGGGATGGGATTGGAGGTTCCTTGGGGGCTGGCATGGGAGCTGGGTTGGGTGCTGGAATGGGAGTTGCCTTGCGGGCTCGAATGGGAGCTGGCTTCGTAGCTGACGTTTGTGTTGGCTAGGTCGCTGGCTTGCGAGCTAGCTTCGGGGATGGCTTGGGAGCTGGTTTGTGGGATGGCTTGAGAGCTAGCATTGGTGCTGGAATGGAAGATTTCTTGAGAGCTCGATTGGGAGCTGGCTTTAGGGCTGACGTGGGTGCTGGCTTGGGTTCTAGCTTTTGGGATGGCTTGGGAGCTGTCGTGGGGATTACTTGGGAGCTGGAATGGTTTCGGGCTTGGGGCGTGGCATGGGAGATGTCTTGGGTCCTGGAAAGGCAGTTACCTTGGGGGCTCGAATGGGAGCTGGCTTGAGGGCTAACTTGAGGGCTGGCTTGGAAGCTATCTTGTAAGCTGGCTTGGGTGATGGCTTGCGAGATAGCTTGAGGGCAGTCTTGGGGCCTGACTTGGGAGCTGGCTTGGAGCATGGCTTGTGACCTTTACTTGGGGGATGGCTTGGGCGCTGGCTTGGGGGCTGGGTGGGGAGCTGGTTTCTGGGCTGCATGGGAGCTGGCTTGGGTGCAGTCTTGTGGGCTGGCATGGGAGCTGGCTTATGTTCTGGAATGTGAGCTGACTTGAGGGCTCGAATGGGAGCTGGCCTGAGGGCTGGCTTGGGAGCTGGCTTGTGAGCTGGCTTGGGGGATGGCTTGGGAGATAGCTTGAGCGCTGGCTTGGGGGATGGCTTGTGAGCTAGCTTTGGGGGAAGACTTGGGAGCTGGCTTGGGGGCTGGGGGATGGCTTAGTAGCCAGCTTGGGATCTGTTTCGGGGGCTCCCTTGGGAAAAGCTTGGGCGCGTCAATGGGATCAGTCCTGGGGACTGGGATGGGAGCTGGCTTGTGTGCTGGAATTCGAGATGCCTTGCGGGCTCGAATGAGAGCTGGCTTCGGAGTTGGGTTGGGTCCTGAATTGGGAGTTGGCTTGGGGGCTCGAATGTGAGCAGCTTGAGGGTTGACTTGGGGGCTGGCTTGGGGGATGGCTTGGGGTATTGCTTGGAGGATGCCTTCCCAGTTGGCTTGGGGAATGGCTTTGGAGCTGGCTTGGGGGCTTGCTTGGGGTGTCGCATGTTGGCTGGCTTGGGAATTGTCTTGGGGTCAGGCTTGTGGGATGGCTTGGGAGCTGGAATGGGAACAGGCTAGGGGGCTGGCATGGGTGCTGTGTTGGGTGCTGGAGTGGGAGATGCCATGCGGGCTATAATGGGAGCTGGCTTCAGGCCTGTATTTGTGCTTGGCTTGGAGGCTGGATTGCGAGCTGTCCTGGGTAATGGCTTGGGAGCTGGATTGAGTGATGGGTTGAGACTGGCTTTGGGCTGGCTTGGCGCTGGCTTGTGGGCTGGCATGGGAGCTAGCTTGGGTGCTTGAATGGCATGTGGATTGGAGGCTCGAATGGGAGCTGGCTCGAGGACTGACTTTCGGGCTGGCTTGCGGGATTGCTTGTGAGCTGGCTTGTGGGATGGCTTAGGAGTTAGTTTGGGACCTGGCTTGGGGGCTGGCTTTGGAGGTGGCTGCTTGGGTGTTGTTTGGGGCTGGTTTGGTAGCTGGCTTGGGTTAGTTTGGGAGCTAGTTTGGAGCTGGATTGGAGGATGGCTTGGGAGCTAGCTAGGGAAATGGCTTGGGGGCTGGCTTGGGAACTGGATTGGAGGATGGCTTCCGAGATGGCATGGGGGATGGCTTGGGAGTTGGCTTGGGGCTGGCTAGGAAGCTGGCTTGCGGGGTGCTTGGTGACTGGCTTGGGAGCTGTGTTCTGGCCTGGCTTGGGGGATGTGATGGGAGGATCCTTGGGGGCTGGCATGGGAGCTGGGTTGGGTGCTGGAATGGGAGTTGCCTTTGCAGGCTCGAATGGGCAGCTGGCTTCGGAGCTATTTTGGGACATGGCTTGGAGGCTGGCTTTCGAGGTCGCTTGGGTTTTGGTTTGGGAGCTAGTTTGGTAGCTGGCTTGGGGGTTGGCTTGTGAGCTGGATTGGGGGATGTCTTGGGAGTTAGCTTGGGAACTGGCTTGGGGGCTGGCTTGGGAACTGGATTGGGTGATGGCTTCCGAGCTGGCATGGGGGATGACTTGGGAGTTGGCTTGGGCTAGTTTGGAAGCTGGCTTGCGGGATTTCTTGGTGGCTGGATTGGGAGCTGTGTTCAGGCCTGGCTTGGGGGATGGGATGGGAGGATCCTTTGGGGCTGGCATGGGAGCTGGGTTGGGTGCTGGAATGGGAGTTGCCTTGCGGGCTCGAATGGGAGCTGGCTTCGGAGCTGACGTTTGTGTTGGCTAGGGCGCTGGCTTGCGAGCTGGCTTCGGGGATGGCTTGGGAGCTGGTTTGTGGAATGGCTTGAGCTAGCTTTGGTGCTGGAATGGAAGATTTCTTGAGGGCTCGAATGGGAGCTGGCTTTAGGACTCACGTGGGTGCTGGCTTGGGATCTAGCTTGGGGGATGGCTTGGGTGCTGTCTTGGGGGATGACTTGGGAGCTGGAATGGTTTCAGGCTTGGGGCGTGGCATGGGAGATGTCTTGGGTCCTGGAATAGCAGTTGCCTTGGGGGCTCGAATGGTAGCTGGCTTGAGGGCTAACTTTAGGGCTGGCTTGGGTGATTGCTTGGGAGATAGCTTGAGCGCAGTCTTGGGGCCTGTCTTGGGAGCTGGGCTTGGAGCATGGCTTGTGACCTGGCTTGGGGGATGGCTTGGGAGCTGGCTTGGGGGCTGGGTTGGGAGATGGTTTCTGGGCTGCATGGGATCTGGCTTCGGTGCAGGCTTGTGGGCTGGCATGGGAGCTAGCTTATGTTCTGGAATCTGAGCTGACTTGAGGTCTCGAATGGGAGCTGGTGTGAGGGCTGGCTTGGGAGCTGGCTTGTGAGCTGGATTGGGGGATGGCTTGGGAGATAGGTTGAGCGCTGGCTTGGGGAATGGCTTGTGAGGTAGCTTGGGGGAAGACTTGGGAGCTGGCTTGAGGGTTGGGTTGGGAGATGGCTTGGGGTTGATTTCGGAGCCGGCTTGGGGGATGTCCTTAGATCTGGCTTGGTGGCTGCCTTGGAAGTTTGCTTGGGGGATGGCTTAGTAGCCATATTGGGATCTGTCTCGGGGGCTGGCTTGGGAAAAGCTTGGGAGCATCAATGGGAACAGTCCTGGGGCTGAGATGGGAGCTGGCTTGTGTGCTGGAATTCGAGATGCCTTGCGGGCTCGAATTAGAGCTGGTTTCGGAGCTGGGTTGGGTCCTGAATTGGGAGTTGGCTTGGGGGCTCGAATGAGAGCTAGCTTGAGGGTTGACTTGGGGGCTGGCTTGGGGATGGCTTGGGAGCTATTGCTTGGAGGATGGCTTCCGAGTTGGCTTGGGTAAGCTGGCTTTGGAGCTGGCTTGGGGGCTTGCTTGGGGGTCGCATGTTGGCTGGCTTGGGAGCTGTCTTGGGGTCTGGCTTGTGGGATGGCTTGGGAGCTTGAATGTGAACAGGCTAGGGGGCTGGCATGGGTGTTGTGTTGGGTGCTGGAGTGGGAGTAGCCATGCGGGCTCCAATGTGAGCTGGATTCAGGCCAGTATAGGTGCTTGGCTTGGAGGCTGGCTTGCATGGTGTCCTGGGTAATGGCTTGGGAGCTGGATTGAGTGATGGGTTGGGACTGGCTTTGGGCTGGCTTGGGCGCTGGCTTGTTGGCTGGCATGGGAGCTGGCTCGGGTGCTTGAATGGGATGTGGATTGGAGGCTGGAATGGGAGCTGGCTCGAGGACTGACTTTCGGGCTGGCATGGGATTGCTTGTGAGCTGGATTGGGGGATGGCCTAGGAGCTAGTTTGCGACCTGGCTTGGGGTGTAGGTTTCGAGGTCGCTTGGGTGTTGGTCTGGGAGCTAGTTTGGTAGCTGGCTTGGGTGTTGGCTTGTGAGCTGGATTGGGGGATGGCTTGGGAGCTAGCTTGGGAACTGGCTTGGGAACTGAATTGGGGGATGGCTTCCAAGCTGGCATGGGGGATGGCTTGGGAGTTGGCTTTGGGGCTGGCTTGGAAGCTGGGTTGCGGGATTGCTTGGTGGCTGGCTTGGGTGCTGTGTTCTGGCCTGGCTTGGGGATGGGATGGGAGGATGCTTGGGGGCTGGCATGGGAGCTGGGTTGGGTGCTGGAATGGGAGTTGAGGAGGCTCGAATGGGAGCTGGCTTCGGAGCTAGTTTGGGACTTGGCTTGGGGGCTGGCTTTCGAGGTCGCTTGGGTGTTGGGTTGGGAGCTAGTTTGGTAGCTGGCTTGTGAGCTGGACTGGGGGATGGCTTGGGAGATAGCTTGGGAAGTGGCTTGGGGCTGCTTGAGAACGGGATTGGGGGATGGCTTCCGAGCTGGCATGGGGAATGTCTTGGGAGTTGGCTTGTGGCTGGCTTGGTATCTGGCTTGCGGGATTGCATGGTGGCTGGCTTGGGAGCTGTGTTCAGGCCTGGTTTGGGGCATTGTATGGGAGGATCCATTGGGGCTGGCATGGGAGCTGGGTTGGGTGCTGATATGGGAGATGCCTTGCGGGCTCGAATGGGAGCTGGCTTCGGAACTGACGTTTGTGTTGGCTAGGGCGCTGGCTTGCGAGCTGTCTTCGGGGAAGGCTTGGGAGCTGGTTTGTGGGATGGTTTGAGAGCTAGCTTTGGTGCTGGAATGGAAGATTTCTTGAGAGCTCGAATGGGAGCTGGCTTTAGGGCTGACGTGGGTGCTAGCTTGGGATCTAGCTAGGGGGATGGCTTGGGAGCTGTCTTGGGGGATGACTTGGGAGCTGGAATGGTTTCAGGCTTGGGGTGTGGCATGGGAGATGTCTTTGGTCCTGGAATGGCAGTTGCCTTGGGGGCTCGAATGGGAGTGGCTTGAGGGTTAACTTGAGGGCTGGCTTGGGAGCTAGCTTGAGTGCTGGCTTGGGTGATGGCATGAGAGATAGCTTGAGCGCAGTCTTGGGGCCTGGCTTGGGAGCTGGCTAGGAACATGGCTTGTGACCTGGCTTGGGGGATGGCTTGGGAGCGGGCTTGGGGGCTGGGTTGGGAGCTGGTTTCTGGGCTGCATGGGAGCTGGCTTGGGTACAGGGTTGTGGGCTGGCATGGGAGCTGGCTTATGTTCTGGAATGTGAGCTGACTTGAGGGCTCGAATGGGAGCTGGCCTGAGGGCTGGCTTGGGAGCTGGCTTGTTAGCAGGCTTGGGGGATGGCTTTGGAGATAGTTTGAGCGCTGGCTTGGGGGATGGCTTGTGAGCTAGCGTGGGGGAAGACTTGGGAGCTGGCTTGGGGGCTGGAATTCGAGATGCCTTGCGGGCTCGAATGAGAGCTGGCTTCGAAGCTGGGTTGGGTCCTGAATTGGGAGTTGGCTTGGGGGCTCGAATGTGAGCTAGCTTGAGGGGGGTTCTTGGGGGCTGGCTTGGGGGATGGCTTGGGGTTTGCTTGGAGGATGCCTTCCGAGTTGGCTTGGGAATGGCTTAGGAGCTGGCTTGGGGCTTGCGGGGTTGTATGTTGGCTGGCTTGGGAGCTGTCTTGGGGTCTGGCTTGTGGGATGACTTGGGAGCTAGCTTGGGAACTGGCTTGGGGTCTGGCTAGGGAACTGGATTGGGGGATTGCATCCGAGCTGGCATGGGGGATGGCTTGGGAGTTGGCTTGGGGCTGGCTTGGAATCTGGCTTGCGGGATTGCATGGTGGCTGGCTTGGGAGCTGTGTTCAGGCCTGGTTTGGGGCATGGGATGGGAGGATCCATTGGAGCTGGCATGGGAGCTGGGTTGGGTGCTGATATGGGAGATGCCTTGCGGGCTCGAATGGGAGCTGGCTTCGGAACTGACGTTTGTGTTGGCTAGGGCGCTGGCTTGCGAGCTGTCTTCGGGGAAGGCTTGGGAGCTGGTTTGTGGGATGGTTTGAGGGCTAGCTTTGGTGCTGGAATGGAAGATTTCTTGAGAGCTCGAATGGGAGCTGGCTTTAGGGCTGACGTGGGTGCTAGCTTGGGATCTAGCTAGGGGGATGGCTTGGGAGCTGTCTTGGGGGATGACTTGGGAGCTGGAATGGTTTCAGGCTTGGGTTGTGGCATGGGAGATGTCTTTGGTCCTGGAATGGCAGTTGCCTTGGGGGCTCGAATGGGAGTGGCTTGAGGGTTAACTTGAGGGCTGGCTTGGGAGCTAGCTTGAGTGCTGGCTTGGGTGATGGCATGAGAGATAGCTTGAGCGCAGTCTTGGGGCCTGGCTTGGGAGCTGGCTAGGAACATGGCTTGTGACCTGGCTTGGGGGATGGGTTGGGAGCTGGCTTGGGGGCTGGGTTGGGAGCTGGTTTCTGGGCTGCATGGGAGCTGGCTTGGGTGCAGGCTTGTGGGCTGGCATGGGAGATGGCTTATGTTCTGGAATGTGAGCTGACTTAAGGGCTCGAATGGGAGCTGGCCAGAGGGCTGGCTTGGGAGCTGGCTTGTGAGCTGGCTTGGGGGATGGCTTGGGAGATAGCTTGAGCGCTGGCTTGGGGGATGGCTTGTGAGCAAGCTTGGGGGAAGATTTGGGAGCTGGCTTGGGGGCTGTGTTGGGAGATGGCTTGGGGGATGGTTTCGGAGCCGGCTTGGGGGATTTCCTTCGAGCTGGCTTGGTGGCTGCCTTGGAAGGTGGCTTGGGGGATGGCTTAGTAGCCATCTTGATATCTGTGTCGGAGGCTGGCTTGGGAAAAGCTTGGGAGCATCAATGGGAACAGTCCTGGGGGATGATATGGGAGCTGGCTTGTGAGCTGGAATTCGAGATGCCTTGCGGGCTCGAATGAGAACTGACTTCGGAGCTGGGTTGGGTCCTGAATTGGGAGTTGGCTTAGGGGCTCGAATGTGAGCTAGCTTGAGAGTTGACTTGGGGGCTGGCTTGGGGGATGGCTTGGGGTATTGCTTGGAGGATGACTTCCGAGTTGGCTTGGGGAATGGCTTTGGAGTGGGCTTGGGGGCTTGCTTGGGGGGTCGCATGTTGGCTGGCTTGGGAGCTGTCTTGTGTTCTGGCTTGTGGGATGGCTTGGGAGCTGGAATGTGAACAGGCTAGGGGGCTGGCATGAGTGTTGTGTTGGGTGCTGGAGTTGGAGTTGGCATGCGGGCTCCAATGGGAGCTGGATTCAGGCCTGTATAGGTGCTTGGCTTGGAGGCTGGCTTGCGAGCTGTCCTGGGTAATGGCTTGGGAGCTGGATTGAGTGATGGGTTGGGACTGGCTTTGGGCTGGCTTGGGCGCTGGCTTGTGGGCTGGCATGGGAGCTGGCTCGGGTGCTTGAATGGGATGTGGATTGTGCGACGGTCGGTCGTCGTTGGGGTCGCCATGTCTGCGACGGTCGTCTGTCGTCGTCGTTGCTGGTGCCCACGACGCCTTTCCTTGCCCTCGGCTGCCAGCTCCGTCTTATATGGAAAGTATCTGAAGGAGGCACGTCGATGTCAATAATTAACTATGTACACTGATTAATTTGGGCGCCAGCCTCCTTGAGATTACTCCGGTAGAGGATGAGGTTCCCAGGTCAGCTGCAAAACGGTCGGGACATGGGGTTAGGGAGACGTGCGCGTAGGTTGTAATGATGTAGGCGCACACCAGAAGTTGTTGGTAAGAACTATGAAAACGTTTATTATTATTATTAAGTGTTCGTTTCAGGTTAGCAGAAATGCGCGTCCAAGTGTATAATATCTCGCTCTCACTTCCCGCAAGTTGGTATACTAATTTCTGAGTTCACGTAATTATATCTTTTGTACTATAAAACACCAGTAATATAACCGACAGTTGATAACGTGATGAGAGGAAAGAATTCAGACTTATAATAATAATGCAACACACGACTTCTTACTACACCCACTAAAAAATTCTAAGTCCGTAAATTGTTATACTTCCGAGTTAGGTTGGCCGAGAATATGTGGAGTGCAACTTCTCCGTACGCGTTCTATATGCCTTCTGTCTATCTGCCAAATCTATCCCCTACTTTCAACCACCAAACATAGAATTTCGCCCTCCTATCTATATATCACGTGTCTCTATTAAGAATCCTGATTGGCCATGATTACACTTACGTCACTTAAGACGCGTTCTTCAAAAATTGTTCGTTAACTAGAACATCCCCTTACTTCCGGGGTTCTGACAATTCTCTGACATATACCAGATCATCTCTTTTGGAACCTGGCTTGGCGTCATCTTACTGACCACCCGCAGGCAAAGTCCATACATTCCCTCATCAGTCAACTCCACGCCTGGACACATGTTTCCTATCCGCCTAGCTTCCTTTCGGCCTTCCTGTCCACCTGTTACTTCCGTCTCAGATTTTGAAATTAACTTACACGTCGGCGCATCCTATCCATATAAGAATATTAACACGAAATACTAATCTAGTGAAAATCTCCTCATCCTATACGAGGAACCGTCTCAAATGCCCTCTCTTAACAAAGAATATTCCCAAGGGAATATTTGTTGTTATGAGACGTCCCATAAAATACCTTCGCTACTAGTCTCCGGTGTCCCCTAATTAGTCACACTTGGATACACCTTTTGCTATGCTTATAAACAATGTACAAATTTACACTTACAATTAATACATATTTACAACTATTCACATGTATGAATCTATATACACACCTCACGCCTGCTTACATCTCACACGCCAGTTTAACTGACTTCTACCTGACATATATACAGTATGCAATCGTAACATTCAGGGCACATCCGAATACAATGGCGCTCTCTCACTCACATTCATGATCGGTTCCTTGATACATACGTATACTCATAACATAGAAATAAGAATTATGAACCACAATAAAAAATACACTAAACAATACACAATACATTTTAAGATACCAATTAACCCTTTATATCATACTTCATACATCATCTGCAACCCTTGAAAACAAATCTACATCCATAAAACCGAAATAACAACCATTAACCAGAATCAATATTATACCAAACGATACATAATACTTCTGAAATACTGACTCTATTTATCATATCTCATACATTAGCTGCAACCTTGAATACACATCTCGAATAACGTCCCCTCAATATAGAGGACAACTTTATGTCTCGAACAAAAAAAATTATGACCTGGCACTTAATATTGATTCTAAAAAAAATGGATACATATTCAAATCGAATCATTCAACCTCTGCAGATAAATGAACATAAATGAAGTTAATTAAAAAAAATATTCTATCATTATTATTATTATTATTATTATTATTATTATTATTATTATTATTATTATTTCTTATTAATATCATCTTTAAATTATTGCCACAGGGAATACTACTTATCAAGTGATCTTATAAGAAAACACACAAAAACAACTAATTCTGAAGGTGGCAAAAAGAAAACAAAAGTAACAAAAATTTTCACAAGGAAACATTTGCAGCACTGAAATTAGTTCTTGGTTCTAGTTGCTTATACCGCTCAAATACTACATGCACAAAACAAACACATTCTTATTTTTCTTATAATTAAAATCATATTATTTTCAACTTCACACAAATTCTCGTCTATTAACCTGGTACGTCGCCTGGATGTCTATCATGAATCGGATCGTCATTCTCCGAATGGGATCGTCTGCGGCCTTCCTCATATGTCATTGTGCCATTCTTAAATTGACAGTTTACACGTGGAGACACGCTACTCCTCACATTAAATCTACCAGCATGCTTCCACTTAACTTTTTCTCCTCCTGCAGAAAAATGAGGCCTCCAATAGCCCTTCCTATATTCACTCCTTTGATCGTTGCAGTACCGCCTGTCATTATTGTAGGGTTGTAAACCATGACCGCCAGCACTGTGTGGCCGATCCCTACTCCAACCGTCATTATGGTCATTGCTTTTGTACCCTCTGTGGGGTGGGAAGGCTTCTTCTGCCCTCCGCTTCATGTTTGTGATGGTTTTCGCATTCTCTTTCTCGCTCCCAAACTCATCAAACTTTTCGATTACTCTATTTACTTGCTCCTTGAATGCTCCATAACTTTCTAACACCTGGCTCTCTAGCCTGATACTATTCTCGGTTAACCTATACTCCAATTCATTACTATTCTCATCGAGATTATCGTCCAATCCATTAATATCCATATTTATCCTCATTATTCAATTCACTAATATGCTCAATTAATTTACTTTCCACTCCGTTACTATTCTCGGCTATCTTATTATTCAATTCACTAATGTCTTCAATTAATTTACTCTCCACTTCATTACTATTCTCGGCTACCTTATTATTCAATTCACTAATATCCTCAATTAATTTACTTTCCACTTCATTACTATTCTCGGCTATCTTATTATTCAATTCACTACAATTCCAGACCAGCATAGATTCCAATTTCCTATAATTCCCGGCTACTTCATTTCTCAAATTAACGAACTGGCTCTCTAGCCTGCTACTATTCTCAGCCATCTCACTCTTCAAATTACCGAACTGGCTCTCTAGCCTACTACTATTTTCAGCCGTTCTGGATTCCAATTTACCCATCTCACTGTTCAATTTATTACTGTTTTCTATCAATTGGTTGATCTGACTTAATATTAGCTCTATCGCACTGTTCGTCATTCCACTATCCGACTCTTGTGACTTCTCTTTATCCTGACTAGGACTCATCCCCACTGACCTCTCCATTTTTTTTTACTTCTAGTCTGGCTCTTTAGCAACATGTAATATATAATATATCCTCAACAATTCCCCCGTAAAATCAAAAACAAAGTAAACCCTACAAAAATGAATTACACACATGTACATATGTATGGACACAACAATTGAAATGAACCTCTTTATGCTTACGTATCGACGTCTTCTAGGTTACGCCTGGGTGATCGTCTCCCCCACCGTCCATCATTGTTCTCAGCTGTTTGGGGTCTGCATGGTGTTGTGGCTGTCGGTCGTTGACAATGCATGATACTGCAAGCTGCTCTACTAACACTGCGTCAGCTGTCGGCTCTCGCGTCGATCCCCGCCGTGGTCATTGTTGCCATCTCGAGCCCGACGTTGGGACGCCATATCTGCGACGGTCGGTCGTCGTTGGGGTCGCCATGTCTGCGACGGTCGTCTGTCGTCGTCGTTGCTGGTGCCCACGACGCCTTTCCTTGCCCTCGGCTGCCAGCTCCGTCTTATATGGAAAGTATCTCAAGGAGGCACGTCGATGTCAATAATTAACTATGTACACTGATTAATTTGGGCGCCAGCCTCCTTGAGATTACTCCGGTAGAGTATGAGGTTCCCAGGTCAGCTGCAAAACGGTCGGGACATGGGGTTTGGGAGACGTGCTCGTAGGTTGTAATGATGTAGGCGCACACCAGAAGTTGTTGGTAAGAACTATGAAAACGTTTATTATTATTATTATTAAGTGTTCGTTTCAGGTTAGCAGAAATGCGCGTCCAAGTATATAATATCTCGCTCTCACTTCCCGCAAGTTGGTATACTAATTTCTGAGTTCACGTAATTATATCTTTTGTACTATAAAACACCAGTAATATAACGGACAGTTGATAACGTGATGAGAGGAAAGAATTCAGACTTATAATAATAATGTAACACACGACTTCTTACTACACCCACTAAAAATTCTAAGTCCGTAAATTGTTATACTTCCGAGTTAGGTTGGCCGAGAATATGTGGAGTGCAACCTCTCCGTACGCGTTCTATATGCCTTCTGTCTATCTGCCAAATCTATCCCCTACTTTCAACCACCAAACATAGAATTTCGCCCTCCTATCTATATATCACGTGTCTCTATTAAGAATCCTGATTGGCTATGATTACACTTACGTCACTTAAGACACGTTCTTCAAAAATTGTTCGTTAACTAGAACATCCCCTTACTTCCGGGATTCTGACAATTCTCTGACATATACCAGATCATCTCTTTTGGAACATGGCTTGGCGTCATCTTACTGACCACCCGCAGGCAAAGTCCATACATTCCCTCATCAGTCAACTCCAAGCCTGGTCAAATGTTTCCTGTCCGCCTAGCTTCCTTTCGGCCTTCCTGTCCACCTGTTACTTCCGTCCCAGATTTCGAAACTAACTTACACGTCCGCGCATCCTATCCATATAAGAATATTAACACGAAATACTAATCTAATGAAAATCTCCTCATCCTATACGAGAAACCGTCTCAATTGGAGGCTCGAATGGGAGATGGCTCGAGGACTGACTTTCGGGCTGGCTTGCGGGAATGCTTGTGAGCTGGCTTGGGGATGGCTTAGGAGCTAGTTTGGGACCTGGCTTCGGGGCTGGGTTTCGAGGTCGCTTGGGTGTTGGTCTGGGAGCTAGTTTGGTAGCTGGCTTGGGGGTTGGCTTATGAGCTGAATTGGGGGATGGCTTGGGAGCTAGCTTGGGAACTGGCTTGGGGGCTGGCTTGGGAACTGAATTGGGGGATGGCTTCCGAGCTGGCATGGGGGATGGCTTGGGAGTTGGCTTGGGGCTGGCTTGGAAGCTGGCTTGCGGGATTGCTTGGTAGCTGGCTTGGGAGTTGTGTTCTGGCCTGGCTTGGGGGATGGGATGGGAGGATCCTTGGGGGCTGGCATGGGAGCTGGGTTGGGTGATGGAATGGGAGTTGCCTTGCGGGCTCGAATGGGAGCTGGCTTCGGAGCTGACGTTTGTGTTGGCTAGGGCGCTGGCTTGCGAGCTGGCTTCGGGGATGGCTTGGGAGCTGGTTTGTGGGATGGCTTGAGAGGTAGCTTTGTTGCTGGAATGGAAGATTTCTTGAGGGCTCGAATGGGAGCTGGCTTTAGGGCTGACGTGGGTGCTGGCTTGGGCTCTAGCTTGGGATGGCTTGGGAGCTGTCTTGGGGGATGACTTGCGAGCTGGAATTGTTTCAGGCTTGGGGCGTGGCATGGGAGATGTCTTGGGTCCTGGAATGGCAGTTGCCTTGTGGGCTCGAATGGGAGCTGGCTTGAGGGCTAACTTGAGGGCTGGCTTGGGAGCTAGCTTGTGAGCTGGCTTGGGTGCTGGCTTGCGAGATAGCTTGAGCGCAGTCTTGGGGCCTGGCTTGGGAGCTGGCTTGGAGCATGGCTTGTGATCTTTCTTGGGGGATGGCTTGGGAGCTGGCTTGGTGGCTGGGTTGGGAGCTGGTTTCTGGGATGCATGGGAGCTGGCTTGGGTGCAGGCTTGTGGGCTGGCATGGGAGCTGGCTTATGTTCTGGAATGTGAGAAGACTTGAGGGCTCGAATGGGAGCTGGCCTGAGGGCTGGCTTGGGAGCTGGCTTGTGAGCTGGCTTGGGTGATGGCTTGGGAGATAGCTTGAGCGCTGGCTTGGAGGATGGCTTGTGAGCTATCTGGGGGAAGACTTGGAAGCTGGCTTGGGGGCTGGGATGGGAGATGGCTTGGGGGATGGTTTCGGAGCCGGCTTGGGGGATGTCCTTCGAGCTGGCTTGGTGGCTGGCTTGGAAGGTGGCTTGGGGGATGGCTTTGTAGCCAGCTTGGGATCGGTCTCGGGGGCTGGCTTGGGAAAAGCTTAGGAGCATCAATGGGAACTGTCCTGGGGGCTGAGATGGGAGCTGGATTGTATGCTGGAATTGGAGATGCCTTGTGGGCTAGAATGAGAGCTAGCTTCGGAGCTGGGTTGTGTCCTGAATTGGGAGTTGGCTTGGGGGCTCGAATGTGAGCTAGCTTAAGAGTTGATTTGGGGGCTGGCTTGGGGGATGGTTGGGGTATTGCTTCGAGGATGCCTTCCGAGTTGGCTTGGGGAATGGCTTTGGTGCTGGCTTGGGGGCTTGCTTGGGGGGTAGCATGTTGTCTGGCTTGGGAGCTGTCTTGAAGTCTGGCTTGTGTGTGGGATGGCTTGGGAGCTGGAATGGGAACAGGCTAGGGGGCTGGCATGGGTGCTGTGTTGGGTGCTGGAGTGGGAGTTGCCATGCGGGCTCCAATGCGAGATGGCTTCAGGCTTGTATTGGTGCTTGGCTTGGAGGCTGGCTTGCGAGCTGTCCTGGGTAATGGTTTGGGAGCTGGATTGAGTGATGTGTTGGGACTGGCTTTGGACTGGCTTGGGCGCTGGCTTGTGGGCTGACATGGGAGCTGGCTCGGGTGCTTGAATGGGATGTGGATTGGAGGCTCGAATGGGAGCTGGCTCGAGGACTGACTTTCGGGCTGTTTTGCGGGATTGCTTGTGAGCTGGCTTGGGGGATAGCTTAGGAGCTAGTTTGGGACCTGGCTTGGGGGCTGGCTTTCGAGGTCGCTTGGGTGTTGGTCTGGGAGCTAGTTTGGTAGCTGGCTTGGGGGTTGGTTTGTGAGCTGGATTGGGGGATGACTTGGGAGCTAGCAAGGAACTGGCTTGGGGGCTGGCTTGGTAACTGGATTGGGGCATGGCTTCCGAGCTGGCATGGGGGATGGCTTGGGAGTTGGCTAGGGCTGGCTTGGAAGCTGGCTTGCGGGATTGCTTGGTGGCTGGCTTGGGAGTTGTGTTCAGGCCTGGCTTGGGGGATGGGATGGGAGGATCGTTGGGGGCTGGCATGGCAGCTGGGATGGGTGCTGGAATGGGAGTTGCCTTGCGGGCTCGAATGGGAGCTGGCTTCGGAGTTGACGATTGTTTTGGCTAGGGAGCTGGCTTGCGAGTTGGCTTCGGGGATTGCTTGGGAGCTAGTTTGTGGGATGGCTTGAGAGCTAGCTTTGGTGCAGGAATGGAAGATTTCTTGAGGGCTCGAATGGGAGCTAGCTTTAGGGCTGACGTGGGTGCTGGCTTGGGATCTAGCTAGGAGGATGGCTTGGGAGCTGTCTTGGGGGATGACTTGGGAGCTAAATGGTTTCAGGCGTGGGGCGTAGCATGGGAAATGTCTTGGGTCCTGGAATGGCGGTTGCCTTGGGGGCTCGAATGGGAGCTGGCTTCAGGGCTAAATTGAGGGCTGGCTTGGGAGCTAGCTGGTGAGCTGGATTGGGTGATGACTTGGGAGATAGCTTGAGCGCAGTCTTAAGGCCTGGCTTTGGAGCTGGCTTGGAGCATGGCTTGTGACCTTTCTTGGGGGATGGCTTGAGAGCTGGCTTGGGGGCTGGGTAGGGAGCTGGTTTCTGGGCTGCATGGGAGCTGGCTTGGGTGCAGGCTTGTGGGCTGGCTTTGGAGCTGGCTTATGTTCTGGAATGTGAGCTGAGTTGAGGGCTCGAATGGGAGCTGGCATGTGGGCTGGCTTGGGAGCTGGCTTGGGGAATGGCTTGGGAGATAGCTTGAGCGCTGGCTTGGGGGATGGCTTGTGAGCTAGCTTGGGATAAGTCTTGAGAGCTGGCTTGGCGGCTGGGTTGGGAGATGGCTTGGGGGATGGTTTCGGAGCCGGCTTGGGGGATGTCCTTCGAGCTGGCTTGGTGGCTGGCTTGGAAGGTGGCTTGGGGGTGGCTTAGTAGCCAGGTTGGGATCTGTCTCTGGGGCTGGCTTGGGAAAAGCTTGGGAGCATCAATGGGAACAGTCCTGGGGGCTGGGATGGGAGCTGGCTTGTGTGCTGGAATTCGAGATCCCTTGAGGGCTCGAATGAGAGCTGGCTTCGGTGCTGGGTTGGGTCCTGAATTGGGAGTTGGCTTGGGGGCTCGAATGTGAGCTAGCTTGAGGGTTGACTTGGGGGCTGGCTTGGGGGATGGCTTGGGGTATTGCTTGGAGGATGCCTTCCGAGTTGGCTTGGGGAATGGCTTTGGAGCTGGCTTGGGGTCTTGCTTGGGGGGTCGCATGTTGGCTGGCTTGGGAGCTGTCTTGGGGTCTGGCTTGTGGGATGGCTTGGGAGCTGGAATGGGAACAGGCTAGGGGGCTGGCATGGGTGCTGTGTTGGGTGCTGGAGTGGGAGTTGCCATGCGGGCTCCAATGGGAGTTGGCTTCAGGCCTGTATTGGTGCTTGGCTTGGAGGCTAGCTTGCGAGCTGGACTGGGTAATGGCTTGGGAGCTGGATTGAGTGATGTGAAGAGACTGGCTTTGGGCTGGCTTGGGCGCTGGCTTGAGGGCTGTCATGGGAGGTGGCTCGGGTGCTTGAATGGCATGTGGATTGGAGGCTCGAATGGGTGCTGGTTCGAGGACTGACTTTCGGGCTGGCTTGCGGGATTGCTTGTGAGCTGGCTTGGGGGATTTCTCAGGAGCTAGTTTGGGACCTGGCTTGGGGGCTGGCTTTCGAGGTCGCTTGGGTGTTGGTCTGGGAGCTAGTTTGGTAGCTGGCTTGGGGATTAGCTTGTGAGCTGGATTGGGGGATGGCTTGGGAGCTAGCTTGGGAACTGGCTTGGGGGCTGGCTTGGGAAGTGGATTGGGGGATGGCTTCCGAGTTGGCATGGGGATGGCTTGGGAGTTGGCTAGGGTCTGGCTTGGAAGCTGGCTTGCGGGATTGCTTGGTGGCTGGCTTGGGAGCTATGTTATGGCCTAGCTTGGGGAATGGGATGGGAGGATCCTTGGGGGCTGGCATGGGAGCTGTGTTGGGTGCTGGAATGGGAGTTGCCTTGCGGGCTCGAACGGGAGCTGGCTGCGGAGCAAGTTTGGGACCTGGCTGGGGGCTGGCTTTCGAGGTCGCTTGGGTGTTGGTTTGGGAGCTAGTTTGGTAGCTGGCTTGGGGGTTGGCTTGTGAGCTGGATTGGGGGATGGCTTGGGAGCTAGTTTGGGAACTGGCTTGGGGGCTGGCTTGGGAACGGGATTGGGGGATGACTTCCGAGCTGGCATGGGTGATAGCTTGGGAGTTGGATTGGGGCTGGCTTGGAAGCAGGCTTGCGGGATTCCTTGGTGGCTGGCTTGGGAGCTGTGCTCAGGCCTGGTTTGGGGCATGGGATGGGAGGATCCTTTGGGGCTGGCATGGGAGCTGGGTTGGGTGCTGATATGGGAGTTGCCTTGCAGGCTCGAATGGGAGCTGGCTTCGGAGCTGACGTTTGTGTTGGCTAGGGCGCTGGCTTGCGAGCTGGCTTCGGGGATGGCTTGGGAGCTGGCTTGGGGGATGGCTTAGGAGCTAGTTTGGGACCTGGCTTGGAGGCTGGCTTTCGAGGTCGCTTGGGTGTTGGTTTGGGAGCTAGTTTGGTAGCTGACTTGGGTGTTGGCTTGTGAGCTGGACTGGGGGATGGCTTTGGAGCTAGCTTGGGAACTGGATTGGGGGCTGGCTTGGGAACTGGATTGGGGATGGCTTCCGAGCTGGAATGGGTGATGACTTGGGAGTTGGCTTGGGGAGGGCTTAGAAGCTGGCTTGCGGGATTGCTTGGTATTTGGCTTGGGAGCTGTGTTCTGGCCTGGCTTGTGGGATGGGATGGGACGATCCTTGGGGGTAGGCATGGGAGCTGGGTTGGGTGCAGGAATGGGAGTTGCCTTGCGGGCTCCAATGGGAGCTGGCTTCGGAGCTAGTTAGGGACTGGCTTGGGGCTGGCTTTGGGAGGTCGCTTGGGTGTTGGTTTGGGAGCTAGTTTGGTAGCTGGCTTGGGGGTTGGCTTGTGAGCTGGATTGGGGTATGGCTTGGGAGCTAGTTTGGGAACTGGCTTGGGGGCTGTCTTGGGAACTGGATTGGGGGATGGCTTCTGAGCTGGCATGGGGGATAGGTTCGGAGTTGGCTAAGGGCTGGCTTGGAAGCTGGCTTGCGGGATTGCTTGGTGGCTGGCTTGGGAGCTGTGATCAGGCCTGGCTTGGGGGATGGGATGGAGGTTCCTTGGGGGCTGGCATGGGAGCTGGTTTGGGTGCTGGAATGGGAGTTGCCTTGCGGGCTCGAATGGGAGCTGGCTTCGGAGCTGAAGTTTCTGTTGGCTAGGGCGCTGGCTTCGGGGATGGCTTGGGAGCTGGTTTGTGGGATGGCTTGAGAGCTACCTTTGGTGCTGGAATGCAGGATTTCTAGAGGGCTCGAATGGGAGCTGGCTTTAGAGCTGACGTGGGTGCTGGCTTGGGATCTAGCTGGGGGGATGGCTTGGGAGCTGTCTTGGGGGATGACTTGGGAGCTGGAATGGTTTCAAGCTTGGGGCGTGGCATGGGAGATGTCTTGTGTCCTGGAATGGCAGTTGCCTTGGGGGCTCGAATGGGAGCTGGCTTGAGGGCTAACTTAAGGGCTGGCTTGGGTGATGGCTTGGGAGCTGGCTTGGTGATGTCTTGGGAGCCTAGCTTGAGAGCTGGCTTGGGGCCTGGCTTGACCTGGCTTGAAGGGTGTGACCTGGCTTGGGAGATGGCTTGGGAGCTGGCTTGGGGGCTGGGTTGGGAGCTGGTTTCTGGGATGCATGGGAGCTGGTTTGGGTGCAGGCTTGTGGGCTGGCATGGGAGCTGGTTAATGTTCTGGAATGTGAGCTGACTTGAGGGCTCATATGGGAGCTGGCCTGAGGGCTGGCTTGGGAGCTGGCTTGTGAGCTGGCTTGGGGATGGCTTGGGAGATAGCTTGAGCGCTGGCTTGGGGATGGCTTGTGAGCTAGCTTGGGGAAGGCTTGGAGCTGGCTTGGGGCTGGGTTGGGAGTTGGCTTGGGGGATGGTGTCGGAGCCGGCTATGGGGATGTCCTTCGAGCTAGCTTGGTGGCTGGCTTGGAAGGTGGCTTTGGGGGATGGCTTAGTAGCCAGCTTGGGATCTGTCTCGGGGGCTGGCTTGGGAAACGCTTGGGAGCATCAATGGGAACAGTCCTGGGGGCTGGGATGGGAGCTGGCTTGTGTGCTGGAATTGAGATGCCTTGTGGGCTCGAATGAGAGCTGGCTTCAGAGCTGGGTTGGGTCCTGAATTGGGAGTTGGCTTGGGGGCTCGAATGTGAGCTAGCTTGAGGGTTGACTTGGGGCTGGCTTGGGGTATTGCTTGGAGGATGCCTTCCGAGTTGGCTTGGGGAATGGCTTTGGAGCTGGCTTGGGGGCTTGCTTGGGGAGTCGCATGTTGGCTGGCTTGGGAGCTGTCTTGGGGTCTGGCTTGTGGGATGGCTTGGGAGCTGGAATGGGAACAGGCTTAGGGGCTGGCATGGGTGCTGTGTTGGGTGCTGGAGTGGGAGCTGCCATGCGGGCTCCAATGGGAGCTGGCTTCAGGCCTGTATTGGTGCTTGGCTTGGAGGCTGGCTTGAGCTGTCCTGGGTAATGGCTTGGGAGCTAGATTGAGTGATGTGTTGGGACTGGCTTTGGGCTGGCTTGGGCGCTGGCTTGTGGGCTGGCATGGGAGCTGGCTCGGGTGCTTGAATGGGATGTGGATTGGAGGCTCGAATGGGAGCTGGCTCGAGGACTGACTTTCGGGCTGGCTTGCGGGATTGCTTGTGAGCTGGCTTGGGGGATGGCTTAGGAGCTAGTTTGGGACCTGGCTTGGGGGCTGGCTTTCGAGGTCGCTTGGGTGTTGGTCTGGGAGCTAGTTTGGTAGCTGGCTTGGGGTTGGCTTGTGAGCTGGATTGGGGGATGGCTTGGGAGCTAGCTTGGGAACTGGCTTGGGGGCTGGCTTGGGAACTGGATTGGGGGATGGCTTCGAGCTGGCATGGGGATGGCTTGGGAGTTGGCTTGGGGCTGGCTTGGAAGCTGGCTTGCGGGATTGCTTGGTGGCTGGCTTGGGAGCTGTGTTCTGGCCTGGCTTGGGGGATGGGATGGGAGGATCCTTGGGGGCTGGCATGGGAGCTGGGTTGGGTGCTGGAATGGGAGTTGCCTTGCAGGCTGGAATGGGAAGCTGGCTTCGGAGCTAGTTTGGACCTGGCTTGGGGGCTGGCTTTCGAGGTCGCTTGGGTGTGGGGGTTTGGGAGCTAGTTTGGTAGCTGGAATGGGGGTTGGCTTGTGAGCTGGATTGGGGATGGCTTGGGAGCTGGTTTGGGAACTGGCTTGGGGGCTGGCTTGGGAACTGGATTGGGGATGGCTTTTGGGAGCTCGCATGGGTGATAGCTTGGGAGTTGGATTGGGGCTGGCTTGGAAGCTGGATTGCGGGATTCCTTAGTGGCTGGCTTGGTAGCTGTGCTCAGGCCTGGTTTGGGGGATGGGATAAGAGGATCCTTTGGGGCTGGCATGGGAGCTGGGTTGGGTGCTGGTATGGGAGTTGCCTTGGGGCTCGAATGGGAGCTGGCTTCTGGAGCTGACGTTTGTGTTGGCTAGGGCGCTTGCTTGCGAGCTGGCTTCGGGGATGGCTTGGGAGCTGGCTTGGGGGATGGCTTAGGAGCTAGTTTGGGACCTGGCTTGGGGCTGGCTTTCGAGGTCGATTGGTTGTTGGTTTGGGAGCTAGTTTGGTAGCTGGCTTGGGGGTTGGCTTGTGAGCTGGATTGGGAGATGGCTTGGGAGCTAGCTTGGGAACTGGCTTGGGGGCTGGCTTGGGAACTGGATTGGGGGATAGCTTCCGAGCTGGCAAGGGGGATGGCTTGGGAGTTGGCTTGGGCTGGCTTGAAGCTGGCTTGGGGATTGCTTGTGAGCTAGCTTGGGAGCTGGAAATCTTGGGAGCTGGGTTGGGAGATGGCTTGGGGATGGTTTCGGAGCCGGCTTGGGGGGTGTCCTTCGCGCTGGCTTGGTGGATGGCTTGGAAGGTGGCTTGGGGAATGGCTTAGTAGCCAGCTTGGGATCCGTCTCGGGGGCTAGCTTGGGAAAAGCTTGGGAGCATCAATGGGAACAGTCCTGGGGGCTGGGATGGGAGCTGGCTTGGGTGCTGGATTGGGAGATGCCTTGCGGGCTCGAATGAGAACTGGCTTCAGAGCTGGGTTGGGTCCTGAATTGGGAGTTGGCTTGGGGCTCGAATGGTGAGCTAGCTTGAGGTTGACTTGGGAGCTGGTTTGGGATGGCTTGAGAGCTAGCTTTGGTGCTGGAATGGAAGATTTCTTGAGGGCTCGAATGGGAGCTGGCTTTAGGGCAGACTTGGGGGCTGGCTTGGGATGATAGCTTGGGGGATGGCTTGGGAGCTGTCTAGGGGGATGACTTGGGAGCTGGAATGGTTTCAGGCTAGGGCGTGGAATGGGAGATGTCTTGGGTCCTGGAATGGCAGTTGCCATGCTGGCTCAATGGGACCTGGCTTCAGGCCTGTATTGGTGCATGGCTTGGAGGCTGGCTTGCAGAGCTGTCCTGGGTAATGGCTTGGGAGCTGGATTGAGTGATGGTTGGGGACTGGCTTGGGGCTGGCTTGGGAAGCTGGCTTGTGGGTTGGCTTGGGAGCTGGCTCAGGTGCTTGAATGGGATGATGAATTGGAAGCTCGAATGGGAGCTGGCTGGGAGACTGACTTTCGGGCTGCTGCAGGATTGCTTGTGAGCTGGCTTGGGGGATGGCTTAGGAGCTAGTTTGGGACCTGGCTTGGGGGCTGGCTTTCGAGGTCGCTTGGGTGTTGGTCTGGGAGCTAGTTTGGTAGCTGGCTTGGGGTTAGCTTGTGAGCTGGATTGGGGATGGCTTGGGAGCTAGCTTGGGAACTGGCTTGGGGCTGGCTTGGGAACTGAAATGGGGATGGCTTCCGAGCTGGCATGGGGATGGCTTGGGAGTTGGCTTGGGCCTGGCTGGCTTGGTGGGATTGCTTGGTGGCTGGCTTGGGAGCTGTGTTCAGGCCTGGTTTGGGGGATGGGATGGGAGGATCATTTGGGGCTGGCATGGGAGCTGGGTTGGGTGCTGGAATGGGAGTTGCCTTGCGGGATCGAATGGGAGCTGGCTTCGGAGCTGACGTTTGTGTTGGCTAGGGCGCTGGCTTGCGAGCTGTCTTCGGGGATGGCTTGGGAGCTGGTTTGTGGGATGGCTTGAAAGCTAGCTTTGATTGGGTGCTGGAATGGAAGATTTTTGAGGGCTCGAATGGGAGCTGGCTTTTGGGCTGACGTGGGTGCTGGCTTGGGATCTAGCTTGGGGGTGGCTTGGGAGCTGTCTTGGGGGATGACTTGGGAGCTGGAATGGTTTCAGGCTTGGGGCGTGGCATGAGAGATGTCTTGGGTCCTGAATGGCAGTTGCCTTGGGGGCTCGAATGGGAGCTGCCTTGAGGGATAACTTGAGGGCCTGCTTGGGATCTAGCTTATTAGCTGGCTTGGGTGATGGCTTGGTAGATAGCTTGAGCGCAGTCTTGGGGCCTAGCTTGGGAGCTGGCTTGGAGCATGGCTTGTGACCTGGCTTGGGTGATGGCTTGGGAGCTGGCTTGGGGCTGGGTTGGGAACTGATTTCTGGGCTGCATGGGTGCTGGCTTGGGTGCAGGCTTGTGGGCTGGCATGGGAGCTGGCTTATGTTCTGGAATGTGAGCTGACTTGAGGGCTCGAATGGGAGCTGGCCTGAGGGCTGGCTTGGGAGCTGGCTTGTGAGCTGGCTTGGGGGATGGCTTGGGAGATAGCTTGAGCGCTGGCTTGGGGGATGGCTTGTGAGCTAGCTTGGGGGAAGGCTTGGGAGCTGGCTTGGGGGCTGGGTTGGGAGATGGCTTGGGGATGGTTTCGGAGCCGGCTTTGGGGATGTCCTTCGAGCTGGCTTGGTGGCTGGCTTGGAAGGTGGCTTGGGGATGGCTTAGTAGCCAGCTTGGGATCTGTCTCGGGGCTGGCTTGGGAAAAGCTTGGGAGCATCATGGGAACAGTCCTGGGGGCTGGGATGGGAGCTGGCTTGTGTGCTGGAATTCGAGATGCCTTGCGGGCTCGAATGAGAGCTGGCTTCAGAGCTGGGTTGGGTCCTGAATTGGGAGTTGGCTTGGGGGCTCGAATGTGAGCTAGCTTGAGGGTTGACTTGGGGGCTGGCTTGGGGGATGGCTTGGGGTATTGCTTGGAGGATGCCTTCCGAGTTGGCTTGGGAATGGCTTTGGAGCTGGCTTGGGGGCTTGCTTGGGGGTCGCATGTTGGCTGGCTTGGGAGCTGTCTTGGGGTCTGGCTTGTGGGATGGCTTGGGAGCTGGAATGGGAACAGGCTAGGGGGCTGGCATGGGTGCTGTGTTGGGTGCTGGAGTGGTAGTTGCCATGCCGGCTCCAATGGGAGCTGGCTTCAGGCCTGTATTGGTGCTTGGCTTGGAGGCTGGCTTGCGAGCTGTCCTGGGTAATGGCTTGGGAGCTGGATTGAGTGATGTGTTGGGACTGGCTTTGGGCTGGCTTGGGCGCTGGCTTGTGGGCTGGCATGGGAGCTGGCTCGGGTGCTTGAATGGCATGTGGATTGGAGGCTCGAATGGGAGCTGGCTCGAGGACTGACTTTCGGGCTGGCTTGCGGGATTGCTTGTGAGCTGGCTTGGGGGATGGCTTAGGAGCTAGTTTGGGACCTGGCTTGGGGGTGGCTTTCGAGATCGCTTGGTTGTTGGTTTGGGAGCTAGTTTGGTAGCTGGCTTGAGGGTTGGCTTGTGAGCTGGATTGGGGGATGGCTTGGGAGCTAGCTTGGGAACTGGCTTGGGGGCTGGCTTGGGAACTGGATTGGGGGATGGCTTCGAGCTGGCATGGGGGATGGCTTGGGAGTTGGCTTGGGGCTGGCTTGGAAGCTGGCTTGCGGGATTGCTTGGTGGCTGGCTTGGGAGCTGTGTTCTGGCCTGGCTTGGGAGATGGGATGGGAGGATCCTTGAGGGCTGGCATGGGAGCTGGTTTGGGTGCTGGAATGGGAGTTGCCTTGCGGGCTCGAATGGGAGCTGGCTTCGGAGCTAGTTTGGGACCTGGCTTGGGATGCTGGGTTTCGATGTCGCTTGGTTGTTGGTTTGGGAGCTAGTTTGGTAGCTGGATTGGGGGTTGGCTTGTGTGCTGGATTGGGGGATGGCTTGGGAGCTAGCTTGGGAACTGACTTGGGGGCTGGCTTGGGAACTGGATTGGGGGATGGCTTCCGAGCTGGCATGGGGGATGGCTTCCGAGCTGGCATGGGGGATGGCTTGGGAGTTGGCTTGGGCTGTCTTGGAAGCTGGCTTGCGGGATTGTTTGGTGGCTGGATTGGGAGCTGTGTTCAGGCCTGGCTTGGGGGATGGGATGGGATGATCCTTGGGGGCTGGCATTGGAGCTGGGTTGAGTTCTGGAATTGGAGTTGCCTTGCGGGCTCGAATGGGAGCTGGCTTCGGAGCTGACGTTTGTGTTGGCTAGGGCGCTGGCTTGCGAGCTGGCTTCGGGGATTGCTTGGGAGCTGGTTTGTGGGATGGCTTGAGAGCTAGCTTTGGTGCTGGAATGGAAGAGTTCTTGAGGGCTCGAATGGGAGCTGACGTTAGGGCTGACGTGGGTGCTGGCTTGGGATCTAGCTTGGGAGATGGCTTGGGAGCTGTCTTGGGGGATTACTTGGGAGCTGGAATGGTTTCAACCTTGGGGCGTGGCATGGGAGATGTCTTGGGTCCTGGAATGACAGTTGCCTTGGGGGCTCGAATGAGAGCTGGCTTGAGGGCTAACTTGAGAGCCTGCTTGGGAGCTAGCTTGAGAGCTGGCTTTGGTGATGACTTGGAAGATAGCTTGAGCGCAGTCTTGGAGCCTGGCTTCGGAGCTGGTTTATGTTCTGGAATGTGAGCTGACTTGAGGGCTCGAATGGGAGTTGGCCTGAGGGCTGGCTTTGGAACTGGCTTGTGAGCTGGTTTGGGGGATGGCTTGGGAGATAGCTTGGGGTAAGACTTGGGTGCTGGCTTGCTGGCTGGGTTGGGATTTGGCTTGGGGGATGGTTTCGGAGCCGGCTTGGGGATGTCCTTCGAGCTGGCTTGGTGGCTGGCTTGGAAGGTGTCTTGGGGGATGGCTTAGTAGCCAGCTTGGGATCTGTTTCGGGGGCTGGCTTGGGAAAAGCTTGGGAGCATCAATGGGGACAGTCCTGGGGGCTGGGATGGAAGCTGCCTTGTGTGCTGGAATTCGAGATGCCTTGCGGGCTCGAATGAGAGCTGGCTTCGGAGCTAGTTTGGGACCTGGCTTGGGGGCTGGCTTTCGAGGTCGCTTGGGTGTTGGTTTGGGAGCTAGTTTGGTAGCTGGCTTGGGGGTTGGCTTGTGAGCTGGATTGGGGATGGCTTGGGAGCCAGTTTGGGAAATGTCTTGGGGCTGGCTTGGGAACGGGATTGGGGGATGGCTTCCGAGCTGGCATGGGGGATAGCTTGGGAGTTGGCTTGGGTCTGGCTTGGAAGCTGGCTTGCGGGATTGCTTGGTGACTGGCTTGGGAGCTGTGCTCAGGCCTGGTTTGGGGGATGGGAGGATCCTTTGAGGCTGGCATGGGAGCTGGGTTGGGTGGTGTTATGGGAGTTGCCTTGCGGGGTCAAATGGGAGCTGGCTTCGGAGCTGACGTTTGTGTTGCTAGGGCGCTGGCTTGCGAGCTGGCTTCGGGGATGGCTTGGGAGCTGGTTTATGGGATGGCTTGAGCGATAGCTTTGGTGCTGGAATGGAAGATTTCTTGAGGGCTCGAATGGGAGCTGGTTTTAGGGCTGACGTGGATGCTGGCTTGGGATCTATCTTGGGGGATGGCTTGGGAGCTATCTTGGGGGATGACTTGGGAGCTGGAATGGTTTCAGGCTTGGGGCGTGGTATTGGAGATGTCTTGGGTCCTGGAATGGCAGTTGCCTTGGGGGCTCGAATGGGAGCTGGCTTGAGGGCTAACTTGAGGGCTGGCTTGGGAGCTAGCTTGTGAGCTAGCTTGGGTGATGGCTTGGAAGATAGCTTGAGCGCAGTTTTTGGGCCTGGCTTGGGAGCTGGCTTGGAGCATGGCTTGTGACCTGTGTTGGGGAATGGCTTGGGAGCTGGCTTGGGGGCTGGGTTGGGAGCTGGTTTCTGGGCTGCATGGGAGCTGGCTTGGGTGCAGGCTTGTGGGCAGGCATGGGAGCTGGCTTATGTTCTGGAATGTGAGCTGACTTGAGAGCTCGAATGGGAGCTGGCCTGAGGGCTGGCTTGGGAGCTGGCTTATGAACTCGCTTAGGGGATGGCTTGGGAAATAGCTTGAGCGCTGGCTTGGGGATGGCTTGTGAGCTAGTTTGGGGGAAGACTTGGGAGCTGGCTTGGGGGCTGGGTTGGGAGATGGCTTGGGGGATGGTTTCGGAGCCGGCTTGGGGGTGTCCTTCGCGCTGGCTTGGTGGATGGCTTGGAAGGTGGCTTGGGGAATGGCTTAGTAGCCAGCTTGGGATCCGTCTCGGGGGCTAGCTTGGGAAAAGCTTGGGAGCATCAATGGGAACAGTCCTGGGGGCTGGGATGGGAGCTGGCTTGTATGCTGGAATTCGAGATGCCTTGCGGGCTCGAATGAGAACTGGCTTCGGAGCTGGGTTGGGTCCTGAATTGGGAGTTGGCTTGGGGGCTCGAATGTGAGCTAGCTTGAGGGTTGACTTGGGAGCTGGTTTGTGGGATGGCTTGAGAGCTAGCTTTGGTGCTGGAATGGAAGATTTCTTGAGGGCTCGAATGGGAGCTGGCTTTAGGGCAGACGTGGGTGCTGGCTTGGGATCTAGCTTGGGGGATGGCTTGGGAGCTGTCTAGGGGGATGACTTGGGAGCTGGAATGGTTTCAGGCTTGGGGCGTGGAATGGGAGATGTCTTGGTCCTGGAATGGCAGTTGCCATGCTGGCTCCAATGGTACCTGGCTTCAGGCCTGTATTGGTGCATGGCTTGGAGGCTGGCTTGCGAGCTGTCCTGGGTAATGGCTTGGGAGCAGGATTGAGTGATGGGTTGGGACTGGCTTTGGGCAAGCTTGGGCGCTGGCTTGTGGGTTGGCATGGGAGCTGGCTCAGGTGCTTGAATGGGATGTGAATTGGAAGCTCGAATGGGAGCTGGCTCGAGGACTGACTTTCGGGCTAGCTTGCGGGATTGCTTGTGAGCTGGCTTGGGGGATGGCTTAGGAGCTAGTTTGGGACCTGGCTTGGGGGCTGGCTTTCGAGGTCGCTTGGGTGTTGGTCTGGGAGCTAGTTTGGTAGCTGGCTTGGTGCTTAGCTTGTGAGCTGGATTGGGGGATGGCTTGGGAGCTAGCTTGGGAACTGGCTTGGGCGCTGGCTTGGGAACTGAATTGGGGGATGTCTTCCGAGCTGGCGTGGAGGATGGCTTGTGAGTTGGCTTGGGCCTGGCTGGCTTGCGAGATTGCTTGGTGGCTGGCTTGGGAGCTGTTCAGGCCTGGTTTGGGGGATGGGATGGGAGGATCATTTGGGGCTGGCATGGGAGCTGGGTTGGGTGCTGGAATGGGAGTTGCCTTGCGGGATCGAATGGGAGCTGGCTTCGGAGCTGACGTTTGTGTTGGCTAGGGCGCTGGCTTGCGAGCTGTCTTCGGGGATGGCTTGGGAGCTGGTTTGTGGGACGGCTTGAAAGCTAGCTTTGTTGCAGGAATGGAAGATTTTTTGAGGGCTCGAATGGGAGCTGGCTTTTGGGCTGACGTGAGTGCTGGCTTGGGATCTAGCTTGGGGGTGGCTTGGGAGCTGTCTTGGGGGATGACTTGGGAGCTGGAATGGTTTCAGGCTTGGGGCGTGGCATGAGAGATGTCTTGGGTCCTGGAATGGCAGTTGCCTTGGGGGCTCGAATGGGAGCTGGCTTGAGGGCTAACTTGAGGGCCTGCTTGGGAGCTAGCTTGTGAGCTGGCTTGGGTGATGGCTTGGTAGATAGCTTGAGCGCAGTCTTGGGGCCTAGCTTGGGAGCTGGCTTGGAGCAAGGCTTGTGACCTGTCTTGGGTGATGGCTTGGGAGCTCGCTTGGGGGCTGGGTTGGGAACTGTTTTCTGGGCTGCATGGGTGCTGGCTTGGGTGCAGGCTTGTGGGCTGGCATGGGAGCTGGCTTATGTTCTGGAATGTGATCTAACTTGAGGGCTCGAATGGGAGCTGGCCTGAGGGCTGGCTTGGGAGCTGGCTTGTGAGCTGGCTTGGGGGATGGCTTGGGAGATAGCTTGAGCGCTGGCTTGGGGGATGGCTTGTGAGCTAGCTTGGGGGAAGACTTGGGAACTGGCTTGGGGGCTGGGTTGGGAGAAGGCTTGGGGGATGGTTTCGGAGCCGGCTTTGGGGGATGTCCTTCGAGCTGGCTTGGTGGCTGGCTTGGAAGGTGGCTTGGGGGATGGCTTAGTAGCCAGCTTGTGATCTGTCTCGGGGGCTGGCTTGGGAAAAGCTTGGGAGCATCAACGGGAACAGTCCTGGGGTCTGGGATGGGAGCTGGCTTGTGTGCTGGAATTCGAGATGCCTTGCGGGCTCGAATGAGAGCTGGCTTCGCAGCTGGGTTGGGTCCTGAATTGGGAGTTGGCTAGGGGGCTCGAATGTGAGCTAGCTTGAGGGTTGACTTGGAATCTGGCTTGGGGGATGGCTTGGGGTATTGCTTAGGGGATGCCTTCCGAGTTGGCTTGGGTGATGGCTTTGGAGCTGGCTTGGGGGCTTGCTTGGGGGAACGCATGTTGGCTGGCTTGGGAGCTGTCTTGGGGTCTGGCTTGTGGGATGGCTTGGGAGCTGGAATGGGAACAGGCTAGGGGGCTGGCATGGGTGCTGTGTTGGGTGCTGGTGTGGTAGTTGCCATGCGGGCTCCAATGGGAGCTGGCTTCAGGCCTGTATTGGTGCTTGGCTTGGAGGCTGGCTTGCGAGCTGTACTGGGTAATGGCTTGGGAGCTGGATTGAGTGATGTGTTGGGACTGGCTTTGGGCTAGCTTGGGCGCTGGCTTGTGGGCTGGCATGGGAGCTGGCTCGGGTGCTTGAATGGCATGTGGATTGGAGGCTCGAATGGGAGCTGGCTCGAGGACTGACTTTCGGGCTGGCTTGCGGGATTGCTTGTGAGCTGGCTTGGGGGATGGCTTAGGAGCTAGTTTGGGACCTGGCTTGGGGGTGGCTTTCGAGATCGCTTGGTTGTTGGTTTGGGAGCTAGTTTGTTACCTGGCTTGAGGGTTGGCTTGTGAGCTGGATTGGGGGATGGCTTGGGAGCTAGCTTGGGAACTGGTTTGAGGGCTGGCTTGGGAACTGGATCGGGGGATGGCTTCCGAGCTGGCATGGGGGATTACTTGGGAGTTGGCTTGGGGCTGGCTTGGAAGCTGGCTTGCGGGATTGCTTGGTGGCTGGCTTGGGAGCTGTGTTCTGGCCTGGCTTGGGGGATGGGATGGGAGGATCCTTGGGTGCAGGCATGGGAGCTGGGTTGGGTGCTGGAATGATAGTTGCCTTGCGGGCTCGAATGGGAGCTGGCTTCGGAGCTAGTTTGGGACCTTGCTTGGGGGCTGTGTTTCGAGGTCGCTTGGGTGTTGGTTTGGGAGCTAATTTGGTAACTGGCTTGGGGGTTTGCTTGTGAGCTGGATTGGGGGATGGCTTGGGAGCTAGTTTAGGAACTGGCTTGGGGGCTGGCATGGGGACGGGATTGGGGGATGGCTTCCGAGCTGGCATTGGTATTAGCTTGGGTGTTGGCTTGGGGCTGGCTTGGAAGCTGGCTTGCGGGAATCCTTGGTGGCTGGCTTGGGAGCTGTGCTCAGGCCTGGTTTGGGGGATGGGATGGGAGGATCCTTTGGGGTTAGCATGGGAGCTGGGTTGGGTGCTGATATGGGAGTTGCTTTGCGGGCTCGATGGAGCTGGCTTCGGCGCTGACGTTTGTGTTGGATAGGGCGGTGGCTTGCGAGCTGGCTTCGGGGATGGCTTGGGAGCTGGCTTGGAGGATGGCTTAGGAGCTAGTTTGGGACCTGGCTTGGGGGCTGGCTTTCGAGGTCGCTTGGGTGTTGGTTTGGGAGCTAGTTTGGTAGCTGGCTTGGGGGTTGGCTTGTGTGCTGGATTGGGGGATGGCTTGGGAGCTAGCTAGTAACTGACTTGGGGGCTGGCTTGGGAACTGGATTAGGGGATGGCTTCCGAGCTGGCATGGGGGATGGCTTCCGAGCTGGCATGGGGGATGGCTTGGGAGTTGGCTTGGGCTGTCTTGGAAGCTATCTTGCGGGATTGTTTGGTGGCTGGATTGGGAGCTGTGTTCAGGCCTGGCTTGGGGGATGGGATGGGATGATCCTTGGGGGCTGGCATTGGAGCTGGGTTGAGTTCTGGAATTGGAGTTGCCTTGCGGGCTCGAATGGGAGCTGGCTTCGGAGCTGACGTTTGTGTTGGCTAGGGCGCTGGCTTGCGAGCTGGCTTCGGGGATTGCTTGGGAGCTGGCTTGGGGGATGGCTTAGGAGCTAGATTGGGACCTGGCTTGGGGGCTGGCTTTCGAGGTCGCTTGGGTGATGGTTTGAGAGCTACTTTGGTAGCTAGCTCGGGGGTTGGCTTATGAGATGGATTGGGGGATGGCTTGGGAGCTAGCTTGGGAACTGGCTTGGGGGCTGGCTTGGGAACTGGATTGGGGGATGGCTTCCGAGCTGGCATGGGGGATGGCTTGGGAGTTGGCTTGGGGCTGGCTTGGAAGCTGGCTTGCGGGATTGCTTGGTGGCTGGCTTGGGAGCTGTATTCTGGCCTGGCTTGGGGGATGGGATGGGAGGATCCTTGGGTGCAGGCATGGGAGCTGGGTTGGGTGCTGGAATGATAGTTGCCTTGCGGGCTCGAATGGGAGCTGGCTTCGGAGCTAGTTTGGGACCTTCTTTGGGGGCTGTGTTTCGAGGTCGCTTTGGTGTTGGTTTGGGAGCTAATTTGGTAACTGGCTTGGGGGTTTGCTTGTGAGCTGGATTGGAGGATGGCTTGGGAGCTAGTTCAGGAACTGGCTTGGGGGATGGCTTGGGAACGGGATTGGGGGATGGCTTCCGAGCTGGCATGGGTATTAGCTTGGGTGTTGGCTTGGGGCTGGCTTGGAAGCTGGCTTGCGGGAATCCTTGGTGGCTGGCTTGGGAGCTGTGCTCAGGCCTGGTTTGGGGGATGGGATGGGAGGATCATTTGGGGTTAGCATGGGAGCTGGGTTGGGTGCTGATATGGGAGTTGCTTTGCGGGCTCGATGGAGCTGGCTTCGGAGTTGACGTTTGTGTTGGCTAGGGCGGTGGCTTGCGAGCTGGCTTCGGGGATGGCTTGGGAGCTGGCTTGGGGGATGGCTTAGGAGCTAGTTTGGGACCTGGCTTGGGGGCTGGCTTTCGAGGTCGCTTGGGTGTTGGTTTGGGAGCTAGTTTGGTAGCTGGCTTGGGTGTTGGCTTGTGAGCTGGATTCGGGGATGGCTTGAGAGCTAGTTTGGGAACCGGCTTGGGGGCTGTCTTGGGAACTGGATTGGGGGATGGCTTCCGAGCTTGCATTGGGGATGGCTTGGGAGTTAGCTTGGGGCTGGCTTGGAAGCTGGCTTGCGGGATTGCTTGGTGGCGGGCTTGGGAGCTGTGTTCAGGCCTGATTTGGGGGATGGGATGGGAGGATACTTTTGGGCTGGCATGGGAGCTGGGTTGGGTCCTGGAATGGGAGATGCCTTGCGGGCTCGAATGGGAGCTGGCTTCGGAGCTGAAGTTTGTGTTGGCTAGGGCGCTGGATTGCGAGCTGCCTTCGGGGATTGCTTGGGAGCTGGTTTGTGGAATGGCTTGAGAGCAAGCTTTGGTGCTGGGATGGAAGATTTCTTGAGGGCTCGAATGGGAGTTGGCTTTAGGGCTGACGTGGGTCCTGGCTTGGGGGATGGCTTGGGAGCTGTCTTGGGGGATGACTTGGGAACTGGAATGGTTTCAGGTTTGGGGCATGGCATGGGAGATGTCTTGGGTTCTGGAATGGCAGTTGCTTTGGGGGCTCGAATGGGAGATGGCTTGAGGGCTAACTTGAGGGCCTGCTTGGGAGCTAGCTTGTGAGCTGGCTTGGGTGATGGCTTGGGAGATAGCTTGAACGCAGTCTTGGGACCTAGCTTCGGAGCTGGCTTGGAGCATTGCTTGTGACCTGGCTTGGGGGATGGCTTGGGAGCTCGCTTGGGGGCTGGGTTGGGAACTGATTTCTGGGCTGCATGGGTGCTGGCTTGGGTGCAGGCTTGTGGGCTGGCATGGGAGCTGGCTTATGTTCTGGAATGTGAGCTGACTTGAGGGCTCGAATGGGAGCTGGCCTGAGGGCTGGCTTGGGCGCTGGCTTGTGAGCTGGCTTGTAGGATGGCTTGGGAGATAGCTTGGGGTAAGACTTGGGTGCTGGCTTGCTGGCTGGGTTGGGATTTGGCTTGGGTGATGGTTTCGGAGCCGGTTTGGGGATGTCCTTCGAGCTGGCTTGGTGGCTGGCTTGGAAGGTGGCTTGGGGGATGGCTTAGTAACCAGCTTGGGATCTGTCTCGGGGGCTGGCTTGGGAAAAGCTTGGGAGCATAAATGGGAACAGTCCTGGGGGCTGAGATGGGAGCTGGCTTGTGTGTTGGAATTCGAGATGCCTTGCGGGCTCGAATGAGAGCTGGCTTCGGACCTGGGTTGGGCCCTGAATTGGGAGTTGGCTTGGGGGCTCGAATGTGAGCTAACTTGTGGGTTGACTTGGGGGCTGGCATGGGGGATGGCTTGGAGTATTGCTTGGAGGATGCCTTCCGAGTTGGCTTGGGGAATGGCTTTGGAGCTGGCTTGGGGGCTTGCTTGGGGTGTGGCATGTTGGCTGGCTTGGGAGCTGTCTTGGAGTCTGGATGTGGGATGGCTTGGGAGCTGGAATGGGAACAGGCTAGGGAGCTGGCATGGGTGCTGTGTTGGGTGCTGGAGTGGGAGTTGCCATGCATGCTCCAATGGGAGCTGGCTTCAGGCCTGTATTGGTGCTTGGCTTGGAGGCTGGCTTGCGAGCTGTCCTGGGTAATGGCTTGGGAGCTGGTTTGAGTGATGGGATGGGACTGGCTATGGGCTGGCTTGGTCGCTGGCTTGTGGTCTGGCATGGGAGTTGGCTCAGGTGCTTGAATGGGATGTGGATTGGAGGCTCGAATGGGAGCTGGCTCGAGGACTGACTTTCGGGCTGGCTTGCGGGATTACTTGTGAGCTGGCTTGGGGGATGGCTTAGGAGCTAGATTGGGACCTGGCTTGGGGGCTGGCTTTCGAGGTCGCTTGGGTGTTGGTCTGGGAGCTAGTTTGGTAGCTGGCTTGGGGGTTAGCTTGTGAGCTGGATTGGGGGATGGCTTGGGAGCTAGCTTGGTAACTGGCTTGGGCGCTGGCTTGGGAACTGAATTGGGTGATGGCTTCCGAGCTGGCATGGGGGATGGCTTGGGAGTTGGCTTGGGGCTGGCTTGGAAGCTGGCTTGCGGGATTGCTTGGTGGCTGGCTTGGGAGCTGTGTTCTGGCCTGGCTTGGGGGATGGGATGGGAGGATCCTTGGGGGCTGGCATGGGAGCTGGGTTGGGTGCTGGAATGGGAGTTGCCTTGCGGACTCGAATGGGAGCTGGCTTCGGAGCTAGTTTGGGACCTGGCTTTAGGGCTGGCTTTCGAGGTCGCTTGAGTGTTGGTTTGGGAGCTAGTTTGGTAGCTGGCTTGGGGGTTGGTTTGTGAGCTGGATAGGGGGATGGCTTGGGAGCTAGTTTGGGAACTGGCTTGGGGGCTGGCTTGGGAACGGGATTGGGGGATGGCTTCCGAGCTGGCATGGGGGATAGCTTTATGAGTTGGCTTGGGGCTGGCTTGGAAGCTGGCTTGCGGGATTGATTGGTGACTGCCTTGGGAGCTGTGCTCAGGCTTGGTTTGGGGGATGGGATGGGAAGATCATTTGGGGCTGGCATGGGAGCTGGGTTGGGTGCTGATATGGGAGTTGCATTGCGAGCTCGAATGGGAGATGGCTTCGGAGCTGACGTTTGTGTTGGCTAGGGCGCTGGCTTGCGAGCTGGCTTCGGGGATGGCTTGGGAGCTGGCTTGGGGGATGGCTTAGGAGCTAGTTTGGGACCTGGCTTGGGGGCTGGCTTTCGAGGTCGCTTGGGTGTTGGTTTGGGAGCTAGTTTGGTAGCTGGATTGAGGGTTGGCTTGTGAGCTGGATTGGGGGATGGCTTGGGAGCTAGCTTGGGAACTGGCTTGGAGCTGGCTTGGGAACTGGATTGGGGGATGGCTTCCGAGCTGGCATGGGGGATGGCTTGGGAGTTGGCTTGGGGCTGGCTTGGAAGCTGGCTTGCGGGATTGCTTGGTGGCTGGCTTAAGAGCTGTGTTCAGGCCTGGCTTGGGGGATGGGATTGGATGTTCCTAGGTGGCTGGAATGGGAGCTGGGTTGGGTGCTGGAATGGAAGTTGCCTTGCGAGCTCGAATGGGAGATGGCTTCGGAGCTGACGTTTGTGTTGGCTAGGGCGCTGGCTTGCGAGCTGGCTTCGGGGATGGCTTGGGAGCTGGTTTGTGGGATGGCTTGAGAGCTAGCTTTGGTGCTGGAATGGAAGATTTCTTGAGGGCTCGAATGGGAGCTGGCTTTAGGGCTGACGTGGGTGCTGGCTTGGGATCTACCTTGGGGGATGGCTTGGGAGCTGTCTTGGTGGATGACTTGAGAGCTGGAATGGTTTCAGGCTTGGGGCGTGGCATGGGAGATGTCTTGGGTCCTGGAATGGCAGTTGCCTTGGGGGCTCGAATGGGAGCTGGCTTGAGGGCTAACTTAAGGGCTAGCTTGGGAACTAGCTTGTGAGCTGGCTTTGGTGATGGCTTGGGAGTTAGCATGAGCGCAGTCTTGGGGCCTGGCTTGGGAGCTGGCTTGAAGCATGGCTTGTGACCTGGCTTGTGGGATGGCTTGGGAGCTGCCTTGTGGGCTGGGTTGGGAGCTGGTTTCTGGGTTGCATGAGTGCTGGCTTGGGTGCAGGCTTGTTGGCTGGCATGGGAGCTGCTTTATGTTCTGGAATGTGAGCTGACTTGAGGGCTCACATGAGAGCTGGCCTGAGGGCTGGCTTGGAAGGTCGCTTGTGAGCTGGCTTGGGGGATGGCTTGGGAGATAGCTTGAGCGCTGGCTTGGGGGATGGCTTGTGAGCTAGCTTGGGGGAAGGCTTGAGAGCTGCCTTGGGGGCTGGGTTGGGAGATGGCTTGGGGGATGGTTTCGGAGCCGGCTTGGGGGATGTCCTTCGAGCTGGCATGGTGGCTGGCTTGGAAGGTGTCTTGGGGATGGCTTTGTAGCCAGCTTGGGACCTGTCTCGGGGGCTGGCTTGGGAAAAGCTTGGGAGCATCAATGGGAACTGTCCTGGGGGCTGGGATGTTAGCTGGCTTGTGTGCTGGAATTCGATATGCCTTGCGGGCTCGAATGAGAGCTGGCTTCGGAGCTGTGTTGGGTCCTGGATTGGGAGTTGGCTTGGGGGCGCGAATGTGAGCTAGCTTGAGGGTTGACTTGGGGGCTGGCTTGGGGGATGGCTTGGGGTATTGCTTGGAAGATGCCTTCCGAGTTGGCTTGGGGATGGCTTTGGAGCTGGCTTGGGGGCTTGCTTGGGGGGTGGCATGTTGGCTGGCTTGGGAGCTGTCTTGGGCTCTGGCTTGTGGGATGGCTTGGGCGCTGGAATGGGAACAGGCTAGGGGGCTGGCATGGGTGCTGTGTTGGGTGTTGGATTGGGAGTTGCCTTGCGGGCACCAATGGGAGCTGGCTTCAGGCCTGTATTGGTGCTTGGCTTGGAAGCTGGCTTGCGAGCTGGCCTGGGTAATGGCTTGGGAACTGGATTGAGTGATGGGTTGGGACAAGCTGGCTTGGAAGCTGGCTTGCGGGATTGCTTGGTGGCTGGCTTGGGAGTTGCCTTGCGGGCTCGAATGGGAGCTGGCTTCGCAGCTAGTTTGGGACCTGGTTTGGGGGCTAGCTTTCGAGTTCGCTTGGGTGTTGGTTTGGGAGCTAGTTTGGTAGCTGGCTTGGGGGTTGGCTTGTGAGCTGGATTGGGGGATGGCTTGGGATCTAGCTTGGGACCTGGCTTTGGGGCTGGCTTGGGAACTGTATTGGGGGATAGCTTCAGAGCTGGCATGAGGATGGCTTGGGAGTTGGCTTGGGGCTGGCTTGGAAGCTGGCTTGCGGGATTGCTTGGTGGCTGGCTTGGGAGCTGTGTTCAGGCCTGGTTTGGGGGATGGGATGGCAGGATCTTTGGGGCTGCCATGGGAGCTGGGTTGGGTGCTGGAATGGGAGTTGCCTTGCGGGCTCGAATGGGAGCTGGCTTCGGAGCTAGTTTGGGACCTGGCTTGGGGGCTGGCTTTCGAGGTCGCTTGGGTGTTGGTTTGGGAGCTAGTTTGGTAGCAGGCTTGGGGGTTGGCTTGTGAGCTGGATTGGGGATGGCTTGGGAGCTAGTTTGGGAAATGGCTTGGGGGCTGGCTTGGGAACGGGATTGGGGGATGGCTTCCGAGCTGGCATGGGGGATAGCTTGGGAGTTGGCTTGGGTCTGGCTTTGAAGCTGGCTTGCGGGATTGCTTGGTGACTGGCTTGGGAGCTGTGCTCAGGCCTGGTTTGGGGGATGGGAGGATCCTTTGGGGCTGGCATGGGAGCTGGGTTGGGTGGTGATATGAGAGTTGCCTTGCGGGGTCGAATGGGAGCTGGCTTCGGAGCTGACGTTTGTGTTGGCTAGGGCGCTGGCTTGCGAGCTGGCTTCGGGGATGGCTTGGGAGCTGGCTTGGGGGATAGTTTAGGAGCTAGTTTGGTACCTGGCTTGGGGGCTGGCTTCCAGGTCGCTTGGGTGTTGGTTTGGGAGCTAGTTTGGTAGCTGGCTTGGGGGTTTGCTTGAGAGCTGGATTGGTGGATGGCTTGGGAGCTAGTTTAGGAACTGGCTTAGGGGTAGGCTTGGGAACGGTATTGGGGGATGGCTTCCGAGCTTGCATGTGTATTCACTTGGGAGTTGGCTTGGGGCTGGCTTGGAAGCTGGCTTGCGGGAATCTTTGGTGACTGGCTTGGGAGCTGTGCTCAGGCCTGGTTTGGGGGATGGGATGGGAGGATCCTTTGGGGTTAGCATGGGAGCTGGGTTGGGTGCTGATATAGGAGTTGCCTTGCGGGCTCGAATGGGAGCTGGCTTCGGAGCTGACGTTTCTGTTGGCTAGGGCGCTGGCTTGCGAGCTGGCTTCGGGGATGGCTTGGGAGCTGGGTTGGGGGATGGCTTAGGAGCTAGTTTGGTACCTGGCTTGGGGGCGGGCTTTCGAGGTCGCTTGGTTGTTGGTTTGGGAGCTAGTTTGGTAGCTGGCTTGGGGGTTGGCTTGTGAGCTGGATTGGGGTATGGTTTGGGAGCTAGATTGGGAACTGGCTTGGGGGCTGGCTTGGGAACTGGATTGGGGGATGGCTTCCGAGCTAGCATGGTGGATGGCTTGGGAGTTGGCTTAGGGCTGGCTTGGAAGCTGGCTTGCGGGATTGCTTAGTGGCTGGCTTGGGAGCCGTGTTCTGGCCTGGCTTGTGGGATGGGATGGGAGGATCCTTGGGGGCTGGCATGAGAGCTGGGTTGAGAGCTTGGAATATGAGTTGCCTTGCGGGCTCGAATGGGAGTTGGCTTCGGAGCTAGTTAGGGACCTGGCTTGGGGGCTGGCTTTCGAGGTCGCTTGGTTGTTGGTTTGGGAGCTAGTTTGGTAGCTGGCTTGGGGGTTGGCTTGTGAGCTGGATTCGGGGATGGCTTGAGAGCTAGTTTGGGAACCGGCTTGGGGGCTCTCTTGGGAACTGGATTGGGGGATGGCTTCCGAGCTGGCGTGGGGGATGGCTTGGGAGTTGGCTTGGTGCTGGCTTGGAAGCTGGCTTGCGGGATTGCTTGGTGGCTGGCTTGGGAGCTGTGTTCAGGCCTGGTTTGGGGGATGGGATGGGAGGATACTTTGGGGCTGGCATGGGAGCTGGGTTGGGTCCTGGAATGGGAGTTGCCTTGCGGGCTCGAATGGGAGCTGGCTTCGTAGTTGACGTTTGTGTTGGCTAGGGCGCTGGCTTGCGAGCTGTCTTCGGGGATTGCTTGGGAGCTGGTTTGTGGGATGGCTTGAGAGCAAGCTTTGGTGCTGGAGTGGAAGATTTCTTGAGGGCTCGAATGGGAGCTGGTTTTAGGGCTGACGTGGGTCCTGGCTTGGGGGATGGCTTGGGAGCTGTCTTGGGGATGACTTGGGAGCTGGAATGGTTTCAGTCTTGGGGTGTGGCATGGGAGATGTCTTGGGTCCTGGAATGGCAGCTGCCTTGGGGGCTCGAATGGGAGGTGGCTTGAGGGCTAACTTGAGGGCCTGCTTGAGAGCTAGCATGTGAGCTGGCTTGGGTGATGGCTTGGGAGATAGCTTGAGCGAAGTCTTGGGGACTGGCTTCGGAGCTGGCTTGGAGCATGGCTTGTGACCTGGCTTGGGTGATGGCTTGGGAGCTCGCTTGGGGGCTGGGTTGGGAACTGGTTTCTGGGCTGCATGGGAGCTGGCTTGGGTGCAGGATTGTGGGCTGGCATGGGAGCTGCCTTATGTTCTGGAATATGAGCTGAATTGAGGGCTCGAATGGGAACTGGCCTGAGGGCTGGCTTGGGAGCTGGCTTGTGAGCTGGCTTGGGGGATGGTTTGGGAGATAGATTGAGCGTTGGCTTGGGGGATGGCTTGTGAGGTACCTTGGGGGAAGACTTGGGAGCTGGCTTGGGGTCTGGGTTGGGAGATGGCTTGGAGAATGTTTTCGGAGCCGGCTTGGGGGATGTCCTTCGAGCTGGCTTGGAAAGTGGCTTGGGGGATGGCTTAGTAGCCAGCTTTGGATCTGTCTCGGGGGCTGGCTTGGGAAAAGCTTGGGAGCATCAATGGGAACAGTCCTGGAGGCTGGGATGGGAGCTGGCTTGTGTGCTGGAATTCGAGATGCCTTGCGGGCTCGAATGAGAGCTGGCTTCGCAGCTGGGTTGGGTCCTGAATTGGGAGTTGGTTTGGGGGCTCGAATGTGAGCTAGCTTGAGGGTTGACTTGGGGGCTGGCTTGGGGGATGGCTTGGGGTATTGCTTGGAGGATGCCTTCCGAATTGGCTTGGGGAATGGCTTTGGAGCTGGCTTGGGGGCTTGCTTGGGGGGCATGTTGGCTGGCTTGGGAGCTGTCTTGGGGTCTGGCTTTTGGGATGGCTTGGGAGCTGGAATGGGAACAGGTTAGGGGGCTGGCATGGGTGCTGTGTTGGGTGCTGGAGTGGAATTTGCCATGCGGGCTCCAATGGGAGCTGGCTTCAGGCCTGTATTTGTGCTTGGCTTGGAGGCTGGCTTGCGAGCTGTCCTGGGTAATGGCTTGAGAGCTGGATTGAGTAATGTGATGGGACTGGCTTTGGGCTGGCTTGGGCGCTGGCTTGTGTGCTGGCATGGGAGCTGGCTCGGGTGCTTGAATGGCATGTGCATTGGAGGCTCGAATGGGAGCTGGCTCGAGGACTGACTTTCGGGCTGGCTTGCGGGATTGCTTGTGAGCTGGCTTGGGGGATGGCTTAGGAGCTTGTTTGGGATATGGCTTGGGGGGCTGGCTTTCGAGGTCGCTTGGTTGTTGGTTTGGGAGCTAGTTTGGTAGCTGGCTTGGGGGTTGGCTTGTGAGCTGGATTGGGGAATGGCTTGGGAGCTAGTTTGGGAACTGGCTTGGGGGCTGGCTTGGGAACTGGATTGGGGGATGGCTTTCGAGCTGGCATGGGGGATGGCTTGGCAGTTGGCTTGGGGCTGGCTTGGAAGCTGGTTTGGGGGATTGCTTGGTGGCTGGTTTGGGAGCAGTGTTCAGGCCTGGCTTGGGGGATGGGATGGGAGGATCCTTGGGGGCTAGCATGGGAGCTGGGTTGGGTGCTGGAATGGGAGTTGCCTTGCGGGCTCGATTGGGAGCTGGCTTCGGAGCTGACGTTTGTGTTGGCTAGGGCGCTGGCTTGCGAGCTGGCTTCGCGGATGACTTGGGAGCTGGTTTGTGGGATGGCTTGAGAGCTAGCTTTGGTGCTGGAATGGAAGATTTCTTGAGGGCTCGAATGGGAGCTGACTTTAGGGCTGACGTGGGTGCTGGCTTGGGAACTAGCTTGGGGGATGGCTTGGGAGCTGTCTTGGTGGATGACTTGGGAGCTGGAATGGATTCAGGCATGGGGCGTGGCATGGGAGATGTCTTGAGTCCTGGAATTGCAGTTGCCTTGGTGGCTCGAATGGAAGATGGCTTGAGGGCTAACTTGAGGGCCTGCTTGATAGCTAGCTTGTGAGCTGGCTTGGGTGATGTCTTGGAAGATAGCTTGAGCGCAGTCTTGGGACCTGGCTTCGGAGCTGGTTTATGTTCTGGATTGTGAGCTGATTGAAGGCTCGAATGGGAGCTGGCCTGAGGGCTGGCTTGGGAGCTGGCTTGTGAGATGGTTTGGGAGATGGCTTGTGAGATATCTTGGGGGAAGACTTGGGAGCTATCTGGCTGGGTTGGGAAATGGCTTGGGGGATGGTTTCGGAGCCGGCTTGAGGGATGTCCTTAGAGCTGGCTTGGTGGCTGGCTTGGAAGGTGGCTTGTGGGATGGCTTAGTAACCAGCTTGGAATCTGTCTCGGGGGCTGGCTTGGGAAAAGCTAGGGAGCATCAATGGGAACAGTCCTGGGGGCTGAGATGGGAGTTGGCTTGTGTGCTGGAATTCGAGATGCCTTGCGGGCTCGAATTAGAGCTGGCTTCGGACCTGGGTTGGGTCCTGAATGGGAGATGGCTTGGGGGCTCGAATGTGAGCTAGCTTGAGGGTTGACTTGGGTGATGGCTTGGGTTATTGCTTGGAGGATGCCTTCCGAGTTGGCTTGGGGAATGGCTTTGGAGCTGGCTTGGGGGCTTGCTTGGTGAGTCGCATGTTGGCTGGCTTGGGTGCTGTCTTGGGGTCTGGATGTGGGGTGTCTTGGGAGCTGGAATGGGAACCGGCTAGGGGGCTGGCATGGGTGCTGTGTCGGGTGCTGGAGTGGGAGTTGCCATGCATGCTACAATGGGAGCTGGCTTCAGGCCTGTATCGGTGTTTGGCTTGGAGGCTGGCTTGCGAGCTATCCTGGGTAATGGCTTGGGAGCTGGTTTGAGTGATGGGTTGGGAATGGCTTTGGGCTGGCTTGGGCGCTGGCTTGTGGGCTGGCGTGGGAGCTGGCTCAGGTGCTTCAAAGGGATGTGGATAGGAGGCTCCAATGGGCGCTGGCTCGAGGACTGACTTTCGGGCTGGCTTGCAGGATTGCTTGTGAGCTGGCTTGGGGGATGGCTTAGGAGCTAGTTTGGGACCTGGCTTGGGGGCTGGCTTTCGAGGTCGCTTGGGTCTTGGTCTGGGAGCTAGTTTGGTAGCTGGCTTGGGGGTTAGCTTGTGAGCTGGATTGGGGGATGGCTTGGCAGCTAGCTTGGGAACTGGCTTGGGCGCTGGCTTGGGAACTGAATTGGGGGATGGCTTCCGAGCTGGCATGGGGATGGTTGGAGTTGGCTGGGGCTGGCTTGGAAGCTGGCTTGCGGGATTGCTTGGTGGCTGGCTTGGGAGCTGTGTTCTGGCCTGGCTTGGGGGATTGGATGGGAGGATCCTTGTGGACTGGCATGGGAGCTGGGTTGGGTGCTGGAATGGGAGTTGCCTTCCGGGCTCGAATGGCAGCTGGCTTCGGACCTATTTTGGGACCTGGCTTGGGGGCTGGCTTTCGAGGTTGCATTGGTATTGGTTTGGGAGCTAGTTTGGTAGCTGGCTTGGGGGTTGGCTTGTGAGCTGGATCGGGGGATGTCTTGGGAGCTAGCTTGGGAACTGGCTTGGGGGCTGGCTTCGGAACTGGATTGGGTGATGGCTTCCGAGCTGGCATGGGGGATGACTTGGGTGTAGGCTTGGGCTAGTTTGGAAGCTGGCTTGCAGGATTGTTTGGTGGCTGGATTGGAAGCTGTGTTCAGGCCTGGCTTGGGGATGGGATGGGAGGATCCTTTGGGGCTGGCATGGGAGCTGGGTTGGGTGCTGGAATGGGAGTTGCCTTGCGGGCTCGAATGGGAGCTGGCTTCGGAGCTGATGTTTGTGTTGGCTAGGGCGCTGGCTTGCGAGCTGGCTTCGGGGATGGCTTGGGAGCTGGTTTGTGGAATGGCTTGAGAGCTAGCTTTGGTGCTGGAATGGAAGATTTCTTGAGGGCTCGAATGGGAGCTGGCTTTAGGACTTAGCAGTTCCTTAGGGGCTCG
>JAJSOF020000042.1:173896-209243 GCA_025594305.2 Periplaneta americana | reverse complement strand
GGATGTGGATTGGAGGCTGGAATGGGAGCTGGCTCGAGGACTGACTTTCGGGCTGACTTGCGGCATTGCTTGTGAGCTGGCTTGGGGATGGCTTAGGAGCTAGTTTGAGACCTGGCTTGGGGGCTGGCTTTCGAGGTCGCTTGGGTGTTGGTTTGGGAGCTAGTTTGGTAGCTGGCTTGGGGTGGGCTTGTGAGCTGGATTGGGGGATGGCTTGGGAGCTAGCTTGGGAACTGGCTTGGGGCTGGCTTGGGAACTGGATTGGGGGATGGCTTGGAGCTGGCATGGGGATGGCTTGGGAGTTGGCTTGGGCTGGCTTGGAAGCTGGCTTGCGGGATTGCTTGGTGGCTGGCTTGGGAGCTGTGTACTGGCCTGGCTTGGGGATGGGATGGGAGGAATCTTGGGGGCTGGCATGGGAGCTGGGTTGGTGCTGGAATGGGAGTTGCCTTGCAGGCTCGAATGATAGCTGGCTTGGGAGCTAGTTTGGGACCTAGCTTGGGGCTGGCTTTCGAGGTCGCTTGGGTGTTGGTTTTGGGAGCAAGTTTGATAGCTGGCTTGGCTTGTTGGCTTGTGAGCTGGATTGGGGATGGCTTGGGAGCTAGCTTGGGAACTGGCTTGGGGCTGGCTTGGGAACTGGATTGGGGATGGCTTCCGAGCTGGCATGGGGATGGCTTGGGGAGTTGGCTTGGGGCTGGGCTGGCTTGGAAGCTGGCTTGCTTGGGATTGCTTGATGGCTGGCTTGGGAGCTGTTCAGGCCTGGCTTGGGGGATGGGATGGGAGGATCCTTGGGGGCTGGCATGGGAGCTGGGTTGGGTGCTGGAATGGGAGTTGCCTTGCGGGCTCGAATGGGAGCTGGCTTCGGGGCTGACGTTTGTGTTGGCTAGGGCGCTGGCTTATGAGCTGGCTTGGGGATGGCTTGGGAGCTGGTTTGTGGGATGGCTTGAGAGCTAGCTTTGCTGCTGGAATGGAAGATTTCTTGAGGGCTCGAATGGGAGCTGGCTTTAGGGCTGACGTGGGTGCTGGCTTGGGATCTAGCTTGGGGATGGCTTGGGAGCTGTCTTGGGGGATGACTTGGGAGCTGGAATGGTTTCAGGCTTGGGGCGTGGCATGGGAGATGTCTTGGGTCCTGGAATGGCAGTTGCCTTGGGGGCTCGAATGGGAGCTGGCTTGAGGGCTAACTTGAGGGCTGGCTTGGGAGCTAGCTTGTGAGCTGGCTTGGGTGATGGCTTGGGAGATAGCTTGAGCGCAGTCTTGGGGCCTGGCTTGGGAGCTGGCTTGGAGCATGGCTTTGACCTGGCTTGGGGGATGGCTTGGGAGCTGGCTTGGGGGCTGGGTTGGGAGCTGGTTTCTGGGGCTGCATGGGAGCTGGCTTGGGTGCAGGCTTGTGGGCTGGCATGGGAGCTGGCTTATGTTCTGGAATGTGAGCTGACTTGAGGGCTCGAATGGGAGCTGGCCTGAGGGCTGGCTTGGGAGCTGGCTTGTGAGCTGGCTTGGGGGATGGCTTGGGAGATAGCTTGAGCGCTGGCTTGGGGATGGCTTGTGAGCTAGCTTGGGGAAGACTTGGGAGCTGGCTTGGGGCTGGGTTGGGAGATGGCTTGGGGATGGTTTGGGAGCCGGCTTGGGGATGTCCTTCGAGCTGGCTTGGTGGCTGGCTTGGAAGTGGCTTGGGGATGGCTTAGTAGCCAGCTTGGGATCTGTCTCGGGGCTGGCTTGGGAAAAGCTTGGGAGCATCAATGGGAACAGTCCTGGGGGCTGGGATGGGAGCTGGCTTGTGTGCTGGAATTGAGATGCCTTGGGGCTGAATGAGAGCTGGCTTCGGAGCTGGGCTTGGGTCCTGAATTGGGAGTTGGCTTGGGGGCTCGAATGTGAGCTAACTTGAGGGTTGACTTGGGGGCTGGCTTGGGGGATGGCTTGGGGTATTGCTTGGAGGATGCCAACCGAGTTGGCTTGGGGAATGGCTTTGGAGCTGGCTTTGGGGGCTTGCTTGGGGTCGCATGTTGGCTGGCTTGGAGCTGTCTTGGGGTCTGGCTTGTGGGATGGCTTGGGAGCTGGAATGGGAACAGGCTAGGGGGCTGGCATGGGTGCTGTGTTGGGTGCTGGAGTGGGAGTTGCCATGCGGGCTCCAATGGGAGCTGGCTTCAGGCCTGTATTGGTGCTTGGCTTGGAGGCTGGCTTGCGAGCTGTCCTGGGTAATGGCTTGGGAGCTGGATTGAGTGATGGGTTGGGACTGGCTTTGGGCTGGCTTGGGAGCTGGCTCGGGTGCTTGAATGGGATGTGGATTGGAGGCTCGAATGGGAGCTGGCTCGAGGACTGACTTTCGGGCTGGCTTGCGGGATTGCTTGTGAGCTGGCTTGGGGGATGGCTTAGGAGCTAGTTTGGGACCTGGCTTGGGGGCTGGCTTTCGAGGTCGCTTGGGTGTTGGTTTGGGAGCTAGTTTGGTAGCTGGCTTGGGTGTTGGCTTGTGAGCTGGATTGGGGGATGGCTTGGGAGCTAGCTTGGGAACTGGCTTGGGGCTGGCTTGGGAACTGGATTGGGGATGGCTTCCGAGCTGGCATGGGGGATGGCTTGGGAGGCTGCCTTGGGGCTGGCTTGGGAAGCTGGCTTGGCATGGGATTGCTTGGTGGCTGGCTTGGGAGCTGTGTTCTGGTCTGGCTTGGGATGGGATGGGAGGATCCTTGGGGGCTGGCATGGGAGCTGGGTTGGGAGCTGGAATGGGAGTTGGCTTGTGAGGGCTCTGAATGGGAGCTGGCTTGGGAGCAGTTTGGGACCTGGCTTGGGGCTGGCTTTGAGGTCGCTTGGGTGTTGGTTTGGGAGCAGTTTGGTAGCTGGCTTGGGGTTGGCTTGTGAGCTGGATTGGGGGATGGCTTGGGAGCTAGCTTGGGAACTGGCTTGGGGGCTGGGAACTGGATTGGGGATGGCTTCCGAGCTGGCATGGGGATGGCTTGGGAGCTGGCTTGGGGCTGGCTTGGAAGCTGGCTTGGTTTGGGGATTGCTTGGTGGCTGGCTTGGGAGCTGTGTTCAGGCCTGGTTTGGGGATGGGATGGGAGGATCCTTGGGGGGCTGGCATGGGAGCTGGGTTGGGTGCTGGAATGGGAGTTGCCTTGGGGGCCTGAATGGGAGCTGGCTTCGGAGCTGACGTTTGTGTTGGCTAGGGCGCTGGCTTGCGAGCTGGCTTCGGGGATGGCTTGGGAGCTGGTTTGTGGGATGGTTTGAGAGCTAGCTTTGGTGCTGGAATGGAAGATTTCTGAGGGCTCTGAATGGGAGCTGGCTTTAGGGCTGACGTGGGGTGCTGGCTTGGGATCTAGCTTGGGGATGGCTTGGGAGCTGTCTTGGGGGATGACTTGGGAGCTGGAATGGTTTCAGGCTTGGGGCGTGGCATGGGAGATGTCTTGGGTCCTGGAATGGCAGTTGCTTGGGGGCTGGAATGGGAGCTGGCTTGAGGGCTAACTTGAGGGGCTGGCTTGGGAGCTAGCTTGAGCTGGCTTGGGTGATGGCTTGGGAGATAGCTTGAGGGCAGTCTTGGGGCCTGGCTTGGGAGCTGGCTTGGGAGCATGGCTTGTGACCTGGCTTGGGGGATGGCTTGGGAGCTGGCTGGGGGCTGGGATGGAGCTGGTTTCTGGGCTGCATGGGAGCTGGCTTGGGTGCAGGCTTGTGGGCTGGCATGGGAGCTGGCTTATGTTCTGGAATGTGAGCTGACTTGAGGGCTCGAATGGGAGCTGGCCTGAGGGCTGGCTTGGGAGCTGGCTTGGGAGCTGGCTTGGGGGATGGCTTGGGAGATAGCTTGAGCGCTGGCTTGGGGATGGCTTGTGAGCTAGCTTGGGGAAGACTTGGGAGCTGGCTTGGGGGCTGGGTTGGGAGATGGCTTGGGGATGGTTTTGGAGCCGGCTTGGGGATGTCCTTCGAGCTGGCTTGGTGGCTGGCTTGGAAGGTGGCTTGGGGATGGCTTAGTAGCCAGCTTGGGATCTGTCTCGGGGCTGGCTTGGGGAGCATCAATGGGAACAGTCCTGGGGCTGAGATGGGAGCTGGCTTGTGTGCTGGAATTGAGATGCCTTTGGGGCTGGAATGAGAGCTGGCTTGGGAGCTGGTTTGGGTCCTGAATTGGGAGTTGGCTTGGGGGCTGAATGTGAGCTAGCTTGAGGTTGACTTGGGGCTGGCTTGGGGATGGCTTGGGGTATTGCTTGGAGGATGCCTTCCGAGTTGGCTTGGGGAATGGCTTTGGAGCTGGCTTGGGGCTTGCTTGGGGGTCGCATGTTGGCTGGCTTGGGGAGCTGGCTTGGGGATGGCTTGGGAGCTTGGGAGCTGAATGGGAACAGGCTAGGGGCTGGCATGGGTGCTGTGTTGGGTGCTGGAGTGGGAGTTGCCATGCGGGCTCCAATGGGAGCTGGCTTCAGGCCTGTATTGGTGCTTGGCTTGGAGGCTGGCTTGCGAGCTGTCCTGGGTAATGGCTTGGGAGCTGGATTGAGTGATGTGTTGGGACTGGCTTTGGGCTGGCTTGGGCGCTGGCTTGTGGGCTGGCATGGGAGCTGGCTCGGGTGCTTGAATGGGATGTGGATTGGAGGCTGGAATGGGAGCTGGCTCGAGGACTGACTTTCGGGCTGGCTTGTGGGATTGCTTGTGAGCTGGCTTGGGGATGGCTTAGGAGCTAGTTTGGGACCTGGCTTGGGGGCTGGCTTTGAGGTCGCTTGGGTGTGGTCTGGGAGCTAGTTTGGTAGCTGGCTTGGGGTTGGCTTGTGAGCTGGATGGGGGATGGCTTGGGAGCTAGCTTGGGAACTGGCTTGGGGGCTGGCTTGGGAACTGGATTGGGGGATGGCTTCCGAGCTGGCATGGGGATGGCTTGGGAGTTGGCTTGGGGCTGGCTTTGGAAGCTGGCTTGCGGGAGCTTGCTTGGTGGCTGGCTTGGGAGCTGTGTTCTGGCCTGGCTTGGGGGATGGGATGGGAGGATCCTTGGGGGCTGGCATGGGAGCTGGGTTGGGTGCTGGAATGGGAGTTGCCTTAGGGCTCGAATGGGAGCTGGCTTGGGGCTAGTTGGGACCTGGCTTGGGGGGGCTGGCTTTTGAGGTCGCTTGGGTGTTGGTTTGGGAGCTAGTTTGGTAGCTGGCTTGGGGTTGGCTTGTGAGCTGGATTGGGGATGGCTTGGGAGCTAGCTTGGGAACTGGCTTGGGGGCTGGCTTGGGAACTGGATTGGGGGATGGCTTCTTGAGCTGGCATGGGGATGGCTTGGAGTTGGCTTGGGGCTGGCTTGGAAGCTGGCTTTGGGATTGCTTGATGGCTGGCTTGGGAGCTTGTTCAGGCCTGGCTTTGGGGATGGGATGGGAGGATCCTTTGGGGCTGGCATGGGAGCTGGGCTTGGGTGCTGGAATGGGAGTTGCCTTGGGGCTCGAATGGGAGCAGCTGGCTGGCTTGGGAGCTGGTTTGTGTTGGCTAGGTTGCTGGCTTCTTGAGCTGGCTTCGGGGATGGCTTGGGAGCTGGTTTGTGGGATGGCTTGAGAGCTAGCTTTGGTGCTGGAATGGAAGATTTCTTGAGGGCTCGAATGGGAGCTGGCTTTAGGGCTGACGTGGGTGCTGGCTTGGGATCTAGCTTGGGGATGGCTTGGGAGCTGTCTTGGGGATGACTTGGGAGCTGGAATGGTTTCAGGCTTGGGGCGTGGCATGGGAGATGTCTTGGGTCCTGGAATGGCAGTTGCCTTGGGGGCTGAATGGGAGCTGGCTTGAGGGCTAACTTGAGGGCTGGCTTGGGAGCTAGCTTGTGAGCTGGCTTGGGTGATGGCTTGGGAGATAGCTTGGAGCGCAGTCTGGGGCCTGGCTTGGGAGCTGGCTTGGGTGCATGGCTTGTGACCTGGTTTGGGGATGGCTTGGGAGCTGGCTTGGGGCTGGGTTGGGAGCTGGTTTCTGGGCTGCATGGAGCTGGCTTGGGTGCAGGCTTGTGGGGCTGGCATGGGAGCTGGCTTGGGTTCTGGAATGTGAGCTGACTTGAGGGCTCGAATGGGAGCTGGCTTGGAGCTGAGTTTGGGAGCTGGCTTGGGGCTGGCTTGGGATGGCTTGGGAGATAGCTTGAGCGCTGGCTTGGGGATGGCTTGTGAGCTAGCTGGGGAAGACTTGGGAGCTGGTTTGGGGGCTGGGCTGGGAGATGGCTTGGGGGATGGTTTCGGAGCCGGCTTGGGGATGTCCTTCGAGCTGGCTTGGTGGCTGGCTTGGAGGCTGGCTTGGCTTGGGGGAGTTGGCTTAGTAGCCAGCTTGGGATCTGTCTCGGGGCTGGCTTGGGAAAAGCTTGGGAGCATCAATGGGAACAGTCCTTGGGGCTGGGATGGGAGCTGGCTTGTGGCTGGAATGGGGAGATGCCTTGTGGGCTGGAATGAGAGCTGGCTTCGGAGCTGGGTTGGGTCCTGAATTGGGAGTTGGCTTGGGGGCTCGAATGTGAGCTAGCTTGGGAGGGTTGACTTGGGGGCTGGCTTGGGGATGGCTTGGGGTATTGCTTGGAGGATGCGCTGAGTTGGCTTGGGAATGGCTTTGGAGCTGGCTTGGGGCTTGCTTGGGGGTCGCATGTTGGCTGGCTTGGGAGCTGTCTTGGGGTCTGGCTTGGGATGGCTTGGGAGCTGGAAATGGGAACAGGCTAGGGGGCTGGCATGGGTGCTGTGTTGGGTGCTGGAGTGGGAGTTGCCATGCGGGCTCCAATGGGAGCTGGCTTCAGGCCTGTATTGGTGCTTGGCTTGAGGCTGGCTTATGAGCTGTCCTTGGTAATGGCTTGGGAGCTGGATTGAGGATGGTTGGGACTGGCTTGGGGGCTGGCTTGGGCGCTGGCTTGTGGGCTGGCATGGGAGCTGGCTTGGGTGCTTGAATGGGATGTGGATTGGGGAGGCTGGAATGGGAGCTGGCTCGAGCTGAATGAGCTTTTGGGCTGGTTTTGGGATTGCTTGTGGGCTGGCTTGGGGGATGGCTTAGGAGCTAGTTTGGGACCTGGCTTGGGGGCTGGCTTTGGGAGGTCGCTTGGGTGTTGGTTTGGGAGCTAGTTTGGTAGCTGGCTTGGGGTTGGCTTGTGAGCTGGCTTGGGGGATGGCTTGGGAGCTAGCTTGGGAGCTGGCTTGGGGCTGGCTTGGGAACTGGATTGGGGATGGCTTGGGGAGCTGGCATGGGGGATGGCTTGGGAGTTGGCTTGGGGCTGGCTTGGAAGCTGGCTTGGGGATTGCTTGGTGGCTGGCTTGGGAGCTGTGTTCTGGCCTGGCTTGGGGGATGGGATGGGAGGACCCTTGGGGGCTGGCATGGGAGCTGGGTTTGGGTGCTGGAATGGGGAGTTGGCTGGCAGGCTGGGAATGGGAGCTGGCTTGGAGCTAGTTTGGGACCTGGCTTGGGGCTGGCTGAGGTCGCTTGGGTGTTGGTTTGGGAGGTTTGGTAGCTGGCTTGGGGGCTGGCTTGGGAGCTGGCTTGGGGGCTGGCTTGGGGGCTGGCTTGGGAGCTGGCTTGGGGAACTGGCTTGGGAGCTGGCTTGGGGGATGGCTTGGGAGCTGGCATGGGGATGGCTTGGGAGTTGGCTTGGGGCTGGCTTGGAAGCTGGCTTGGGGATTGCTTGGTGGTGGCTTGGGAGCTGTGTTCAGGCCTGGTTTGGGGGATGGGATGGAGGATCCTTGGGGCTGGCATGGGAGCTGGGTTGGGTGCTGGAATGGGAGTTGCCTTGGGGCTCGAATGGGAGCTGGCTTGGAGCTGACGTTTGTGTTGGCTAGGGCGCTGGCTTGGGAGCTGGCTTGGGGATGGCTTGGGAGCTGGTTTGTGGGATGGTTTGAGAGCTAGCTTGGGTGCTGGAATGGAAGATTTCTAGAGGGCTCTGGAATGGGAGCTGGCTTTAGGGCTGACTTGGGTGCTGGCTTGGGGGATCTTGAGCTGGCTTGGGGATGGCTTGGGAGCTGTCTTGGGGATGACTTGGGAGCTGGAATGGTTTCAGGCTTGGGGATGTGGCATGGGAGATGTCTTGGGTCCTGGAATGGCAGTTGCCTTGGGGGCTCGAATGGGAGCTGGCCTTGAGGGCTAACTTGGGGCTGGCTTGGGAGGCTAGCTTGTGAGCTGGCTTGGGTGATGGCTTGGGAGATAGCTTGAGCGCAGTCTTGGGGCCTGGCTTGGGAGCTGGCTTTGGAGAATGGCTTGTGACCTGGCTTGGGGATGGCTTGGGAGCTGGCTTGGGGGCTGGGTTGGGAGCTGGTTTCTGGGCTGCATGGGAGCTGGCTTGGGTGCAGGCTTTTGGGCTGCTGGCATGGGAGCTGGCTTATGTTCTGGAATGTGAGCTGACTTGAGGGCTCGAATGGGAGCTGGCCTGAGGGCTGGCTTGGGAGCTGGCTTGGTGAGCTGGCTTGGGGGATGGCTTGGGAGATAGCTTGAGCGCTGGCTTGGGGATGGCTTGGAGCTAGCTTGGGGGAAGGCTTGAGAGCTGGCTTGGGGGCTGGGTTGGGAGATGGCTTGGGGGATGGTTTCGGAGCCGGCTTGGGGGATGTCCTTCGAGCTGGCTTGGTGGCTGGCTTGGAAGGTGGCTTGGGGGATGGCTTAGTAGCCAGCTTGGGATCTGTCTCGGGGCTGGCTTGGGAAAAGCTTGGGAGCATCAATGGGAACAGTCTTGGGGGCTGAGATGGGAGCTGGCTTGTGTGCTGGAATGGAGATGCCTTGGGGGCTCTGAATGAGAGCTGGCTTCGGAGCTGGGTTGGGTCCTGAATGGGAGTTGGCTTGGGGGCTGGAATGTGAGCTAGCTTGAGGGTTGACTTGGGGGGGCTTGGGGATGGCTTGGGGATTGCGCCTTGGTTGGATGGGGGATGCCTTGAGCTTGGAGTTGGCTTGGGGAATGGCTTTGGAGCTGGCTTGGGGCTTGCTTGGGGGAAGTGGTTGGCATGGGAGCTGCTTGGGGCTGGGGTCTGGCTTGTGGGATGGCTTGGGAGCTGGAATGGGAACAGGCTAGGGGCTGGCATGGGTGCTGTGTTGGGTGCTGGAGTGGGAGTTGCCATGCTCCAATGGGAGCTGGCTTCAGGCCTGTATTGGTGCTTGGCTTGGAGGCTGGCTTATGAGCTGTCCTGGGTAATGGCTTGGGAGCTGGATTGAGTGATGTGTTGGGACTGGCTTTGGGCTGGCTTGGGCGCTGGCTTGTGGGCTGGCATGGGAGCTGGCTCAGGTGCTTGAATGGGATGGATTGGAGGCTGGAATGGGAGCTGGCTCGAGGACTGACTTTCGGGCTGGCTTGCGGGATTGCTTGTGAGCTGGCTTGGGGGATGGCTTAGGAGCTAGTTTGGGACCTGGCTTGGGGGCTGGCTTTCGAGGTCGCTTGGGTGTTGGTTTGGGAGCTAGTTTGGTAGCTGGCTTGGGGGTTGGCTTGTGAGCTGGATTGGGGGGATGGCTTGGGAGCTAGCTTGGGAACTGGCTTGGGGGCTGGCTTGGGAACTGGATTGGGGGATGGCTTCGAGCTGGCATGGGGGATGGCTTGGGAGTTGGCTTGGGGCTGGCTTGGAAGCTGGCTTGCGGGATTGCTTGGTGGCTGGCTTGGGAGCTGTGTTCTGGCCTGGCTTGGGGGATGGGATGGGAGGATCCTTGGGGGCTGGCATGGGAGCTGGGTTGGGTGCTGGAATGGGAGTTGCCTTGCGGGCTCGAATGGGAGCTGGCTTCGGAGCTAGTTTGGGACCTGGCTTGGGGCTGGCTTTCGAGGTCGCTTGGGTGTTGGTTTGGGAGCTAGTTTGGTAGCTGGCTTGGGGGTTGGCTTGTGAGCTGGATTGGGGGATGGCTTGGGAGCTAGCTTGGGAACTGGCTTGGGGGCTGGCTTGGGAACTGGATTGGGGGATGGCTTCCGAGCTGGCATGGGGATGGCTTGGGAGTTGGCTTGGGGCTGGCTTGGAAGCTGGCTTGCGGGATTGCTTGGTGGCTGGCTTGGGAGCTGTGTTCAGGCCTGGCTTGGGGGATGGGATGGGAGGATCCTTGGGGCTGGCATGGGAGCTGGGTTGGGTGCTGGAATGGGAGTTGCTTGCGGGCTCGAATGGGAGCTGGCTTCGGAGCTGACGTTTGTGTTGGCTAGGGAGCTGGCTTCGGGGATGGCTTGGGAGCTGGTTTGTGGGATGGCTTGAGAGCTAGCTTTGGTGCTGGAATGGAAGATTTCTTGAGGGCTCGAATGGGAGCTGGCTTTAGGGCTGACGTGGGTGCTGGCTTGGGATCTAGCTTGGGGATGGCTTGGGAGCTGTCTTGGGGGATGACTTGGGAGCTGGAATGGTTTCAGGCTTGGGGCGTGGCATGGGAGATGTCTTGGGTCCTGGAATGGCAGTTGCCTTGGGGGCTCGAATGGGAGCTGGCTTGAGGGCTAACTTGAGGGCTGGCTTGGGAGCTAGCTTGTGAGCTGGCTTGGGTGATGGCTTGGGAGATAGCTTGAGCGCAGTCTTGGGGCCTGGCTTGGGAGCTGGCTTGGAGCATGGCTTGTGACCTGGCTTGGGGGATGGCTTGGGAGCTGGCTTGGGGGCTGGGTTGGGAGCTGGTTTCTGGGCTGCATGGGAGCTGGCTTGGGTGCAGGCTTGTGGGCTGGCATGGGAGCTGGCTTATGTTCTGGAATGTGAGCTGACTTGAGGGCTCGAATGGGAGCTGGCCTGAGGGCTGGCTTGGGAGCTGGCTTGGGGGATGGCTTGGGAGATAGCTTGAGCGCTGGCTTGGGGTATGGCTTGTGAGCTAGCTTGGGGGAAGACTTGGGAGCTGGCTTGGGGGCTGGGTTGGGAGATGGCTTGGGGGATGTCCTTCGAGCTGGCTTGGTGGCTGGCTTGGAAGGTGGCTTGGGGATGGCTTAGTAGCCAGCTTGGGATCTGTCTCGGGGGCTGGCTTGGGAAAAGCTTGGGAGCATCAATGGGAACAGTCCTGGGGGCTGGGATGGGAGCTGGCTTGTGTGCTGGAATTCGAGATGCCTTGCGGGCTCGAATGAGAGCTGGCTTCGGAGCTGGGTTGGGTCCTGAATTGGGAGTTGGCTTGGGGGCTCGAATGTGAGCTAGCTTGAGGGTTGACTTGGGGGCTGGCTTGGGGGATGGCTTGGGGTATTGCTTGGAGGATGCCTTCCGAGTTGGCTTGGGGAATGGCTTTGGAGCTGGCTTGGGGGCTTGCTTGGGGGTCGCATGTTGGCTGGCTTGGGAGCTGTCTTGGGGTCTGGCTTGTGGGATGGCTTGGGAGCTGGAATGGGAACAGGCTAGGGGCTGGCATGGGTGCTGTGTTGGGTGCTGGAGTGGGAGTTGCCATGCGGGCTCCAATGGGAGCTGGCTTCAGGCCTGTATTGGTGCTTGGCTTGGAGGCTGGCTTGCGAGCTGTCCTGGGTAATGGCTTGGGAGCTGGATTGAGTGATGTGTTGGGACTGGCTTTGGGCTGGCTTGGGCGCTGGCTTGTGGGCTGGCATGGGAGCTGGCTCAGGTGCTTGAATGGGATGTGGATTTGAGGCTCGAATGGGAGCTGGCTCGAGGACTGACTTTCGGGCTGGCTTGGGATTGCTTGTGAGCTGGCTTGGGGGGCTTAGGAGCTAGTTTGGGACCTGGCTTGGGGGCTGGCTTTCGAGGTCGCTTGGGTGTTGGTTGGGAGCTAGTTTGGTAGCTGGCTTGGGGGTTGGCTTGTGAGCTGGATTGGATTGGGGGATGGCTTGGGAGCTAGCTTGGGAACTGGCTTGGGGCTGGCTTGGGAACTGGATTGGGGGATGGCTTCCGAGCTGGCATGGGGGATGGCTTGGGAGTTGGCTTGGGGCTGGCTTGGAAGCTGGCTTGCGGGATTGCTTGGTGGCTGGCTTGGGAGCTGTGTTCTGGCCTGGCTTGGGGATGGGATGGGAGGATCCTTGGGGCTGGCATGGGAGCTGGGTTGGGTGCTGGAATGGGAGTTGCCTTGCGGGCTCGAATGGGAGCTGGCTTCGGAGCTAGTTTGGGACCTGGCTTGGGGGCTGGCTTTCGAGGTCGCTTGGGTGTTGGTTTGGGAGCTAGTTTGGTAGCTGGCTTGGGGTTGGCTTGTGAGCTGGATTGGGGATGGCTTGGGAGCTAGCTTGGGAACTGGCTTGGGGCTGGCTTGGGAACTGGATTGGGGGATGGCTTCCGAGCTGGCATGGGGGATGGCTTGGGAGTTGGCTTGGGGCTGGCTTGGAAGCTGGCTTGCGGGATTGCTTGGTGGCTGGCTTGGGAGCTGTGTTCAGGCCTGGTTTGGGTGCTGGAATGGGAGTTGCCTTGCGGGCTCGAATGGGAGCTGGCTTCGGAGCTGACGTTTGTGTTGGCTAGGGCGCTGGCTTGCGAGCTGGCTTCGGGGATGGCTTGGGAGCTGGTTTGTGGGATGGCTTGAGAGCTAGCTTTGGTGCTGGAATGGAAGATTTCTTGAGGGCTCGAATGGGAGCTGGCTTTAGGGCTGACGTGGGTGCTGGCTTGGGATCTAGCTTGGGGGATGGCTTGGGAGCTGTCTTGGGGATGACTTGGGAGCTGGAATGGTTTCAGGCTTGGGGCGTGGCATGGGAGATGTCTTGGGTCCTGGAATGGCAGTTGCCTTGGGGGCTCGAATGGGAGCTGGCTTGAGGGCTAACTTGAGGGCTGGCTTGGGAGCTAGCTTGTGAGCTGGCTTGGGTGATGGCTTGGGAGATAGCTTGAGCGCAGTCTTGGGGCCTGGCTTGGGAGCTGGCTTGGAGCATGGCTTGTGACCTGGCTTGGGGATGGCTTGGGAGCTGGCTTGGGGCTGGGTTGGGAGCTGGTTTCTGGGATGCATGGGAGCTGGCTTGGGTGCAGGCTTTTGGGCTGGCATGGGAGCTGGCTTATGTTCTGGAATGTGAGCTGACTTGAGGGCTCGAATGGGAGCTGGCCTGAGGGCTGGCTTGGGAGCTGGCTTGTGAGCTGGCTTGGGGATGGCTTGGGAGATAGCTTGAGCGCTGGCTTGGGGGATGGCTTGTGAGCTAGCTTGGGGGAAGACTTGGGAGCTGGCTTGGGGGCTGGGTTGGGAGATGGCTTGGGGGATGGTTTCGGAGCCGGCTTGGGGATGTCCTTCGAGCTGGCTTGGTGGCTGGCTTGGAAGGTGGCTTGGGGATGGCTTAGTAGCCAGCTTGGGATCTGTCTCGGGGGCTGGCTTGGGAAAAGCTTGGGAGCATCAATGGGAACAGTCCTGGGGGCTGAGATGGGAGCTGGCTTGTGTGCTGGAATTCGAGATGCCTTGCGGGCTCGAATGAGAGCTGGCTTGGGAGCTGGGTTGGGTCCTGAATTGGGAGTTGGCTTGGGGGCTCGAATGTGAGCTAGCTTGAGGGTTGACTTGGGGGCTGGCTTGGGGATGGCTTGGGGTATTGCTTGGAGGATGCCTTCCGAGTTGGCTTGGGGAATGGCTTTGGAGCTGGCTTGGGGGCTTGCTTGGGAGTCGCATGTTGGCTGGCTTGGGAGCTGTCTTGGGGTCTGGCTTGTGGGATGGCTTGGGAGCTGGAATGGGAACAGGCTAGGGGGCTGGCATGGGTGCTGTGTTGGGTGCTGGAGTGGGAGTTGCCATGGGCTCCAATGGGAGCTGGCTTCAGGCCTGTATTGGTGCTTGGCTTGGAGGCTGGCTTGCGAGCTGTCCTGGGTAATGGCTTGGGAGCTGGATTGAGTGATGTGTTGGGACTGGCTTTGGGCTGGCTTGGGCGCTGGCTTGTGGGCTGGCATGGGAGCTGGCTCGGGTGCTTGAATGGGATGTGGATTGGAGGCTGGAATGGGAGCTGGCTCGAGGACTGACTTTCGGGCTGGCTTGCGGGATTGCTTGTGAGCTGGCTTGGGGGATGGCTTAGGAGCTAGTTTGGGACCTGGCTTGGGGGCTGGCTTTCGAGGTCGCTTGGGTGTTGGTTTGGGAGCTAGTTTGGTAGCTGGCTTGGGGGTTGGCTTGTGAGCTGGATTGGGGGATGGCTTGGGAGCTAGCTTGGGAACTGGCTTGGGGGCTGGCTTGGGAACTGGATTGGGGGATGGCTTTGGGAGCTGGCATGGGGATGGCTTGGGAGTTGGCTTGGGGCTGGCTTGGAAGCTGGCTTGGGGATTGCTTGGTGGCTGGCTTGGGAGCTGTTCTGGCCTGGCTTGGGGGATGGGATGGGAGGATCCTTGGGGGCTGGCATGGGAGCTGGGTTGGGTGCTGGAATGGGAGTTGCCTTGCGGGCTCGAATGGGAGCTGGCTTCGGAGCTAGTTTGGGACCTGGCTTGGGGGCTGGCTTTCGAGGTCGCTTGGGTGTTGGTTTGGGAGCTAGTTTGGTAGCTGGATTGGGGGATGGCTTGGGAGCTAGTTTGGGAACTGGCTTGGGGGCTGTCTTGGGAACTTGATTGGGGGATGGCTTCCGAGCTGGCATGGGGATGGCTGGTTTGGGAGTTGGGGCTTGGCTTGGGGGGCTGGCTTGGAAGCTGGCTTGGGATTGCTTGGTGGCTGGCTTGGGAGCTGTGTTCTGGCCTGGCTTGGGGATGGGATGGGAGGATCCTTGGGGGCTGGCATGGGAGCTGGGTTGGGTGCTGGAATGGGAGTTGCCTTGCGGGCTCGAATGGGAGCTGGCTTGAGCTAGTTTGGGACCTGGCTTGGGGGCTGGCTTTGAGGTCGCTTGGGTGTTGGTTTGGGAGCTGTTTGGTAGCTGGCTTGGGATGGCTTGTGAGCTGGATTGGGGATGGCTTGGGAGCTAGCTTGGGAACTGCTTGGGGCTGGCTTGGGAACTGGATTGGGGATGGCTTTGAGCTGGCATGGGGATGGCTTGGGAGTTGGCTTGGGGCTGGCTTGGAAGCTGGCTTGGGGATTGCTTGGTGGCTGGCTTGGGAGCTGTGTTCAGGCCTGGTTTGGGGAAGGGATGGGAGGATCCTTGGGGGCCTGGCATGGGAGCTGGGTTGGGTGCTGGAATGGGAGTTGCCTTGTGGGCTCGAATGGGAGCTGGCATCTGATCTGACGTTTGTGTTGGCTAGGGCGCCGGCTTGCGAGCTGGCTTCGGGGATGGCTTGGGAGCTGGTTTGTGGGATGGCTTTGAGAGTAGCTTTGGTGCTGGAATGGAAGATTTCTTGGGGGCTCGAATGGGAGCTGGCTTTAGGGCTGACGTGGGTGCTGGCTTGGGATCTAGCTTGGGGGATGGTTTGGGAGCTGTCTTGGGGGATGACTTGGGAGCTGGAATGGTTTCAGGCTTGGGGCGTGGCATGAGAAATGTCTTGGGTCCTGGAATGGCAGTTGCCTTGGGGGCTCGAATGGGAGCTGGCTTGAGGGCTAACTTAAGGGCTGGCTTGGGAGCTAGCTTGTGAGCTGGCATGGGGATGGCTTGGGAGATAGCTTGAGCGCAGTCTTGGGGCCTGGCTTGGGAGCTGGCTTGGAGCATGGCTTGGGAGACCTGGCTTGGGGATGGCTTGGGCTTGGGGCTGGCTTGGGGGCTGGGTTGGGAGCTGGTTTCTGGGCTGCATGGGAGCTGGCTTGGGTGCAGGCTTGTGGGCTGGCATGGGAGCTGGCTTATGTTCAGGAATGTGAGCTGACTTGAAAGCTCGAATGGGAGCTGGCCTGAGGGCTGGCTTGGGAGCTGACTTGTGAGCTGGCTTGGTGGATGGCTTGGGAGATAGCTTGAGCGCTGGCTTGGGGTATGGCTTGTGAGCTAGCTTGGGGAAGACTTGGGAGCTGGCTTGGGGGGCTGGGGGTTGGGAGATGGCTTGGGGATGGTTTCGGAGCCGGCTTGGGGATGTCCTTCGAGCTGGCTTGGTGGCTGGCTTGGAAGGTGGCTTGGGGATGGCTTAGTAGCCAGCTTGGGATCTGTCTCGGGGCTGGCTTGGGAAAAGCTTGGGAGCATCAATGGGAACAGTCCTGGGGCTGGAGATGGGAGCTGGCTTGTGTGCTGAAATTGGAGATGCCTTTTGGGCTCGAATGAGAGCTAGCTTCGGAGCAGGGTTGGGTCCTGAATTGGGAGTTGGCTTGGGGGCTCGAATGTGAGCTAGCTTGAGGGTTGACTTGGGGCTGGGGCTTGGGGGATGGCTTGGGGTATTGCTTGGAGGATGCCTTCCGAGTTGGCTTGGGGAATGGCTTTGGAGCTGGCTTGGGGCTTGCTTGGGGGTCGCATGTTGGCTGGCTTGGGAGCTGTCTTGGGGTCTGGCTTGTGGGATGGCTTGGGAGCTGGAATGGGAACAGGCTAGGGGCTGGCATGGGTGCTGTGTTGGGTGCTGGAGTGGGAGTTGCCATGCGGGCTCCAATGCGAGCTGGCTTCAGGCCTGTATTGGTGCTTGGCTTGGAGGCTGGCTTGCGAGCTGTCCTGGGTAATGGCTTGGGAGCTGGATTGAGTGATGGGTTGGGACTGGCTTTGGGCTGGCTTGGGCGCTGGCTTGTGGGCTGGCATGGGAGCTGGCTCGGGTGCTTGAATGGGATGTGGATTGGAGGCTGGAATGGGAGCTGGCTCGAGGACTGACTTTCGGGCTGGCTTTGGGATTGCTTGTGAGCTGGCTTGGGGATGGCTTAGGAGCTAGTTTGGGACCTGGCTTGGGGGCTGGCTTTGAGGTCGCTTGGGTGTTGGTTTGGGAGCTAGTTTGGTAGCTGGCTTGGGGTTGGCTTGTGAGCTGGATTGGGGGATGGCTTGGGAGCTAGCTTGGGAACTGGGCTTGGGGGCTGGCTTGGGAACTGGATTGGGGATGGCTTGGGAGCTGGCATGGGGATGGCTTGGGAGTTGGCTTGGGGCTGGCTTGGAAGCTGGCTTGCGGGATTGCTTGGTGGCTGGCTTGGGAGCTGTGTTCTGGCCTGGCTTGGGGGATGGGATGGGAGGATCCTTGGGGGCTGGCATGGGAGCTGGGTTGGGTGCTGGAATGGGAGTTGCCTTGCGGGCTCGAATGGGAGCTGGCTTGGGAGCTAGTTTGGGACCTGGCTTGGATCTGGGGGCTGGCTTTGAGGTCGCTTGGGTGTTGGTTTGGGAGCTAGTTTGGTAGCTGGCTTGGGGTTGGCTTGTGAACTGGATTGGGCGATGGCTTGGGAACTAGCTTGGGAACTGGCTTGGGGGCTGGCTTGGGAACTGGATTGGGGATGGCTTAAGAGCTGGCTTGGGGGATGGCTTGGGAGTTGGCTTGGGGCTGGCTTGGAAGCTGGGATGGGATTGCTTGGTGGCTGGCTTGGGAGCTGTTTCAGGCCTGGTTTGGGGATGGGATGGGAGGATCCTTGGGGCTGGCATGGGAGCTGGGTTGGGTGCTGGAATGGGAGTTGCCTTGGGGGCTCGAATGGGAGCTGGCTTCGGAGCTGACGTTTGTGTTGGCTAGGGCGCTGGCTTGCGAGCTGGCTTCGGGGATGGCTTGGGAGCTGGTTTGTGGGATGGTTTGAGAGCTAGCTTTGGTGCTGGAATGGAAGATTTCTTGAGGGCTCGAATGGGAGCTGGCTTTAGGGCTGACGTGGGTGCTGGCTTGGGATCTAGCTTGGGGGATGGCTTGGGAGCTGTCTTGGGGGATGACTTGGGAGCTGGAATGGTTTCAGGCTTGGGGCGTGGCATGGGAGATGTCTTGGGTCCTGGAATGGCAGTTGCCTTGGGGGCTCGAATGGGGCTGGCTTGAGGGCTAACTGGGGGCTGGCTTGGGAGCTAGCTTGGAGCTGGCTTGGGTGATGGCTTGGGAGATAGCTTGAGCGCAGTCTTGGGGCCTGGCTTGGGAGCTGGCTTGGAGCATGGCTTGTGACCTGGCTTGGGGATGGCTTGGGAGCTGGCTTGGGGCTGGGTTGGGAGCTGGTTTCTGGGCTGCATGGGAGCTGGCTTGGGTGCAGGCTTGTGGGCTGGCATGGGAGCTGGCTTATGTTCTGGAATGTGAGCTGACTTGAGGGCTCGAATGGGAGCTGGCCTGAGGGCTGGCTTGGGAGCTGGCTTGTGAGCTGGCTTGGGGGATGGCTTGGGAGATAGCTTGAGCGCTGGCTTGGGGGATGGCTTGTGAGCTAGCTTAGGGGAAGACTTGGGAGCTGGCTTGGGGCTGGGTTGGGAGATGGCTTGGGGGATGGTTTCGGAGCCGGCTTGGGGGATGTCCTTCGAGCTGGCTTGGTGGCTGGCTTGGAAGGTGGCTTGGGGGATGGCTTAGTAGCCAGCTTGGGATCTGTCTCGGGGCTGGCTTGGGAAAAGCTTGGGAGCATCAATGGGAACAGTCCTGGGGGCTGGGATGGGAGCTGGCTTGTGTGCTGGAATTCGAGATGCCTTGCGGGCTCGAATGAGAGCTGGCTTCGGAGCTGGGTTGGGTCCTGAATTGGGAGTTGGCTTGGGGGCTCGAATGTGAGCTAGCTTGAGGGTTGACTTGGGGCTGGCTTGGGGATGGCTTGGGGTATTGCTTGGAGGATGCCTTCCGAGTTGGCTTGGGGAATGGCTTTGGAGCTGGCTTGGGGGCTTGCTTGGGGGTCGCATGTTGGCTGGCTTGGGAGCTGTCTTGGGGTCTGGCTTGTGGGATGGCTTGGGAGCTGGAATGGGAACAGGCTAGGGGGCTGGCATGGGTGCTGTGTTGGGTGCTGGAGTGGGAGTTGCCATGCGGGCTCCAATGGGAGCTGGCTTCAGGCCTGTATTGGTGCTTGGCTTGGAGGCTGGCTTTGAGCTGTCCTGGGTAATGGCTTGGGAGCTGGATTGAGTGATGTGTTGGGACTGGCTTTGGGCTGGCTTGGGCGCTGGCTTGTGGGCTGGCATGGGAGCTGGCTCAGGTGCTTGAATGGGATGTGGATTGGAGGCTCGAATGGGAGCTGGCTCGAGGACTGACTTTCGGGCTGGCTTGGGATTGCTTGTGAGCTGGCTTGGGGATGGCTTAGGAGCTAGTTTGGGACCTGGCTTGGGGGCTGGCTTTGAGGTCGCTTGGGTGTTGGTCTGGGAGCTAGTTTGGTAGCTGGCTTGGGGTTGGCTTGTGAGCTGGATTGGGGATGGCTTGGGAGCTAGCTTGGGAACTGGCTTGGGGGCTGGCTTGGGAACTGGATTGGGGATGGCTTCCGAGCTGGCATGGGGATGGCTTGGGAGTTGGCTTGGGGCTGGCTTGGAAGCTGGCTTGGGGATTGCTTGGTGGCTGGCTTGGGAGCTGTGTTCTGGCCTGGCTTTGGGGATGGGATGGGAGGATCCTTGGGGGCTGGCATGGGAGCTGGGTTGGGTGCTGGAATGGGAGTTGCCTTGCGGGCTCGAATGGGAGCTGGCTGGAGCTGACGTGGGACCTGGCTTTGAGGGGGACCTAGCTGGGGGATGGATTGGGAGCTGCTTGGGGGGGATGACTTGGGAGCTGAATGTTTTCAGGCTTGGGGGATGGCTTGGGAGAGCTCTTGGGTGCTGGAATGGCAGTTTGGGGGGCTCTGAATGGGCTGGCTTGGGAGGGCTGATTGGGGGCTGGCTTGGGAGCTGGCTGGAGCTGGCTTGGGGATGGCTTGGGAGATAGGAGCAGTCTTGGGGGCTGGCTTGGGAGCTGGAGAATGGCTTTGACCTGGCTTGGGGGATGGATGGGAGCTGGTTTCTGGGCTCCTGGAATGGGAGCTGGGTGCAGGCTTGGGGCTGGAATGGGAGCTGGCTTATGTTCTGGAATGTGAGCTGATTGAGGGCTGGAATGGGAGCTGGCCTGAGGGCTTGGCTTGGGAGCTGGCTTGTGAGCTGGCTTGGGGATGGCTTGGGAGATAGCTTGAGCGCTGGCTTGGGGATGGCTTGGGATGGAGCTAGCTTGGGGGAAGACTTGGGAGCTGGCTTGGGGCTGGGTTGGGAGATGGCTTTGGGGATGGTTTCGGAGCCGGCTTGGGGATGTCCTTGGGAGCTGGCTTGGTGGCTGGCTTGGAAGGTGGCTTGGGGATGGCTTAGTAGCCAGCTTGGGATCTGTCTCGGGGCTGGCTTGGGAAAAGCTTGGGAGCATCAATGGGAACAGTCCTGGGGGCTGGGATGGGAGCTGGCTTGTGTGCTGGAATTCGAGATGCCTTGCGGGCTCGAATGAGAGCTGGCTTGGGAGCTGGTTGGGTCCTGAATTGGGAGTTGGCTTGGGGGCTGAATGTGAGCTAGCTTGAGGGTTGACTTGGGGCTGGCTTGGGGGATGGCTTGGGGTATTGCTTGGAGGATGCCTTGGGAGTTGGCTTGGGGAATGGCTTTGGAGCTGGCTTGGGGGCTTGCTGGGGGTCGCATGTTGGCTGGCTTGGGAGCTGTCTTGGGGTCTGGCTTGTGGGATGGCTTGGGAGCTGGAATGGGAACAGGCTAGGGGCTGGCATGGGTGCTGTGTTGGGTGCTGGAGTGGGAGTTGCCATGCAGGCTCCAATGGGAGCTGGCTCAGGCCTGTATTGGTGCTTGGCTTGGAGGCTGGCTTTGAGCTGTCCTGGGTAATGGCTTGGGAGCTGGATTGAGTGATGTGTTGGGACTGGCTTTGGGCTGGCTTGGGCGCTGGCTTGTGGGCTGGCATGGGAGCTGGCTGGGTGCTTGAATGGGATGTGGATTGGAGGCTCGAATGGGAGCTGGCTCGAGGACTGACTTTCGGGCTGGCTTGCAGGATTGCTTGTGAGCTGGCTTGGGGATGGCTTAGGAGCTAGTTTGGGACCTGGCTTGGGGGCTGGCTTTCGAGGTCGCTTGGGTGTTGGTCTGGGAGCTAGTTTGGTAGCTGGCTTTGGGCTGGCTTGGAGCTGGCTTGGGGATGGCTTGGGAGCTGGCTTGGGAGCTGGAATGGGGCTGGCTGGGAACTGGTCTTTGGGGCTGGCTTGGGAGCTGGCTTGGGGCTGGCTTGGGGATGGGTTGCTGGGCTTGCTTGGGAGCTGGCTTGGGGGTTGGCTTGGTAGCTGGCTTGGGCTGGGTTGGCTGCTGTGAGCTGGCTTGGGGGATGGCTTGGGAGCTAGCTTGGGATCTGGCTTGGGGCTGGCTGGGAGCTGGAATGGGGATGGCTTCTGAGCTGGCTTGGGGAATGGATTGGGAGTTGGCTTGGGGCTGGTTTGGAAGCTGGCTTGGGGGATGGCTTGGTGGCTGGATTGGGAGCTGTCTTGGGCCTGGCTTGGGGATGGATGGGAACTGGAATGGTGGGAGGCTTGGGGCTGGCATGGGAGCTGGGTTGGGTGCTGGAATGGGAGTTGCCTTGCGGGTTGGAATGGGAGCTGGCTTCGGGGCTGACGTTTGTGTTGGCTTGGGCTGGCCTGCAGGAGCTGGCTTGGGGATGGCTTGGGAGCTGGTTTGTGGGATGGCATGAGAGCTGGCTTGGTGCTGGAATGGGAGATTTCTTGGGGCTGGAATGGGAGCTGGCTTTAGAGCTGGCTTGGCTGGCTGCTGGCTTGGGAGCTATCTTGGGGATGGCTTGGAAGCTATGGGAGCTGGCTTGGGGATGGCTTGGGAGCTGGAATTTGGGGATGGCTTGGGGCTGGCTTGCAAGCTGGCTTGGGAGCTGGCTTGGGGGCTGAATGGGGGCTGGCTTGGGGATGTCTTGGGGCTGGCTTGGGAGCTGGCTTGGGAGCTGGCTTGGGTGATGCTTGGGAGCTGGCTTGTGGGCTGGCATGGGAGCTGGCTTGGGTGCTGGAATGGGAGTTGAATTGGGGCCTCGAATGGGAGCTGGCTTGGGGCTGGTTTGGGGGCTGGCTTGGGCTGGCTGGTTTGGGCTGGCTTAGGGATGGCTTGGGAGCTGGTTTGAGGATAGCTTGAGGGCTGAATGGGGGCTGAATTGGGGCTGGCTTGGGGGGCCTGGCTTTGGAGCTGGCTTGGGATGGCTGGCTTGGGATGGCTTTGAAGTTTCTTTGGGGCTGGCATGGGAGCTGGATTTCTGGCTTGGGAGCTATAATGGAAGCTGGCTTGGGGCTGGCATGGGAGCTGGTATGTGGCTGGATGAGTGCTTGGGGCTCGATTGTGGAGCTGGCTTGGGGTCTGGCTTTATTGGCTGGCTTTGGGAGCTGGCTTGGGACTGAGCTTTGGGAACTGGCTTTGGGAGATGGCTTGGGAGATGGAATGGGTTGGATTGGGGCTGGCTGGGTGCTGGAGCTGGCTTGGGAGTTGGATTGGGAGATGGCTTGGGGCTGGAATGGGAGCTGGTTGGGAGCTGGCTTGGCATGGGCTGAATTGGGAGCTGGCTTGGAACATGGCATGTGAGCAAGCTTGACATCTCTGCACCTATGGGCTGGCTTTGGGGATGAAGCTTGGGGCATCAATTGCAGAATATTGGGGGGCTGGGGATGGCTTTGGAGCTGGCTTGGAGGAAGGCATGGGGGCTGCATGCTTGGGCTGGAATGGGAGCTGGCTTGGGAGCTGGCTGGGGCTGGCTTGGGAGTTGGCTTGGCACCTGAATGAGCTTAGCATTTATCTTGGGGGGGCTGGCATGGCAAATTGAATGGAGTGGCTTGAAAGCTGGCATGGGAGCTGGCTTGGAGGCTGGTTTGGGAGCTGGCTTGGAGGCAGGCTTGGGAGCTTGTGAGCTTGGGGATGGCTTGGGAGCTGGCTTGGGGGATGGTTTGTGGGCTGGCTTGGGGCTGGATTGGGAGCAGGCTATGGGGGCTGGCATGGGAGCTGGTTAGGTGCTGGAATGGGAGTTGGCTTGGGGCTCGAATGGGAGCTGGCTTGAGGCTGACTGGCTTGGGGCTGGCTTGGAGCTGTCTTGGGGATGGCTTGGGAGCTGGCTTGGTGATGGCTTGGGAGCTGGCTTTGGGCTGGCTTGGGGCTGGCTTGTGGGCTGGCTTGGGAGCTGGCTGGGAGCTTGTTTGGGGGATGGCTTGGAGGCTCGAAGGGGAGCTGGTTTGGGAGCTGGCTTGGGGCTGGCTTGGGGCTGGCTTGTGGGAGCTGGCTTGGGGATGGCTTAGTTAGCTGGCTTGGGGGGGATGGCTTGGATGCTGGCTGGGGCTGGCTTTGGAGCTGGCTTAGGTGTTTGGGAGCTAGTTTGGGAGAGTTGGAGCTGGCTTGGGGGATGGTTGGGAGCTGGATTGGGGGATGGCTTGGGACTGGAGCTTGGGGATGGCTTGGGAGCTGGCTTGGGGCTGGCTTGGGGAGATGGCTTGAGGGCTGGGGGCTGGCTTGGGATTGGCTTGGTGGCTGGCTTGGGAGCTGGCTTGGGGATGGCTTGAGCTGGCTGGCTTGGGAGGTTTCTGGGCTGGAATGGGAGATGGCTTGGTAATGGAATGGGAGTTGCCTTGGGGCTGGAATGGGAGCTGGGCTGCTGGAATGGGCTGGCTTGGCCTGGCTGGGGAGCTGGCTTGGGAGCTGGCTTGGGGATGGCTTGGGAGCTAGTTTGGGGGATGCTGCTTAGGGCCTGGCTTGGGTGCTTGGTTGGAGATTGCTTGAGCTGGCTTGATGGCTTTGAGCTGGCTTGGGGATGGCTTGGGAGCTGGCTTGGAGGCTGGGTTGGGAGCTGGTTTGTTGGCTGGCAATGAGCTGGCTTGGTTGCAGGCTTGGGGCTGGCATGGAAGCTGGCTTGTGTGCTGGAATGGGAGTTGTCTTGCGGGCTCCAATGGGAGCTGGCTTGAGGGCTGGCTTGGGAGCTGGCTTGTGAGCTGGCTTGGAGGTTGGCTTGGGAGATTGCTTGAGCACTGGCTTGGGGTCTGGCTTGGAGCTGGCTTGGGGGATGGCTTGTGAGCTAGATTGGGGCTGGCTTGGAGCTGGCTTGGGGGCTGGGTTGGAAGCTGGCTTGGGGGACTTCTGGAGTTGGCTTGGGGGATATCTTGGGAGCTGGCTTGGGGCTGGGTTGGAAACTGGCTTGAGGATGCTTGGTAGCCGGCTTGGGATCTGTCTCAGGGGCTGGCTTGGGCAAAGGCTTGGGAGCTGCAATGGGAACAGTCTTGGGGGCTGGAATGGGAGCTGGCTTGTGTCCTGAATTTGACTTGGGGGCTCAAATAGGAGCCAGCTGGCTTGGGGACTGATTTGGGGTTGGTTTTGGGGGCTGGCTTTGAGCTGGCTTTGGGGGCTGGCTTGGGAGAGCTTGGGAGCTGGCTTGGGGGCTGTCTTGGGGGCTGGCTTGGGAGCTGGCTTGGGGCTGGCTTGGGGATGGCTGGGAGCTGGCTTGGGAATGGCTTGGGAAGCTGGCTTGGGGGCTGGCTGGGGGATGGCTTGCTGGCTGGCTTGAAAGCTGTCTTGGGGCCTGGCTAGTGGGATGGCTTGGTAGGTGGAAAGGGACCTGGCTTGGGGGCAGGGTTGGGAGATAGTTTGTGGGCTGGGATGGGAGCTAGCTTAGGTGCATGCTTGTGGGCTGGCATGGGAGCTGGGTTGGGAATTTGGAATGGGAGTTGCCTTGCGGTATCGAATGGGAGCTGGCTTCGGGGCTGACGTGTGTGTTGGCTTCGGCGCTGGCTTGCGGGCTGGCTTCGGGGATGGCTTGGGAGCTGGTTTGTGGGGTGGCTTGAGAGCTGGCTTTGGTGGTGGAATGGGAGATGTCTTGGGGGCTCGAATGGGAACTGGCTTTAGGGCTGACGTGGGTGCTGGCTTGGAGGATGTCTTGGGAGCTGTATTGGGGGATGGCTTAGGGGCTGGCTTGGGAGCTGGCTTTGGGGCTGGCTTGCGGGATGCCTTGGAGGCAGGCTTGGGAGTTGGCTTGCGGGCTGGCTTGGGATCTGTTTTGGGGGATGACTTGTGAGCTGGAATGAGAGCTGGCTTGTGGGCTGGCATCTGAGCTGGCATGGATGCTGGAATGGGTGCTGGCTTGCTTGGGTGACTTGGGGCTGGCTTGGGAGCTGGGAGTGAATGGCTTGGGTACTGGCTTTTGGGGGTTGTAGCTGGGGAGCTGGCTTGGGGGCTGGAATGGGGGATGTCTTGTGGGCTGGCTAGGGGCCTGGCTGGGGAGCTGGCTTGATGGCTGAATGGAGCTGCTTGGGGATGGCATGGGAGCTGGCTTGGGCGATGGCTTGGGTTGGCTGTAATGGAAGCTGAGATGGGGATGGCATGGGAGAGGCTAGTGTGCTGGAATATGAGATGGCTTGGGTGCTCGAATAGGAGCTGGCTTGGGGGCCTGACTTGGGGGCTGGCTTGGGAGGAGCCATGGCTGGGGATATGGCTTAGGGAATGGTTTGAGATGTGGAATGGAAGTTGGATTGGGAGCTGGCTTGGGAGCTGACTTGGTGACAGGTCTCGGGGGCTGGCTTAGGAGGTGGCTTGGGACTTGGATTGGGAACAGTCTTGGGGCTGAAATAGGAGCTGGCTTGGGGGCTGGAATTGGGAGATGCCTTGGGGCTCATGGAATGAGAGCTGGCTGGAGCTGGGTTGGGTCCTGAATTGGGAGTTGGCTTGGGGGCTGAATGTGAGCTAGCTTGAGGGTTGACTTGGGGGCTGGCTTGGGGATGGCTTGGGGTATTGGCTTGTGAAGATGCCTGGCTTGGAGTTGGCTTGGGGAATGGCTTTGGAGCTGGCTTGGGGCTTGCTTGGGGGTCGCATGTTGGCTGGCTTGGGAGCTGTCTTGGGGTCTGGCTTGTGGGATGGCTTGGGAGCTGGAATGGGAACAGGCTAGGGGCTGGCATGGGTGCTGTGTTGGGTGCTGGAGTGGGAGTTGCCATGGGGCTCCAATGGGAGCTGGCTTCAGGCCTGTATTGGTGCTGGCTTGGAGGCTGGCTTGTGAGCTGTCCTGGGTAATGGCTTGGGAGCTGGATTGAGTGATGGTTGGGACTGGCTTTGGGCTGGCTTGGGCGCTGGCTTGTGGGCTGGCATGGGAGCTGGCTCGTGTGCTTGAATGGGATGTGGATTGGAGGCTGGAATGGGAGCTGGCTCGAGGACTGACTTTCGGGCTGGCTTGCGGGATTGCTTGTGAGCTGGCTTGGGGGATGGCTTAGGAGCTAGTTTGGGACCTGGCTTGGGGCTGGCTTTGAGGTCGCTTGGGTGTTGGTCTGGGAGCTAGTTTGGTAGCTGGCTTGGGGGTTGGCTTGTGAGCTGGATTGGGGGATGGCTTGGGAGCTAGCTTGGGAACTGGCTCGAGTGCTTGGGGGCTGGCTTGGGAACTGGATTGGGGGATGGCTTCCGAGCTGGCATGGGGATGGCTTGGGAGTTGGCTTGGGGCTGGCTTGGAAGCTGGCTTGCGGGATTGCTTGGTGGCTGGCTTGGGAGCTGTGTTCTGGCCTGGCTTGGGGGATGGGATGGGAGGATCCTTGGGGGCTGGCATGGGAGCTGGGTTGGGTGCTGGAATGGGAGTTGCCTTGAGGGCTCGAATGGGAGCTGGCTTCGGAGCTAGTTTGGGACCTGGCTTGGGGCTGGCTTTGGCGAGGTCGCTTGGGTGTTGGTTTGGGAGCTAGTTGGTAGCTGGCTTGGGGTTGGCTTGTGAGCTGGATTGGGGGATGGCTTGGGAGCTAGCTTGGGAACTGGCTTGGGGCTGGCTTGGGAACTGGATTGGGGGATGGCTTCCGAGCTGGCATGGGGATGGCTTGGGAGTTGGCTTGGGGCTGGCTTGGAAGCTGGCTTGGGAGATGTTTCGTGGGCTGGGATTGCTTGAATGGCTGGCTTGGGAGCTGTGTTCAGGCCTGGTTTGGGGGATGGGATGGGAGGATCCTTGGGGGCTGGCATGGAGCTGGATTGGGTGCTGGAATGGGGTGCTGCCTTGGAGGGCTGGAATGGGAGCTGGCTTGAAGGGAAGCTGGCTTGGGAGCTGGCTTTGGGGCTTGGCTTGGGGGCTGGCAGGGGAGCTAGCTTGTGAGCTGGCTTGGTGTGATGGCTTGGGAGATGGCTTGAGGTAGTCTTGGGGCCTGGCTTGGGAGCTGGCTTGGAGAATGGCTTGGACCTGGCTTGGGGCTGGCTTGGGAATGGCTTGGGGGCTGGCTTGGGAGCTGGGGTTTCTGGGGAGATGGCTTGGGGATGCTTGGAGCTGGGCAGGCTTGGGGCTTGGGGCTGGCATGGGAGCTGGCTTATGTTCTGGAATGGGAGCTGACTTGGGGCTCGAATGGGAGCTGGCTTGAGGGCAGACTTGTGGCTGGATGGGAGCTGGCTTGTGAGATGGCTTGGGGATGGCTTGGGAGAGCTTGAAGCTGGCTTTGGGATGGCTTGTGAGCTGGCTTGGGGCTGGCTTGGGAGCTAGCTTGGTATTTGGCTTGTGGTTTGGCTTGGGAGCTGTGGGATGGTTGAGCTGGCTTTGGAGCTGGCTTGGAGGATGGTTTGGGAACTGGCTTGGGGGATGGCTTGGTGGCTGGCTTGGGAGCTGTCTTGTGGCCTGGCTTGGGGGATGACTTTGAGCTGGAAAGGGAGGAGGCTTGGGGCTGGCATGGGAGCTGGTTTGGATTCTGGAATGGGTGTTGCCTTGGGCTGGAATGGGAGCTGGCTTGGGGGCTGGTTGGGTTCTGGCTTGGGGCTGGATTCCCGAGCTGGCTTGGGGATGGCTTGGGGATGGCTGGGAGATGACTTGGGGCTTGGCTTGAGAGTTGGCTTGGGGCTGTCTTGGGAGCTCGCTTGTGGGGGGTGGTTTGGGAGCTGGATTGGTTGCTGGAATGGGTGATTTCTTTGGGGCTCGATTGGCAGCTGGCTTGAGGGCTTACGTGCGGGCTGGCTTGGGGGATGGTTTGGGTGCCAGATTGGGAGCTGGCTTGGGTGATGGCTTGGGAGGTAGCTTGGGGGATGGCTTGGGGGCTGGCTTTCGTAGCTGGCTTGGGGGGCTGGCTTGGGGATGCTTTGGAGGCAGGCTGGGGAGTTGGCTTGGGAGCTGGATTGGGGATGGATTGAGACTTGGAATGGGAGCTGGCATTGTGGGCTGGCATGGAGAGCTGGAATGGGAGTTGGCTTGGGGTCTGGAATGGGAGCTGGCTTGTGGGCTGAATAGGGGCTGGCTTGAGAGATGGCTTGGGGGATTGCTTGGGAACTGGCTTCGGAGCAGGGTTGGGAGCTAGCTTGAGTGATAGCTTGGGGGCTGGAATGGGTGATGGTTTGTGGGGTGGCTTGGGGCCTGGCTTGGGAACTCGCTTGAAGGCTGGCTTGGATAATTGCTTGGGAGATGGGCTGGCTTGGGCGAGTTGGCTTGGCAGCAGGCATGGAGCTGTTTTGAGTGCAGGAATATGAGTTGGCTTGGGCTGGAATGGGAGCTGTCTTTGTGGGGCCTGATTTGGGGCTGGATAGGGAGCTGCCCTGGCAGCTAGCTTGGGAGCTGGTTTGAGATGTGGAATGGCTGTTGATTTGGGAGCTGGATGGGAGCTGCCCTGGCTTGGCTGATGGCTTGGTGGCTGGTTTGAGGATGGCTTGGGGCTGGCTTTGGAATGGGCTTGGGAGTTGGATTGGGAGCTGGCTTGGGGCTAGTTGGGAGAATGGGGGCTTGGGGGCTGGCATGGAATCTGGGAAGCTTGGGAGCTGGCATGGGCATGGCATGTGGAGCCTGACATCTAGAGCACCTATGGAGCTTATCCTGGCACGAAGCTTGGCAAATTGAATGTCAATTGGCAGGAATAGCTGGCGGGTGCGAGGCAGGGGAGCTGGCATTAGTGATGGCATGGAGTCTGGCATGGGGGCTGGTGTGGGAGCTGGTGCTTGGAGACTGGATGGAGCTGGCATGTGACCTAGCCTGACATCTAAGGCACCTATGGATTCACTTATCCTGGCACGAAGCTTGGCAAATTGAATGTCTAGTGGCAGAATAGTTGGCATGGGACGTGGATTGGAGAGCTGGCTTAGTAGATGGTTTGGGAGCTGGCTTGGGGGCAGGCTTGGGAGCTGGCTTGGGGATGGCTTGTGAGCTGGCTTGGGGATGGCTTTGGGCTGGCTTGGAGGCTGGATGGGAGCTGGCTTGTGGGCCGGCATAAGCTGGCAGGAGCTGGAATGGGAGTTGCTTGGATGGCAGAATAATTGGCATGGCTGACTTGAGCATGGATTGGAGAGCTGGCTTGGGTGATGGCTTGGTTGCTGTCTTGGGGCTGGCTTAGGAGCTGGCTTTGGGGATGGCTTGGGAGCTGGCTTGGGGATGGTTTGGGGTCTGGTTTGGGAGCTGGTTTGGGGGCTAGCTTGGGAGCTGGTTTAGGGGCTGGTTTGCGAGCTAGCTTGGGGGATGGCTTGGGTGCTGGCTTGGTACCTGTCTTGGGGGAAGGCTTGTGAGCTGGCAGGGCATGGTTTGGGAGCTAGCTTGGAGCTGGCTTGGGCGCAGGCTTTGGTGCTAGCTGGGGTTGGTTTGTGAGCTGGCTTGGGAGCTAGATTGGTAGCTGGCTGGGGGGATGGCTTCGGAGCTGGCTTGGGGGATGGCAAGGGACCTGACTTGGGTGCTGGCTTGGGAGATGGCTTGGTGGCTGGCTTGGGAACAGTCTTGGGGTATGACTTGGGTGCTCGAATGGGTTCAGGCATGGGGCCTGGCATGGGAGTTGACTTGGGTTCTGGAACGGGAGTTGTCTTGGGTGCTCGAATGGGAGCTGGCGTGAGGGCTAATTTGAGGGCTGCCTTGGGAGCTAGCTTGTAAGCTGACAAAGGGGATGGTTTGGGGATAGCTTTAGCGCTGTCTTGGGGCTGGCTTGGAGCATTGCTTGTCAGGGGATTGCTTGAGAGCTTTCTTGGGGCTGGGTTGGGAGCTGGTTTGTGGGCTGGCATGGGAGCTGGCTTGGGTGCAGGCTTGTGGGTTGGCATGGGAGCTAGCTTGCGCACTGAAATGGAAGTTGACCTGGGGGTTCGAATGGGAGCTGGCTTGAGGGCTGGCTTGGGAACTGGCTTGTGAGCTGTCTTGGGGGATAGCTTGAGTGATACTTTGAGCGCTGGCTTGGAGGCTGGGATAGGAGCTTTCTTGGGGGAATGCATCGGAGCTGGCTTGGGGGAAGTCTTGAGAGGTGGCTTGGGGGATGGCTTCGTAGCCGGCTTGGGATCTGTCTCGAGGGCTGGCTTGGAGAAAGGCTTGGGAGCTGCAATGGGAGCAGTCTTGGGGGCTGGCATGGTAGATGGTTTGTGTTCTGGAATGGGAGCTGGCTTCGGAGCTGATTTGAGGTTTGGTTTGGGGGCTGGATTGCGAGCTGGCTTGGGAGCTTGCTTGGTGTATGGCTTGGTTGATGGCTTCGGAGCTGGCTTGGGGATGGGGGCTAGATTGGGGATGGCTTTTGGCTGGCTTGGGAGCTGTCTTGCGGGCTGGCTTGTGGGATGAATTGGGAGCTGGAATGGGAGCAGGCTTGGGGGCTGGCTTGGGAGCTGGTTTGGGTGCTGGAATGGAAGTTGCCTTGCGGGCTCGAATGGGAGCTGGCTTCGGGCCTGTTTTGGTGCTTGGCTTGGGGGCTGGCTTGCGAACTGGGTTGGGTGATGGCTTGGGATCTGGCTTGAGTGATGGTTTGGGAGCTGCAATTGGGCCTGTCTTGGGAATTGACTTGTGGGTTGGCATGGTAGCTGGCTTGAGTGTTGGAATGGAAGTTGGATTGGGGGCTCGAATGTAAGCTGGCTCGAGGGCTGACTTCGGTGCTGGCTTGGGATCTGGCTTGTAAGCTGGCTTGGGGGATGGTTTGGGAGCTAGCTTGATCGCTGGCTTGGGGACTGGCTTGGGGGTTGGCTTGTGAGTTGGCTTGAGGGATGGCTTGGGGCTTGTTTTGGGGGTTGGCTTGGGAGCTGGCTTGGGGGATGGCTTGGGAGCTGGCTTGGGAAAACTTGGGAGTTGGTTTGGGGCTGGGTTGGAAGCTGGCTTGGGGATGGCTTGGTGGCAGGCTTGGGAGCTGTTTTGTGGTCTGGCTTTGGGAATGGCTTGGGAGCTGGATTGGGAGGAGACTTGGGGGCTGGCATGGGAGCTTGGTTGTGTGCTGGAATGGAAATTGCCTTGCGGGCTCGAATGGGCTTCAGGGCTGACTTGTGTGTTGGCTTAGGTGCTGGCTTGAGCTTGCTTCGGGGATGGCTTCGGAGCTGGCTTGGGGGATGGCTTGGGAGCTGGCTTGGGGGCTTTCTTGGGAGCTCGCTTGTAGGCTGGCATGGGATCTGGCTTGGGTGTTGGAATGGGAGTTGGCTTGGGGACTATCTTGGGTGCTGGCTTGGGAGCTGCCATGGGAGCTAGCTTGGGGAATGGTTTGAGATGTGGAATGGCAGTTGGATTTGGAACTGACTTGTGAGTTGACTTGGGGACTGGCTTAGTAGCTGGCTTGGGGTATGGCTCTGGAGGTGTAATGGGTGTTGGATTGGGGGCTGGCTTGGGAGGTCGCTTTAGGGATGATTTGGGAGCTGGAATAGGAGCTGGCTTGGGGGCTGGGATGGAAGCTGAAGTGGGAGTTGGCATGGAGACTGGCATGTGAGCTAGCCTCACATCTAGGGCACCTATGGATTCACTTATCCTGGCGCGAAGCATGGCAAATTGAAAGTCAAGTGGCAGAATAACTGGCGTGGAACGTGGCACTGGAGCTGGCATGGTTAATGGCATGGGGGCTGGAGTGTGTACTGGCATGGAGGCTGACGTGAGAGCTGGCATGTGACCAAGCCTGACATCTAAGGCACCTATGGATTCACTTATCCTGGCACGAAGCATGGCAAATTGAATATCAAGTGGCAGAATAGCTGGCATGGGACGTAAATTGGAGGCTGGCTTGGGAGTTGGCTTGGGGGCTGACTTGTCGGCTGGCTTGGGAGCTGGCTTGGAGGCTGGATTGGGATCAGGCTTGTGGGCTGGCATGGCAGCTGGTTTAGGTTCTGGAATGGGAGTTGGCTTGGGGGCTCGAATGGGAGCTGGCTTGAGGACTGACTTGGGGGCTGGCTTGGGGGAAGGCTTGGGATCTGGCTTAGGGGATGGCTTGGGAGCTGTCTTGCGGGATGGCTTGGAGGGTGGCTTGGGAGCTGGCTTGGGGGATGGCTTGGGAGCTGGAATGGGAGTTGGCTTGGGGGCTCGAATGGTAGCTGGCTTGGGGGCTGACTTGGGAGCTAGCTTGGGGGATGGCTTGGGAGATGGCGTGGGGACTTGCATGGGGATTGGCTTGTGGGCTGGCTTGGGATGTGGCTTGGGGAATGGCTTGGATCCTGGCTTAGGAGCTGGTTTGACGGCTGGCTTGGGATCTGGCATTGGAGCTTGCTTGTGTGCTGGAATGCGAGTTGGCTTGGGGCCTCGAATGGGTGCTGGTTTGTGGGGTGATTTGGGGGCTGGATTGGGAGCTGTCTTTGGTGCTGGCCTGGGAGGTGGATTGGGTTCTGGCTTGGGGGCTGGAATGGGGTGTGGCTTGGGAGTTGCATTAGGGGCTGGCTTGGGAGCAGTCTTGGGGTCTGTCTTTGAGGATGGCTTGGCAGTAGGAATGGGAAGTGGCTTGGCGTCTGGCATGGGAGCTGGCTTGGGAGCTGGAATGTGAGTTGGCTTGGGTGCTCGAATGTGAGCTGGCTTGGGAGCTGACTTGGTGGCTGTCTTGGGTGCTGCCATTGAAGCTGGCTTGTCGAATGGCTTGGGACGTGGAATGGCACTTGGATTGTGGGCTGGCTCGGGAGCGGAATTGGCGGCTGGCTTAGAAGCTGGCTTGGGAGCAGGAATGGGAACTGGCTTGGGGGCTGCCTCGGGTGATGGAATGAGAGTTGGCTTGGGGGCTCGAATGGGAGCTGGCTTGGGGGCTGCATTTTGAGCTCCCATGGGTGATGGGTTGAGGGCTAGTTTATTAGGTGGAATGGGAGTTGGATGGGGGGCTGGCTTGGGACCTGGAATAGGTGCGGGTTTGGGGGCTGTTATGAGAGCTGGTTTGGGGATTGGCATGGAGGCTGACGTGGGAGCTGGCTTGAGGGCTGGCATGTAACCTTGCCTGACATCTAGGGCACCTATGGATTTACTTATCCTTGGACGATTCATGGCTAATTGAATGTAAAGTTGAACAATAGCTGGCATGGGAGAGGAAGCTGGCATGGGAGATGCTTGGGAATCTGAATCTGACATGGTGGCTGACATGGGGGCTGGTGTGGGAGGTGGCATGGAGGCTAGCGTGGGATCGGGCATGTAACCTAGCCTGAAATCTAAGGCACCTATGGATTCACTTATCCTGGCACGAATCATGGCAAATTGAATGGCAATTGGCAGAATAGTTGGCATGGGACGTAGCTGTGGAGCTGCCATGGGAGCTGGCTTTGGTTCTGGTCTGGGAGGTGGAATGGGAGGTGGATTGGGGGCTGGCTTGGGGGCTGGAATGGGGTCTGGCTTGGGATTTGGATTGGGGGCTGGCTTGGGAGCTGACTTGGGGGCTGTCTTTGGGGATGGCTTGGGAGTAGGAATGGGAGGTGGCTTGGCGTCTGGCATGGGAGCTGGCTTGGGAGCTGGAATGTGAGTTGGCTTGGGTGCTCGAATGTGAGGTGGCTTGGGTGCTGACTTGGTGGCTGTCTTGCGTGCTGCCATTGAAGCTGGCTTGTCGAATGGCTTGAGACGTGGAATGGCACTTGGATTGTGGGCTGGCTTGGGAGCTGAATTGCCGGCTGGCTTAGAAGCTGGCTTGGGAGCAGGAATGGGAACTGGCTTGGGGGCTGCCTTGGATGATGGAATGAGAGTTGGCTTGGGGGCTCGAATGGGAGCTGGCTTGGGGGCTGCATTTTTAGCTCCCATGGGTGATGGATTGAGGGCTAGCTTATTAGGTGGAATGGGAGTTGGATGGGGGCTGGCTTGGGAGGTGGCTTGGGGGATGGCTTGGGACCTGGAATAGGTGCGGGTTTGGGGGCTGGTATGAGAGCTGGTTTGGGGATTGGCATGGAGGCTGACGTGGGAGCTGGCTTGAGGGCTGGCATGTAACCTTGCCTGACATCTAGGGCACCTATGGATTTACTTATCCTTGGACGATTCATGGCTAATTGAATGTAAAGTTGAACAATAGCTGGCATGGCACGTGGCAGGGAAGCTGGCATGGGAGATGGCTTGGAATCTGACATGGGGCTGACATGGGGCTGGTGTGGGAGGTGGCATGGAGGCTGGCGTGGGATCGGGCATGTGACCTAGCCTGAAATCTAAGGCACCTATGGATTCACTTATCCTGGCACGAATCATGGCAAATTGAATGGCAATTGGCAGAATAGTTGGCATGGGACGTAGCTGTGGAGCTGCCATGGGAGCTGGCTTTGGTTCTGGTCTGGGAGGTGGAATGGGAGGTGGATTGGGGGCTGGCTTGGGGGCTGGAATGGGGTCTGGCTTGGGATTTGGATTGGGGGCTGGCTTGGGAGCTGTCTTTGGGGATGTCTTGGGGATGGATTGGGAGGTGGAATGGGAGGTCTGGCATGGGAGCTGGCTTTGGAGCTGGAATGTGAGTTGGCTTGGGTGCTCGAATGTGAGCTGGCTTGGGTGCTGACTTGGTGGCTGTCTTGCGTGCTGCCATTGAAGCTGGCTTGTCGAATGGCTTGATACGTGGAATGGCACTTGGATTGTGGGCTGGCTTGGGAGCTGAATTGCCGGCTGGCTTAGAAGCTGGCTTGGGAGCAGGAATGGGAACTGGCTTGGGGGCTGCCTTGGATGATGGAATGAGAGTTGGCTTGGGGGCTCGAATGGGAGCTGGCTTGGGGCTGCATTTTGAGCTCCCATGGGTGATGGATTGAGGGCTAGATTATTAGGTGGAATGGGAGTTGGATGGGGGGCTGGCTTGGGATGTGGCTTGGGGATGGCTTGGGACCTGGAATAGGTGCGGGCTTGGGGGCTGGTATGAGAGCTGGTTTGGGGGCTGGCATGGAGGCTGACGTGGGAGCTGGCTTGAGGGCTGGCATGTAACCTTGCCTGACATCTAGGGCACCTATGGATTTACTTATCCTTGGACGATTCATGGCTAATTGAATGTAAAGTTGAAGAAGCTGGCATGGCACTGGCATGGGAGATGGCTTGGAATCTGGCATGGTGGCTGACATGGGGCTGGTGTGGGAGGTGGCATGGAGGCTGGCGTGGGATCGGGCATGTGACCTAGCCTGACATCTAAGGCACCTATGGATTCACTTATCCTGGCACGAATCATGGCAAATTGAATGGCAATTGGCAGAATAGCTGGCATTGGACATAGCTGATGAGCTGGCATGGGGATGGCATGGGATCTGGCATGGGGGCTGGTGTGGGAGCTGGCATGGAGGCTGACGTGGGACCTGGCATGGGGTCTAGCATGTGAGTTGGCATGGGGGCAGGAATGGAGTCTGGCATGGGGGCTGGCGTGGGAGCTGGCATGGGGGCAGGCATTGGATCTGTCATGGAGTCTGGCGTGGGAGCTGGAATGGGCTTTGGCGTGGAACCTGGTACGGCAGCTAGAATCGAGGCTGGCGTGTTAACTAAAACGGCAGCTGGTATTTCAGCTGTCATGGCATTCAGCATGACTGGTGGTATGTTATCTGATATTGTAGCTGTCATAGGAGCTGGCATGGGGCCTGGCATGTCAGCTGGAATGGGAGCTGACAAGGGAGCTCGCGTGACATCTAAGGCACCTATACAGGCACGTATCCTGGCATGAATAATGGCAAATTGAATGTCAATTGGCAGGGTGGATGGCATGGGACCTAACAGGTGGGCTGGCATGGGATCTGGCAGGGGTGCTGCCATGGAGGGTGGCATGGGAGCTGGAAGGGAGGCTGGCATGGGAGCTGGAAGGGTTACTGGCAAGGGTCCTCGCATGACATATAAGGCACTTATGCAGGCACTTATCCCGGCACGAAGCATGGCAAATTGAATGTCAAGTGTCAGAT
>JAJSOF020000042.1:162892-173796 GCA_025594305.2 Periplaneta americana | reverse complement strand
GCAGGCGCAGGCTTTAGTGCTAACCCAGGGTTTGTGAGCTGGCTTGGGAGCTAAGTTAGTAGCTAGCTGGGGGATGGCTTGAGCTAGCTTGGGGATGGCAAGGGACCTACTTGGGTGCTGGCTTGGAAGCTGGCTTTGAGGATGGCTTGGCTGGACTCTGGGAACAGTCTTGGGGTATGACTTGGGTGCTCGAATGGGTTCAGGCATGGGGCCTGGCATGGGAGTTGACTTGGGTCTGGAACGGGAGTTGTCTTGGGTGCCTGAATGGGAGCTAGCGTGAGGCTAACTTGAGGGCTGCCTTGGGAGCTAGCTTGTAAGCTGACATAGGGGATGGCTTGGGGACAGCTTTAGCGCTGTCTTGGGGCTGGCTTGGAGCATTGCTTGTCAGGGGATTGCTTGAGAGCTTTCTTGGGGAGCTGGGTTGGGAGCTGGTTTGTGGGCTGGCATGGGAGCTGGCTTGGTGCAGGCTTGTGGTTAGCATGGAGCTAGCTTGCGCACTGAAATGGAAGTTGACCTGGGGGGGTTCTGAATGAGGAGATGGCTTGAGGGCTGGATTGGGAACTGGCTTGTGAGAGCTGTCTTGGGGATAGCTTGAGTGATACTTTTGAGCGCTGGCTTGAGGCTGGATAGGAGCTTTCTTGGGGATGGCATCGGAGCTGGCTTGGGGAAGTCTTGAGAGGTGGCTTGGAGGATGGCTTCGTAGCCGGCTTGGGATCTGTCTCGAGGGGCTGGCTTGGAGAAAGGCTTGGGAGCTGCAATGGGAGCAGTCTTGGGGGCAGGCATGGTTGATGGTTTGGTTCTGGAATGGGAGCTGGCTTCGGAGCTGATTTGAGGTTTGGTTTGGGGGCTGGATTGCGAGCTGGCTTGGGAGCTTGCTTGGTGTATGGCTTGGTTGATGGCTTCTGGAGCTGGCTTGGGGGCTGATTGAGGGATGGCTTGTTGGCTGGCTTGGGAGCTGTCCTATGGGCTGGCTTGTGGATGAATTGGGAGCTGAACGATGGGAGCAGGCTTGGGGCTGCTTGGGAGCTGGTTTGGGTGCTGGAATGGAAGTTGCCTTGCGGGCTCGGAATGGGAGCTGGCTTCGGGCCTGTTTTGGGTGCTTGGCTTGGGGCTGACTTGCGAACTGGGTTGGGGTGATGGCTGGGATCTGGCTTGAGGATGGTTTGGGAGCTGCAATTGGGCCTGTCTTGGGAATTGACTTGTGGGTTGGCATGGTAGCTGGCTTGAGTGTTGGAATGGAAGCTGGATTGGGGGCCTGAATGTAAGCTGGCTCGAGGGCTGACTTCGGTGCTGGCTTGGGATCTGGCTTGTAAGCTGGCTTGGGGATGGTTTGGGAGCTAGCTTGATCACTGGCTTGGGGACTGGCTTGGGGTTGGCTTGTGAGTTGGCTTGAGGGATGGCTTGGGGCTTGTTTTGGGGCTGGCTTGGAGCTGGCTTGGGGATGGCTTCTGAGCTGGCTTGTGGAAAACTTGTGAGTTGGTTTGGGGGCTGGGTTGGAAGCTGGCTTGGGGATGGCTTGGTGGCAGGCTTGGGAGCTGTTTTGTGGTCTGGCTTTGGGAATGGCTTGGGAGCTGGATTAGGAGGAGACTTGGGGGCTGGCATGGAGCTTGGTTGTGTGCTGAATGGAAATTGCCTTGGGCCTGAATGGGCTTCGGGGCTGACTTGTGTTGGCTTAAAAGCTGGCTTAAGAGCTTGCTTCGGGGATGGCTTCGGAGCTGGCTTGGGGATGGCTTGGGAGCTGGCTTGGGGCTTTCTTGGGAGCCTCCTTCGTAGGCTGGGCATGGATCTGGCTTGGGTGTTGGAATGGGGAGTTGGCTTGGGGACTATCTTGGGTGCTGGCTTGGGAGCTGTCATGGGAGCTAGCTTGGGGAATGGTTTGAGATGTGGAATGGCAGTTGGATTTGGAACTGACTTGTGAGTTGACTTGGGGACTGGCTAGTAGCTGGCTTGGGGTATGGCCTGGAGGTGTAATGGGTGTTGGATTGGGGCTTTGGGAGGTCGCTTTAGGGATGATTTGGGAGCTGGAATAGGTGCTGGCTTGGGGGCTGGGATGGAAGCTGAAGTGGGAGTTGGCATGGAGACTGGCATGAGCTAGCCTCACATCTAGGGCACCTATGATTCACTTATCCTGGCGCGAAGCATGGCAAATTGAAAGTCAAGTGGCAGAATAACTGGCGTGGAACGTGGCACTGGAGCTGGCATGGTTAATGGCATGGGGGCTGGAGTGTGTACTGGCATGGAGGCTGACGTGAGAGCTGGCATGTGACCAAGCCTGACATCTAAGGCACCTATGGATTCACTTATCCTGGCACGAAGCATGGCAAATTGAATATCAAGTGGCAGAATAGCTGGCATGGGACGTAAATTGGAGGCTGGCTTGGGAGTTGGCTTGGGGGCTGACTTGTCGGCTGGCTTGGGAGCTGGCTTGGAGGCTGGATTGGGATCAGGGCTTGTGGGCTGGCATGGCAGCTGGTTTAGGTTCTGGAATGGGAGTTGGCTTGGAAGCTCGAATGGGAGCTGGCTTGAGGACTGACTTGGGGGCTGGCTTGGGGGAAGGCTTGGGATCTGGCTTAGGGGATGGCTTGGGAGCTGTCTTGCGGGATGGCTTGGAGGGTGGCTTGGTAGCTGGCTTGGGGGATGGCTTGGGAGCTGGAATGGGAGTTGTCTTGGGGGCTCGAATGGTAGCTGGCTTGGGGGCTGACTTGGGAGCTAGCTTGGGGGATGGCTTGGGAGATGGCGTGGGGGCTTGCATGGGGATTGGCTTGTGGGCTGGCTTGGGATGTGGCTTGGGGAATGGCTTGAATCCTGGCTTAGGAGCTGGTTTGACGGCTGGCTTGGGATCTGGCATTGGAGCTTGCTTGTGTGCTGGAATGCGAGTTGGCTTGGGGCCTCGAGTGGGTGCTGGTTTGTGGGGTGATTTGGGGGCTGGATTGGGAGCTGCCATGGGAGCTGTCTTTGGTGCTGGCCTGGGAGGTGGATTGGGTTCTGGCTTGGGGGCTGGAATGGGGTGTGGCTTGGGAGTTGCATTAGGGGCTGGCTTGGGAGCAGTCTTGGGGTCTGTCTTTGAGGATGGCTTGGCAGTAGGAATGGGAGGTGGCTTCTGGCATGGAGCTGGCTTGGGAGCTGGAATGTGAGTTGGCTTGGGTGCTCGAATGTGAGCTGGCTTGGGTGCTGACTTGGTGGCTGTCTTGGGTGCCCATTGAATCTGGCTTGTCGAATGGCTTGGGACGTGGAATGGCACTTGGATTGTGGGCTGGCTCAGGAGCGGAATTGGCGGCTGGCTTAGAAGCTGGCTTGGGAGCAGGAATGAACTGGCTTGGGGCTGCCTCGGGTGATGGAATGAGAGTTGGCTTGGGGGCTCGAATGGGAGCTGGCTTGGGGGCTGCATTTTGAGCTCCCATGGGTGATGGGTTGAGGGCTAGTTTATTAGGTGGAATGGGAGTTGGATGGGGGTCTGGCTTGGGAGGCGGCTTGGGACCTGGAATAGGTGCGGGTTTGGGGGCTGTTATGAGAGCTGGTTTGGGGATTGGCATGGAGGCTGACGTGGAGCTGGCTTGAGGGCTGGGTGTAACCTTGCCTGACATCTAGGGCACCTATGGATTTACTTATCCTTGGACGATTCATGGCTAATTGAATGTAAAGTTGAACAATAGCTGGCATGGCACGTGGCAGGGAAGCTGGCATGGGAGATGGCTTGGAATCTGACATGGTGGCTGACATGGGGGCTGGTGTGGGAGGTGGCATGGAGGCTAGCGTGGGATCGGGCATGTGACCTAGCCTGAAATCTAAGGCACCTATGGATTCACTTATCCTGGCACGAATCATGGCAAATTGAATGGCAATTGGCAGAATAGTTGGCATGGGACGTAGCTGTGAAGCTGCCATGGAGCTGGCTTTGGTTCTGGTCTGGGAGGTGGAATGGGAGGTGGATTGGGGCTGGCTTGGGGCTGGAATGGGTCTGGCTTGGGATTTGGATTGGGGGCTGGCTTGGGAGCTGGCTTGGGGGCTGTCTTTGGGGATGGCTTGGGAGTAGGAATGGGAGGTGGCTTGGCGTCTGGCTTGGGAGCTGGAATGTGAGTTGGCTTGGGTGCTCGAATGTGAGCTGGCTTGGGTGCTGACTTGGTGGCTGTCTTGCGTGCTGCCATTGAAGCTGGCTTGTCGAATGGCTTGATACGTGGAATGGCACTTGGATTGTGGGCTGGCTTGGGAGCTGAATTGCCGGCTGGCTTAGAAGCTGGCTTGGGAGCAGGAATGGGAACTGGCTTGGGGGCTGCCTTGGATGATGGAATGAGAGTTGGCTTGGGGGCTCGAATGGGAGCTGGCTTGGGGGCTGCATTTTTAGCTCCCATGGGTGATGGATTGAGGGCTAGCTTATTAGGTGGAATGGGAGTTGTATGGGGGCCTGGCTTGGGAGGTGGCTTGGGGGATGGCTTGGGACCTGGAATAGGTGCGGGTTTGGGGCTGGTATGAGAGCTGGTTTGGGGATTGGCATGGAGGCTGACGTGGGAGCTGGCTTGAGGGCTGGCATGTAACCTTGCCTGACATCTAGGGCACCTATGGATTTACTTATCCTTGGACGATTCATGGCTAATTGAATGTAAAGTTGAACAATAGCTGGCATGGCACGTGGCAGGGAAGCTGGCATGGGAGATGGCTTGGAATCTGACATGGTGGCTGACATGAGGGCTGGTGTGGGAGGTGGCATGGAGGCTGGTGTGGGATCGGGCATGTGACCTAGCCTGACATCTAAGGCACCTATGGATTCACTTATCCTGGCACGAATCATGGCAAATTGAATGGCAATTGGCAGAATAGTTGGCATGGGACGTAGCTGTGGAGCTGCCATGGGAGCTGGCTTTGGTTCTGGTCTGGGAGGTGGAATGGGAGGTGGATTGGGGGCTGGCTTGGGGCTGGAATGGGGTCTGGCTTGGGATTTGATTGGGGGCTGGCTTGGGAGCTGGCTTGGGGCTGTCTTTGGGGATGGCTTGGGAGTAGGAATGGGAGGTGGCTTGGCGTCTGGCTTGGGAGCTGGAATGTGAGTTGGCTTGGGTGCTCGAATGTGAGCTGGCTTGGGTGCTGACTTGGTGGCTGTCTTGTGCTGCCATTGATGCTGGCTTGTCGAATGGCTTGAGACGTGGAATGGCACTTGGATTGTGGGCTGGCTTGGGAGCTGAATTGCCGGCTGGCTTAGAAGCTGGCTTGGGAGCAGGAATGGGAACTGGCTTGGGGGCTGCCTTGGATGATGGAATGAGAGTTGGCTTGGGGGCTGCATTTTGAGCTCCCATGGGTGATGGATTGAGGGCTAGATTATTAGGTGGAATGGGAGTTGGATGGGGGGCTGGCTTGGGATGTGGCTTGGTGGATGGCTTGGGACCTGGAATAGGTGCGGGTTTGGGGGCTGGTATGAGAGCTGGTTTGGGGGCTGGCATGGAGGCTGACGTGGGAGCTGGCTTGAGGGCTGGCATGTAACCTTGCCTGACATCTAGGGCACCTATGGATTTACTTATCCTTGGACGATTCATGGCTAATTGAATGTAAAGTTGAACAATAGCTGGCATGGCACGTGGGAGGGAAGCTGGCATGGGAGATGGCTTGGAATCTGGCATGGTGGCTGACATGGTGGCTGGTGTGGGAGGTGGCATGGAGGCTGGCGTGGGATCGGGCATGTGACCTAGCCTGACATCTAAGGCACCTATGGATTCACTTATCCTGGCACGAATCATGGCAAATTGAATGGCAATTGGCAGAATAGCTGGCATTGGACATAGCTGGGGAGCTGGCATGTGGGATGGCATGGGATCTGGCATGGGGGCTGGTGTGGGAGCTGGCATGGAGGCTGACGTGGGACCTGGCATGGGGTCTAGCATGTGAGTTGGCATGGGGGCAGGAATGGAGTCTGGCATGGGGGCTGGCGGGAGCTGGCATGGGGCAGGCATTGGATCTGTCATGGAGTCTGGCGTGGGAGCTGCAATGGGCTTTGGCGTGGAACCTGGTACGGCAGCTAGAATCGAGGCTGGCGTGTTAACTAAAACGGCAGCTGGTATTTCAGCTGTCATGGCATTCAGCATGACTGGTGGTATGTTATCTGATATTGTAGCTGTCATAGGAGCTGGCATGGGGCCTGGCATGTCAGCTAGCATGTCAGCTGGAATGGGAGCTGACAAGGGAGCTCGCGTGACATCTAAGGCACCTATACAGGCACGTATCCTGGCATGAATAATGGCAAATTGAATGTCAATTGGCAGGGTGGATGGCATGGGACCTAACAGGTGGGCTGGCATGGGATCTGGCAGGGGTGCTGCCATGGAGGGTGGCATGGGAGCTGGAAGGGAGGCTGGCATGGGAGCTGGGAGGGTTACTGGCAAGGGTCCTCGCATGACATATAAGGCACTTATGCAGGCACTTATCCCGGCACGAAGCATGGCAAATTGAATGTCAAGTGTCAGATTGGCTGGCATGGAACGTGGCATGGGAGCTGGTGTGGTACCTGGCAGGGGGGCTGCTATGGGAGCTGGCGTGGGGGCTGGCATGAGACCTGGCAAGGGGACTGGCATGGGACCTCGCATGACATATAAGGCACTTATCCTGGCACGTAGCATGGCAAATTGAATGTCAAGTGGCAGAATGGCGGGCATGGGAGCTGGCATGTGAGGTGGCATGGTGTCTCGCATTTGAACTGACATGGTGTCTGGCGTGCGAGCCTGTATGGGGTCTGGTATGGGAACTGATATTGTGTGTGGGGTGTGAGCTGGCAGGGGGGCTGGCATGAGAGCTAGCGTGGAAGTGGGCACGGCAGCTAGGATCGAGGCGGACATGTTAACTAGAATGGCAGCTGGTATTTCAGCTGGCATGGCATCCAGCATTGCTGGCGGTATGTTACCTGGCATGGGAGCTGACATAGGAGCTGGAATAGGGGCTGGCATTGAAGCTGGCATGGGGGATGGCATGTCAGCTTGCATGTCAGTTGGAATGGGAGCTGACATGGGACCTAGCATGACATCTAAGGCACCTATACAGGCACGTATCCTGGCACGACGCATGGTAAATTGAATGTCAACTGGCAGGGTGGCTGGCATGGGACCTAGCATGTGGGCTGGCATTGGACCTAGCAGGGTTGCTGCCATAGGGCCTGGCATGGGAGCTGGAAGGACTAGCATGGGAGCTCGCATGACATCTAAGGCACTTATCCTGGCACGAAGCGTGGCAAATTGAATGTCCAGTGGCAGATTGGCTGGTAAGGGATGTGGCAGGGGAGCTGGCATGGGGGCTAGCATGGAAGCTGGCATGGGACCTGGCAGGGGGGCTGGCATGGGAGTTGGCATAATAGTTGGTATAGGGGCTGGCGTGGGAACTGGCATGGGATCTGTCATGATAGCCGGTATGGCGGCTAACATGGGAGCTGCCACGGCAGCTAGGATCGAGGCTGGCATAACTAGAAGGGCAGCTAGTATGTCAGCTGGCATGGCATCCAGCATGGCTGTTGGTATGTTATCTAGCATGATACCTAGTATGAAAGGTGGCATGTCAGCTGGAATGGGAGCTGGCATGGGACCTAGCATTACATCTAAGGCACCTGTACAGGGACTTATCATGGCATATAGCATGACAATTTGAATGTCAACTTGCAGGGGGGCTGGCATGAAACCTAGCATGGGAGATGGCATTGGAGCTGGCATGTCAGCAGGAATGCGAGCTGGCATGGGAACTAGCCTGACATCTAAGGCAACTATGGAGGCACTTATACTGGCACGAAGCATGGCAATTTCAATTTCAACCCTCAGGCGGGTTGGCATGGGATCTGGCATTGGGGCTGGCAGGGGGTCTGTCATGGGACCTGGCAGGGGGGCTGGCATGGGGTCTGACATGAGATCTATTATGGTACCTGACATGGAATCGCTGGTATGAGAGCTCGCATCAGATTTTGCAATGGATCTGGCATGGGTCCTCGCAATATATGTGACATGGGAGCTGGTAATGGGATATGGCATGGAATCCGGCATGGGAACTGCCATGGGATCACTGGTATGGGATAAGGCATGGGAACTGGCGATGGGAGCTGGTAAGGGTGGTATGGGAGCTGTCCTGGCTTTCGAGAACCCTGCAACATAAAAATAAACTTGATCGTTAAGCATGAGTCATTGCATTCACTGTCTTTCAGTGATAACATTAATAGGGCCACGATTCGTATGCAATTGCATAGTTTAACTGTCCATTTGGAAGTCATACAAAATCATTTTATACACATTTTGAACTACTGTAATGACGAATATTCCAAATTAATTGTGCATATTTTTGCATATTTCAGGCGTTCTTCTACATAATAGAGTAATGAGCAGGGAAAGGATTTATATGTAAATACATATTTACTTATAAAGCTAATATAATTTATATTTTGCATTATCTTTATGTTTCACAATGTGTAGGGTTGAAAAATCCTACTTTTATTTTCCATATTTTTCCATATTTTAGAGTTTAGTACATTTTTCGTTAATTTCCATATATTTTCCATATTTCATATAAAACAGTCCATATTATATTAGGTTTAACAATAAAACAAAACAAAATTCCATTAACTTTTAAAAATACATTTCAACAATAGAGATTTAAACACATGTTCAGTAATCCCTTTAACATCAGAGTTATTTGAAAATTAGCAGTCCTATCAACAATGGGAAAGTAAGTTACAAAACTGTATTAATTTAATTTAAAATTTTAACAGACTTCAGTTGTGCAGCTCAACAGTTAAATGCCAGTCAGAGTACACATAGGTTCAGTTTTGTAAATCATACTATAAAGACGGTAAATATGCCAAAAGTACGTCATTCAGTCAATTTAAAATCAAAACTAACAAGTTACATTTCAGAATTTAAAGAAGATGGTTTATCAACTGACAATAAAATATTATTTTGTAATTTGTGTCAGTGTGCAGTATCATCTACACAAAAGTTCCTGGTGCAACAAACACATTACAACTAGTAAACATCAGGCCAACAAACAACTAAATTCCAAGCAGAGACAATTGTTTTTAACACAACCAACAACATCGAATGTAAGATCTGAGTTTAACATCGACCTGTGCCGTTCTCTCATCTCTGCTGATATTCCTCTCTACAAACTAAAGAATAAGGTCTTCAGGGAATTCCTTGAAAAATATACTCAACATACAATCCCGGATGAGTCAACACTTAGGAAGACGTATGCTCCATCCATCTACGATGAGACAATACAGAAGATAAGAGATGAAATTAAAGATAGTTCAATTTGGGTTTCATTGATGAGACTCCCGACAAAGAAGGTAGACTTGTTGGTAATGTAGTTATCGGTTTGTTAAGGAACAATATTCTGAACGAATTCTTTTTACATTGTGATGTTCTAGAAAAGTGCAATAACAAAACTATAGTTAAACTGTTCAACGAAGCTATGGGTATCCTGTGGCCAAAGGGTATTATGTACGATAATGTGTTATTCTTTATTAGCGATGCTGCCCTTATATGGTCAAAGCTGACAAGCATTATCTGTTGTATATCCTAAATTGACTCATTTTACTTGTGTGGCGCATGCATTTCATCGTGTGGCAGAAGTGGTCAGAGACAATTTCCTAAAGTAGATTTGTTGATTTCATCAGTGAAAAAGTATTTCAAAGCTCCCAGTAGAGTTAACGTGTTGAAAGAAATGTACCTGAAATTCCATTGCCACAAAGCCAATTTTAACTAGATGGGGCACATGGCTAGAAGCAGTTGAATATTATGCCGAACATATAGACTCTATTAACAATGTTCTCCTTGCATTGGACTCTGAAGATGCAGTCTCAATTGATACTGCGAAAACAGTTACCTGTGACATAAGTGTGAAGAATGACTTAGCTCATTCAGCATACATTTTCATGCATCATAAAAACGCTGAAAAGTCTCCAAAATAGGCACCTTTCACTATCTGAAAGTTTTGAAATTATAAATAGTACTGTGGAACAACTGAATCGTGGTAGAGGTAAAGTTGCAGATGCAGTAAGAGCTAAGGTGGACACTGTACTTTCAAAAAACCCTGGATATGAAGAACTACAAAAGGTTGTTGCTGTGATGAGTGGTGAATCAACAGTGAAGATTAACTGGACTTATCCCCAGCAGACATTGTGAAATTGAATTATGTACCAGTTACTTCTTGTGACGTCGAACGCTCTTTTTTAGTCAGTATAAATCTATCCTCAGAGACAATAGAAGAAGATTCACTTTTCAGCACTTGAAAGAAATGTTTGTAACCTATTGTTATGGTAACAGACAATAAAAAATTGTGTTTTGAAACTACATTGGAAGATAAGGTACGTCCATTATATTTTTTGTTTAGTTTGATTAAAATGTACCAATATTTAACGTACATAGTCATTTTTATAATTTTAAGTCCATATTTAATTCCATATTTTGCAAAATCCATATTTAATTCCATATTTGTAAAAATAACTACATATATATTTACATATTTCATATATTTTTAGTCCATATAAATCCGTTCCCTGGTAATGAGCATGCAATATTTTTAGTATTTTGTGGCACAAAGCCCCAAATTCGCATATTTTGTAAAAAATATTCTGAATTGTTTATCACATAATATTTATATCTTAACTGTACTCGGTGTCGGGAAATTCTTTGAATATGCAATGGGTGTGGAAAATCAAAACAACCACACTATGCTTTTGTTACTGCACAAACAGAAGCATTCCCAAATACCTCTACCTACCTGGATTAATCATCATCAGCAGCTATACAAATAGCCTATTAGGCCATGTGGACTATTACGATCTCACAATGAAGATGAATTCCCCCCCCTCTTTTTGGGTCGTCCCAGAGATCTCTTCCATAGACTTATAGTGAAGTATAGCTTTCGGGATTCTGTGGGATTCATGTCGCAAA
>JAJSOF020000042.1:149405-162792 GCA_025594305.2 Periplaneta americana | reverse complement strand
TGCCAGTACACACTCCAGCCCCATGCCATTAACCATGCCAGCTCCAGTGCCACGTTCCACGCCAGTTATTCTGCCACAATTTGCCATGCTTCGCGCCAGGATAAGTGAATCCATAGGTGCCCTAGATGTGAGGCTAGCTCACATGCCAGTCTCCATGCCAACTCCCACTTCAGCTTCCATCCCAGCCCCCAAGCCAGCTCCTATTCCAGCTCCCAAATCATCCCTAAAGCGACCTCCCAAGCCAGCCCCCAATCCAACACCCATTACACCTCCAGAGCCATACCCCAAGCCAGCTACTAAGCCAGTCCTCAAGTCAACTCACAAGTCAGTTCCAAATCCAACTGCCATTCCACATCTCAAACCAATCCCCAAGCTAGCTCCCATGGCAGCTCCCAAGCCAGCACCTAAGATAGTCCCCAAGCCAACTCCCATTCCAACACCCAAGCCAGATCCCATGCCAGCCTACAAGCGAGCTCCCAAGAAAGCCCCCAAGCCAGCTCCCAAGCCATCCCCCAAGCCAGCTCCGAAGCCATCCCCGAAGCAAGCTCGCAAGCCAGCACCCAAGCCAACACACAAGTCAGCCCCGAAGCCCATTCGAGCCCGCAAGGCAATTTCCATTCCAGCACACAACCAAGCTCCCATGCCAGCCCCCAAGTCTCCTCCCAATCCAGCTCCCAAGCCATTCCCAAAGCCAGACCACAAAACAGCTCCCAAGCCTGCCACCAAGCCATCCCCCAAGCCAGCTTCCAACCCAGCCCCCAAACCAACTCACAAGTTTTCCCGCAAGCCAGCTCGGAAGCCATCCCCCAAGCCAGCTCCCAAGCCAACCCCCAAAACAAGCCCCAAGCCATCCCTCAAGCCAACTCACAAGCCAACCCCCAAGCCAGCGATCAAGCTAGCTCCCAAACCATCCCCCAAGCCAGCTTACAAGCCAGATCCCAAGCCAGCACCGAAGTCAGCCCTCGAGCCAGCTTACATTCGAGCCCCCAATCCAACTTCCATTCCAACACTCAAGCCAGCTACCATGCCAACCCACAAGTCAATTCCCAAGACAGGCCCAATTGCAGCTCCCAAACCATCACTCAAGCCAGATCCCAAGCCATCACCCAACCCAGTTCATGTAAGCCAGCCCCAAGCCAAGCACCAAAACAGGCCCGAAGCCAGCTCCCATTCGAGCCCGCCAGGCAACTTCCATTCCAGCACCCAAACCAGCTCCCAAGCCGGCCCCCAAGTCTGCTCCCATTCCAGCTCCCAATTCATCCCACAAGCCAGCCCGCAAGACAGCTCCCAAGCCAGCCAACAAGCCATCCCCCAATCTAGCCCCCAAGCCAGCTCCGAAGCCATCAACCAAGCCATACACCAAGCAAGCTCCCAAGCCAGCTCGCAATCCAGCCCCAAACCAAACCTCAAATCAGCTCAAAGCCAGCTCCCATTCCAGAACACAAACCATCTACCATGCCAGCCCCCCAGACTGCTCCCATTGCAGCTCCCAAGCCTTTCTCCCAGCCAGCCCTCGAGACAGATCCCAAGCCGGGTACGAAGCCATCCCCCAAGCCACCTCTCAAGACTTCCCCCAAGCCAGCTCCGATGCCATCCCCCAAGAAAGCTCCTATCCCAGCCTCCAAGCCAGCGCTCAAAGTATCACTCAAGCTTTCCCCCATGACAGCTCACAAGCCAGCTCCCAAGCCAGCCCTCAAGCCAGCTCCCATTCGAACCCCCAGGTCAACTTCCATTTCAGTGCGCAAGCTAGCTCCCATGCCAACCCACAAGCCTGCACCCAAGCCAGCTCCCATGCCAGCCCACAAACCAGCTCCCAACCCAGCCCCAAGAAAGCTCTCAAGCAATCCCCTGACAAGCAATGCTCCAAGCCAGCACCCAAGACAGCGCTAAAGCTATCCCCCAAGCCATCCCCTATGTCAGCTTACAAGCTAGCTCCCAAGGCAGCCCTCAAGTTAGCCCTCACGCCAGCTCCCATTCGTGCACCCAAGACAACTCCCGTTCCAGAACCCAAGTCAACTCCCATGCCAGGCCCCATGCCTGAACCCATTCGAGCACCCAAGTCATACCCCAAGACTGTTCCCAAGCCATCCTCAAAGCCAGCTTCCAAGCCAGCACCCAAGTCAGGTCCCTTGCCATCCCCCAAGCCAGCTCCGAAGCCATCCCCCCAGCCAGCTACCAATCTAGCTCCCAAGCCAGCTCACAAACCAACCCCCAAGCTAGCACCAAAGCCTGCGCCCAAGCCAGCTTCCAAGCTAGCTCCCAAGCCATGCCCCAAGCCAGCTCACAAGCCTTCCCCCAAGACAGGTACCAAGCCAGCACCCAAGCCATCCCCCAAGCTAGCTCGCAAACCAGCCCCTAAACCAGCTCCCAAGCTAGCCCCCAAACCAGCTCCCAAACCAGACCCCAAACCATCCCCCAAGCCAGCTCCCAAGCCATCCCCAAAGCCAGCTCCTAAGCCAGCCCCCAAGACAGCAACCAAGCCATCACCCAAGCCACCTCACAAGCCAGGCCGCAAGTCAGCCCTCAAGCCAGCTATTATTCGAACATCCAAGCCAACTCCCATTCCAGCTCCTAAGCCAGTTCCCATGCCGGCCCACAAGCCAGCTCTCGATCCAGCCTCCAAGCCAGATCCCAAGCCATCCCCCAAGCCAGCTCACAAGCCATCCCCAAAGCCAGCTCCCAAGCCTGCCACCAAGCCAGCTCCCAAACCAACTACCAAGCCAGCCTCCAATCCACGTCCCATGCCAACTATTCTGCCACTAGACATTCAATTTGCCATGCTTCGTGCCAGGATAAGTGAATCCATAGGTGCCTTAGATGTCAGGCTAGGTCACATGATAGCTCCCACGTCGGTCTTCAAGCCAGCTCCCACACCAGCCCCCATGCCAGACTCCATGCCATCACTAATGCCAGCTCCCCTGCCTCGTCACACGCCAGCTATTCTGCCAATTGACATTCAATTTGCCAAGCTTCGTGCCAGGATAAGTGAATCCATAGGTGCTCTGGATGTCAGGCTAGGTCACATGCCATGCTCCATGCCAGCTCCCGCTTCAGATTCCATGCCAGCCTCCAAACCAACTCCCATGCTAGCCCCCAAGCCAACTCCTATTTCAACTCCCAAGCCATTCCCAAAGCCAGCTCCCAAGCCAGCCCCTAATTCAACTCCCTTTCCACCACCCAAGCCACCTCCTCAGCCAGTCACCAAGTCAGCTCCCAACCCAGCTCCCAATCCAACTGCCATTCCACATCTCAAACCATTCCCTAAGCTAGCTGCCAGGGCAGCTCCCTATCCAGTCCCCAAATCAGGCCCCAAGCCAGCTCCCATTCGAGCACCCAAGCCAACTCATATTCCTGCACACAAGACAGCTCCCATGCCTGCTGCCAAGCCATCTTCCGAGCCATCGCCCAAGCCAGCTGCCATGCCATCTCCCAAGCAATTATCCAAGCCAGCCTTCAAGCGAGTTCCCAAGCCAGGCCCCAAGCCACCCCACAAACCATCACCCATTCCAGCCCCCAAGCTATCACTCAAGCTAGCTCCCAACTCTGCTCCGAAGCCAGTTCCCAAGCAATCCCCCAAGCCATCTCTCAAGCCAGCCCCAATTCAGCCCACAAGCCAGATCCCATTCGAGACCCAAGCCAACTCCCATTCCAGCTCTCAAGCCAGCTCTCATGCCAGCCCACAAGCCAGCTCCCATTCCAAGTCTCAATGCATCCCCCAATCCAGCTCCCAAGCCAACTCCCCAGCCTGCCTGCAAAGCATCCCGCGAGCCAGCCCCCAAGCCAGCTACCAAAGCCAGCCCCCAAGCCAGCTACCAAAGCCAGCCCCCAAGTCATCCCCCAAGCCAGCTCCCAATCTGGCACCCAAACCATCCCCCAAGCCAGCCCCCACGTAAGCCCTCAAGCCAGCTGCCAATCGAGCCCCGAAAGAAATCACCCATTCCAGCAACCAATCCAGCTCCCGTGCCACCCCACAAGCGAGCTCCCAAGACAACCCCCAAGCCAACTCTCAAGCCAAGCCCCAAGCCAACACACACGTCAGCCACGAAGCCAGCTCCCATTCGAGCCGGGAAGGCAACACCCATTCCAGAACCCAACCCAGCTCCCATGCCAGCCCCGAAGCCTCCTCCCTTTCCAGCTCACAAGTCATCCCCCAAGCCAGGCCACAAGACAGCTCCCAAGCCAGCCACCAAGCCATCCCCCAAGCCAGTTCCCAAACCATCCTCCAAGCCAGCTGGAAACCATCCCACAGCTTCCAAGCCAGCTCCACAAGCCAAATACCAAGCTAGCTCCCAAGCCATCCCCAAACCAGCTCACAAATCAACCCCCAAGATAGCGATCAAGCTAGCTCCCAAGCCATCCCTCAAGCCATCTCACAAGCCAGCTCCCAAGCCAGCACACAAGTCTGCCCTCGAAGCAGCACCCATTCGAGCCCCACTCCAACTCCCATTCAATCACCCAAGCCAGCTCACATGCCAGCCCTCAAGCCACCTCCCAAGCCTGGCAAAAAGCCAGCTTCCAAGTCATCCCTCAAGCCATCTCCCAAGCCATCACCCAAGCCAGCTCGCAAGCCAGCCCCCAAGCCAAGCGACAAGACAGGCCCGAAGCCACCTCCCATTCGAGCCCGCAAGGCATCTCCCATTCCAGCACCCAACCCAGCTCACATGCCAGCCCCCAAGATTGCTCCCATTCCAGCTCCCAAGCAATTTCACATTGCAGCCCCCAATACAGCTTACATGTCAGCCAACATGCCATTCCCCAAGCAAGCCCCCAAGCCAGCTCCTAAGCCATTCGCCAAGCCAACTCCGAAGACATCCCCTAAGCCAGCTTCCAAGGTAGCCCCCAAGTCAGCCTTCAAGCTAGCTCCCATTCGAGCCTCCCTGCAAATTCCCAATCAAGCACCCAAGCCACCTCCCATACCATCCCACGAAACAGCTCCCAAGACAGCACCCAAGCCAGCTCCCAAGCAAGCTCCCAATTCAGCCCCCAAGCCAGAACGCAAGTCAGCCACAAAACCAACCCCCAAATCAGACCCGAAGCTATCTCCCATTCGAGCCCGCAAGGCATCTCCCATTCCAGCACACAAGCCAGTTCCCATTCCAGCCCCTAAGACTGCTACCATTGCAGTTCCCAAGCTTTTCCAAGCCAGACCCCGGGACAGATTCCTTGTCGGCTACCAAGACAGCTTCCATGCCAGCCCCCAAGCCAGCTCCCAAGACATCCCCCAAGCCAGCACCGAAACCATCGCCCAAGCCCACTCCCAACCAAGCCCCCAAGCCATCTCCCAAGCCTTCCACCAAGCTAGCTGACAAGCCATCCCCCAAGCCAGCTCCCAAGCCAGACCCCAAGCTAGGCCTCATGCCAGCTCCCTTTCGAGCCTCCAAGTCAACTCCCATTCCATCACACAAGCCAGCTCCCATACTAGCCCACAAGCCTGCACTCAATTCAGCTCCCATGCCAGCCCACAAACTAGCTCCCAACGCATCCCCCAAGCCAGCTCCCAAGTCTTCCTCCAAGGCAGCTCCCAAGCCTTTCTCCAAGCCAGGTCCCAAGCCATCCCGCAAGCCAGCTCACAAGCTCGCTCCCAAGCCAGGCCTCAAGTAAGCACTCGAGTCAGCTCCCATTTGAGCCCCCAAGTCAACTCCCATTCCCGCACCCAAGCCCTCTCATGCAAGGCCCCAAGCCTGAACCCATTCCAACTCCCAAGTCAAAACCAAAGACAGCTCCCAAACCAGCCACCAAGCCATCCCCCAAGCCAGCTTCCAAGCTAGCCCCCAAGTCAGGTACATTGCCATCCCCCAAGCCAGCTCTGAAGCTATCCCCCAATCCAGCTACCAAACTAGCTCCCAAGCCAGCTCACAACCCAACCCCAAGCCATCTCCCCAGCCTTCACCCGAGCCACCTCCCAAGCCAGCCCGCAAGTCAGCCCTCAAGCCAGCTCTTATTCGAACCCCCAAGCCAACTCCCATTCCAGCATTTAAGCCAGCTCCCATGCCAGCCCACAACCCAGACCCCAAACCATCTCCCAAGCCAGTTCCCAAGCCAGCTCCCAAGCCAGCACCCATGTCAGCCCCCAAGACAACTCCCAAGCCAGCCTCCAATCCCCGTTGCATGCCATCTATTCTGCCAGTTGACATTCAATTTGCCATGCTTCGTGCCAGGATAAGTGAATGCATAGGTGCCTTAAATGTCAGGTTAGGTCACATGTCATCTCCCACGTCAGCCTCCATGCCACTTCCTACACCAGCCCCCAAGCCAGCTCCCCTGCTTCGTCACACGCCAGCAATTGTGCCAATTGACATTCAATTTGCCTAGCTTTGTGCCAGGATAAGTGAATCCATAGCTGCTCTAGATGTCAGGCTAGTTCACACGCCATGCTCCATGCCAGCTCCCGCTTCAGTTTCCATGCCAGCACCCAAACCAGCTCCCATTCCAGCCCCCAAGCCAGCTCCTATTTCAACTCTCAAGCCAACTCCTAATCCAAGTCCCATTCCACCTCCTAAGCCATACCAAAAGCCTGTCACCAAGTCAGCTCCCAATGCCAGCTCCCAATCCAACTTCCATTCCACATCTCAAACCATTCCCTAAGCCATATCGCATGGCTCCTCCCAAGCCAGCCCCAAGTCAGGCCCGAAGCCAGCTCCTATTCGAGCACCCAAGCCATCTCATATTCCAGCACACTAGCCAGCTCCCATGCCTGCCGCCATCTCAGCTTCCATTACAGCTAACAAGCCATCGCCCAAGCCAGTTCCCATGCCATTTCCCAGGATTCATCCAAGCCAGCCATCAAGTGAGCTCCCTAGCCAGGCCCCTAGCCAGCCCACAAGACATCCCCCATTCCAGCCCCCAAGCTATCACTCAAGCCAGCTACCAACCCCGCCCAAAAAGCCAGTACCCAAGCCAGCTCCCAAGAAGCCCCAAGTCACCCACAAGCCAGCACCCATTCGAGCATCCAAGCCAGCTCAGATGCCAGCCCACAAGCCAGCTCTCATTCCAGCTCACAAGTCATCCCCCAAAACAGATCCCAAGCCAGCCCGCAAGCCAACACCCAAGCCTGCCTCCAAGGCATCCCGCAAGCCAGCTTCCAATCCAGCCCCTAAGCTATCCCCCAATACAGCTCCCAAGACATCCTCCAAGCCAGCAACCACGTCAGCCCTAAAGCCAGTTCCCATTCGAGCCCCCAAGACATCTCCCATTCCACCACCAAAGCCAGCTCTCAAGCCATCCCACAAACCAGCTCCCAAGCCATCCCACAAGCCAGCCCAACCCATCAAGCCAGCGCCGAAGCCAACACACATGTCAGCCCCCAAGCCAGCTCCTATTCGATACTGCAAGGCAACTCCCATTCAACACATTCCCAACCAGCTCCCATGCCAGCCTGAGCCCAACCCAGCATGCACCTAAGCTAGCTACCATGCCAGCCCACAAACTATCTCCCAACCCTGCCCCCAAGCCAGGTCCCTTTCCACACCAAGCCATCCCACTAGCCAGGCCACAAGACAGCTTTCAAGCCAGCCAACATGCCATCCCCCAAGCAAGCCCATAAGCCAGCTTCCAAGCCATTCCCCAAGCCAACTCGGAAGTCATCCCCCAAGCCAGCTCGCAAGCCAGCCCCCAAACCAACCCCCAAATAAGCCCCGAAGCCAGTTCCTATATTAGCCCGCAACGAAAGTCAAATTCCAGGACACAAGCCAGCTCCCATTCCAGCCCCCAAGACTGTTCCCATTGCAGCTCCCAAGCCTTTGCCCAAGCCAGCCCCCGAGACAGATCCCAAGCCGGCTACCAAGCCATCCTCCAAGCCAGTTTCCAACCCAGCCCCCAAGCCAGCTCCCAAGATATCCCCAAGCCAACTCCGAAGTAATCCCCATCTAGTTTCCAACCCAGCCCCCAAGCCAGCTCCCAAGCCTTCCCCCAATCTAGCTCACAAGCCATCCCCAAAGCCAGCTGCCAAGCCAGACCCCAAGCCAGTGCTCAAGCAATCTCCCAAGCCAACACTCAAGCCAGCTCACAAGCCAGCTCCCAAGGCAGCCCTCAAGCCAGCTCCCATTCGAGCCCCCAATTCAACTCCCATTCCAGCACACAAGCCACCTCCCATGCCAGCCTACAAGCCTGCAACCAAGCCAGATTCATTGCCAGCCAACAAACCAGCTCCCAACCCAGCCTCCAAGCCAGCTCACAAGCCATCGCCCAAGCCAGCTCAAAAGCAATGCTCCAACAAAGCACCCAAGCCAGGTCCCAAACTAGCTCCGAAGCCAGCTCCCATTCGAGCCCACAAGGCAACTCCCATTCCAGCACCCAACCCAGCTCCCTTGCCAGCCCCCAAGGATCCTCCCATCCCATCTCCCAATACAGGCCAGAACACAGCTCCCAAGCCAGCAACCAAGCAATCCCGCAAGCCAGCTTCCAAGCCAGCCCCAAGCCAACTCCCAAGCCATCCCCATGCCAGCTCCCAGCCATCCCCATTCCAGTTCCCAAGCCAGCCCCCAAGCCAGTTCCCAAGCTACCTCCCAAGACATCCCCCAATCCAGCTCACAAGCCAACCCCCAAGCCAGCTACCAGACTAGCTCCCAGACCAACACACAAGCGACCTAGTAAGCCAGCCCCCAAGACAGGTACCAAACTAGCTCCTAAGCCATCCACCAAGCCAGCTCACAAGCAATCCCGCAAGCCAGCCCGAAAGTCAGTCCTCGAGCCAGCTCCCATTCGAGCCTCCAATCCACATCCCATTCAAGCACACAGCCAGCTCCCATGACAGCCCACAAGCCAGCGCCTAAGCCCCAAAGCCAGTCCCAACACATCACTCAATGCAGCTCCCAAGTCATTACCCAGGACAGCTCGCAAGCCAGCCTCCAAGCCAAGCTCCAATACAGGCCTGAAGCCAGCTCCCATTGGAGCCCGCATGGCAACTCCCACTCCAGCACCCAACACAGCACCCATGCCAGCCCCATAGCCTGTTCACATTCCAGCTACCAAGCCATCCCACAAGCTTGACCCCAAGACAGCTCCCAAGCCAGCCAACATGCGACCCCCAAGCAAGCCCCCAAGCCAGCTCCAAAGCCATTCCCCAATCCAACTCGGAAGGCATCCTCCAAGCAATTTCCCAAGCCAGCCCCCCAGTCAAACCTCAAGCAAGCTCACATTCGAGCCCCCAAGCCAACTCCCAATTCAGGACCCAACCCAGCTCCGGTGCCAGCTCTCATTCGAGCCCGCAATGCATCTCGAATTCCAGCACACAAGCCAGCTCCCATCTCAGCCCCCCGGACTGTTCCCATTGATGCTCCCAAGCTTCTCCCAAGCCAGCCCCCGAGACAGATCCCAAGCTGGCTACTAAGCCATCCCCCAAGCCACCTTCCAAGCCAGCCACCAAGAAAGCTCGAACGTCATCCCCCAAGCCATCTCCCAACCCAGCCCCCAAGACAGCTCCCACGTCTTCCCCCAAGCTAGCTCACAAGACATCACCCAAGCCAGCGCTCAAGCTATCTCCCAAGCCTACCCCCAAGCCAGCTCACAAGGGAGCTCCCATGCCAGCCCACATGCCAGCTCCCATTCGAGCCCTCAAGTCAGCTCACACATTCCAGAACATAAGCCAGCTCCCATGCCAGCCCACAAGCCTGCACCCTAGCCAGCTCCCATGCAGCCCAGAAACCAGCTCACAACCCAGTCCCCAAGCCAGCTCCCAGGCCATCCCCCAAGCCAGATCACAAGCCATGCTCCAAGCCAGCTCCCAAGCCAGGCCCCAAGACCGCGCTCAAGCTATCTCGCAAGCCATCACCCAAGCCAGCTCACAAGCTAGCTCCCAAGCCAGCCCTCAAGTTAGACCTCAAACCAGTTCCCATTCGAGCCCCCAAGGCAACTACCATTCCAGGACCCAAGACATCTCCCATGCCACGCCCCAAGCCTGAAACCATTCCAGCTCCCAAGTCATCCCCCAAGACAGCTCCCAAGCCATCCCCCAAGCTAGATCCCAAGCCAGCACCCACGTCAGCCCTAAAGCCAGCTCCCATTCGAGCCCTCAAGAAATATTCCATTCCAGCACCAAATCTAGCTCTCAAACCATCCCACAAACCAGCTCTCAAGCCATCCCCGAAGCCAGCTCGCAAGCCAGCTCCCTAGCCAACACAAATGTCAGCTCCGAAGTCAGCTCCCATTCCAGCACCCAACCCAGCTCCCATGACAGCCCCCAAGGATCCTCCCGTCCCATCCCCCAAGCCAGGCCTGATCACAGCTCCCAAGCCAGCCAAGCAATCCCGCAAGCCAGCTTCCAAGCCAGTCCCAATCCAACTCCCAAGCCATCCCCCATGCACAGCTCGGAAGCCATCCCCCAATCCAGTTCCCTAGCCAGCCCCCAAGCCAGTTCCCAAGCCATCCCCCAATCCAGCTCACAAGCCATCCCCCAAGCCAGCTACCAAACTAACTCCCAAACCAACACCCAAGCGAACTCGAAAGCCAGCCCCCAACCCAGCTCCCATGCCAGCCCCCAAGGATCCTCCCATCCCATCCCCCAAGCCAGGCCAGAACACAGCTCCGAAGCCAGCCACCAAGCAATCCCGCAAGCCAGCATCCAAGCCAGCCCCTAGCTAACTCCCAAGCCATCCCGCATGCCAGCTCGAAATCCATCCCCCAATCCAGTTCCCAAGCCAGCCCCAAGCCAGTTCCCAAGCTAGCTCCCAAGCCATCCCCCAATCCAGCTCACAAGCCAACCCCCAAGCCAGCTACCAAACTAGCTCCAAAACCAACACCCAAGCGACTTCGAAAGCCAGCCCCCAAGCCAGGTCCCAAACTAGCTCCTAAGCCATCCCCCAAGCTAGCTCACAAGCAATCCCGCAAGCCAGCCCGAAAGACAGTCCTCCAGCGAGCTCCCATTCGAGCCTCCAATCCACATCCCATTCAAGCACCCGAGCCACCTCCCATGCCAGCTTACAAGCCAGCGCCCAAGCCAGCCCAAAGCCAGTCCCAACACATCACTCAATCCAGCTCCCAAGCCATTACCCGGGACAGCTCGCAAGCCAGCCTCCAAGCCAAGCACCAATACAGGCCTGGAGCCAGCTCCCATTGGAGCCTGCATGGCAACTCCCACTCCAGCACCCAACACAGGACCCATACCAAGCTGTTCCCAAGCCAGCTCTCGAGACATCCCAAGCTGGCTACTAAGCCAACAGCCAAGCCACCTTCCAAGCCAGCCACCAAGCCAGCTCAAAGGACATCCCCCAAGCCGGCTCCGAAACCATCCCCCATGCCATTTCCCAAACCAGCCCCCAAGCCAGCTCCCAAGCCTTCTCACAAGCTAGCTCACAAGCCATCCCCCAAGAGCTGCGCTCAAGCTATCTCCCAAGCCATCCCACAAGCCAGCTCCCAAGCCAGCCCTCAGGCCAGCTCCCATTCGAGCCCTCAAGTCAGCTCACATTCCAGAACGTAAACCAGCTCCCATGCCAGCCCACAAGCCTGCACCCAAGCCAGCTCCCATGCAGCACAGAAACCAGCTCCCAACCCAGCCCCCAAGCCAGCTCCCAAGCCATCCCTCAAGCCAGGTCACAAGCCATGCTCCAAGCCAGCTCCCAAGCCAGGCCCCAAGACTTCGCACAAGCTATCTCCCAAGCCAACGCCCAAGCCAGCTCACAAGCTAGGTCCCAAGCCAGCCCTTAAGTTAGCCCTCTAGCCAGCTCTCATTCGAGCCCCCAAGGCAACTGCCATTCCAGGACCCAAGACATCTCCCATGCCACTCCCCAAGCCTGAAACCATTCCAGCTCCCAAGACATCCCCCAAGACAGCTCCCAAGCCATCCCCAAGCTAGATCCCAAGCCTGCGCCCACGTCAACCCTAAAGCCAGCTCCCATTCGAGCCCTCAAGAAATCTTCCATTTCAGCACTAAAGTTAGCTCTCAAGCCATCCCACAAACCAGCTCCCAAGCCATCCCCGAAGCCAGCTCGCAAGCCAGCGCCCTAGCCAACACAAACGTCAGCTCCGAAGCCAGCTCCCATTCGAGCCCGCAAGGCAACACCCATTCCAGCACCCAACCTAGCTCCCATGCCAGCCCCCAAGGATCCTCCCATCCCATCCCCCAAGCCAGGCCTGAACACAGTGCCCAAGCCAGCAACCAAGCAATCCCGCAAGCTAGCCCCAAGCCAACTCCCAAGCCATCCCCCATGCCAGTTCGGAAGCCATCACCCAATCCAGTTCCCAGGCCAGCCCCCAAGCCAGTTCCCAAGCCAGCTACCAAACTAGCTCCCAGACCAACACCCAAGCGACCTCGAAAGCCAGCCCCCAAGACAGGTTCCAAATTAGCTCCTAAGCCATCCCCCAAGCCTGCTCACAAGCAATCCCGCAAGCCAGCCCGAAAGTCAGTCCTGGAGCCAGCTCCCATTCCAGCCTCCAATCCACATCCCATTCAAGCACCCGAGCCAGCTCCCATGCCAGCCCACAAGCCAGCGCCCGACCCAGCCCAAATCCCGCCCCAACACATCACTCAATCCAGCTCCCAAGCCATTACCCAGCACAGCTCCCAAGCCAGCCTCCAAACCAAAGCACCAATACAGGCCTGAAGCCAGCTCCCATTGGAGCCCGCATGGCCACTCCCACTCCAGCACCCAACACAGAAACCATGCCAGCCCCCTAGCCTGTTCACATTCCAGCTCCCAAGCCCTCCCTCAAGCCAGACCCCAAGAGAGCTCCCAAGGCAGCAAACATGCGACGCCCAAACAAGCCCCCAAGCCAGCTCCAAATCCAATCCCCAAGCAAACTCGGAAGGCATCCTCCAAGCAATACTCCAAGCCATCCCCCAAGCCAGCCCCCAAGCCAGCCCCCAAGTCAACCCTCAAGCTATCTTACATTCGAGCCCCCAAGCCAACTCCCAATTCAGGACCCAACCCAGCTCCGAAGCAAGCTCTCATTCGAGCCCGCAAGGCATCTCGAATTCCAGCACACAAGCCAGCTCCCATCTCAGCCCACAGGACTGTTCCCATTGATGCTCCCAAGCTTTTCCCAAGCCAGCCCCGAGACAGATCCCAAGCTGGCTACTAAGCCATCCCCTAGCCCACCTTCTGCTAGCCACCAAGCCAGCTCGAAGGACATCCCCAAGCTGACTCCCGAAACCATCCCCCAAGCCATCTCCCAACCCAGCCCTTGGCCAGCTCCCAAGTCTTCCCCCAAGCTAGCTCACAAGCAATACCCCAAGCCAGCGCTCAAGCTATCTCCCAAGCCATCCACCAAGCCAGCTCACAAGCTAGCTCCCAAGCCAGCCCTCAATTTAACCCTGAAGCCAGCTCCCATTCGAGCCCCCAAGGCAACTGCCATTCCAGGACCCAAGACATTTCCCATGCCACGCCCCACGCCTGAAACCATTTAGCTCCCAAGTCATCCCCAAGACAGCTCCTAAGCCATCCTCCAAGCTAGA
>JAJSOF020000042.1:115501-149305 GCA_025594305.2 Periplaneta americana | reverse complement strand
TTTTTAAAAGACAAAAAAACTTGAACTAGCAGAAAGTTTCAATGAAATTATTGGAACTGTAGTACGGTAGAGATTGGAAGATATTAAAGGAAAGTATGAAAACCTCAAAAACCTGTAAAAGGAGATTTTCCGAAGATAAAAAATACACATAGGTGCAGGTGGAGACCCAAATCAACCGAACTTAATAATAACTTATATTAAAATAAAAAAGAGATTATTGGCACAATATAACTTGAGGGCTACCATCTGTATGTCCACTCAGGTTATACTGGCCAGTCATCACTACTCGCATCTGTGGGCACCCATCACAAACATTGGAAAAGCACAATTTTTCTTCTCTAATCAATCTATTCAAAATTCCAATGTAACTCCCTTTTCATCTGTGAATCTATACAAGTCTGTAGCTTCTGAATCCCAAGCATTTGTCGCAGGTGACGATTCAAAAATCCCACTGATCAGGTAATTGACGCTATAGCAATATAGTAGTATCTCAGGATAATATACAAATTAATGAAGTAAAGCCTTTCCATGTAGCAGTCAATTCAGTATTAGGGACCTGAGAAACCTACTTCCACTCCACTCCTAGTAAAGAAGAAAAAGACCATCACTAGACAGTTCATTGGCAGGAAGAAAGAAACTTATGGCATTATGGCAAGAAAAACAAGTTCTGCAGTTACAAAAACAAGCAGTTGAGGACCAAATTCAATTCCAAAGGATGGAGCATGAATTTAAAAGTACCGGTAACATATTTTATGAAAGAAGAACATACAGTGAAGATGAAACGCACAGAACTTTATATAGAAACTGAGGAGTTTGATGTTGAGATGAAAGAAGAATTGCCAGAACTTGATGTTAGGAATAGGGAATTTGGACCTTAAAACAAACAGCTAACTGAAATCACAAGATTTGATGTAGTTACGTGTTTATTTTGTTTAAGTCTATATGTTCTTTTTTATTTAAATTAAAAAAAATAATCTAACGTATTAAATCACTTTAGGTACCGGTACCGGTAAGTTATATGTTTAAAGGCAGTATTGATAGCTTCAGTTTGTAGTGGTTTTAGTGGTCCTAATATGTTATGATATAATTTTGATATTTTCATAAAGTCGTTCGGTTTATATCATTCACTCTATTAATAATACCATGATCAACATATCACATCATGTTATCATGCTACTTAAAACAGAAGATATTTAAATTTATATAGCTTCTTAAATAATTGAATAACAAGTTAATCAGTAGGCAGTTTAACTTAATTCCAATTGAAAAAACGAAATTTGTTGCATTTATCACATATCACATAATTTATATGGCTATTTATAATATAGTAATAATACAAAAAGAAAAAACAGTAGGCCTAGGCCTAATTATAACATGACATCAAAATGTTCATAAATCAATGAATTTAAATACTATTATAGTCACAATCATGCCATGGTATGAAACATCGTAAGATGAAGATTGCATTTGTTCATAAATCAATTTAGTTTCATTTCTAATTATTTTAAAAGACATTAACAAATATGAAATATACAGTATATTCCCTCCAGCTAATTTCTAATATGTTAGAAAATAAACACTGCATATTTCAAGTAATTAGTTACTTTCTGTCATTGAAATCCGACATTGATATAATTTTGATACAAATGCAGATATATTTCAACTTGTAACATCACTGAGTAATTAAGATAAAAGTGGAATTTTTACATAAATTGTGACTACACTATAATGTGTTAAAATATTTGTGTATCAGTACCGGTAGTAATATTTTATACAACACAGTTACAGTTAAGTCAGGTCATCATTAGATTCTATATTATTATGGAGGTTGTGTTGCATCTAAAGCTACACCACACAAGATAATATGTCAGGTTTAAAAAAATAACAATTTTAGGCTTAATAATTATGGTGTAAGTTACTGGTACTGCTTAATGTTCAGTGAAGTAAAGTTATAATATATACTTTTGAAAATATCAAGTTTAACATGAATAATAAACAATGTTACATGTACTACAGTGAATGAAACTTACTTTATGTTAATTTCATCCCTTTGTTTCACTGATTCACAAACAAATTTTAGTCATGTACGTACTGATGGATAAGGTGCTGGTAATGCTTAATTTCCAGTGAAGTAAATTTATAACATACTTTTGAAATATGCAAATTTAACGTGAATAATAAACAATGTTACATGTACTGCAGTGAATGAAACTTATTTTATGTTAATTTAATCTCTTCCTTCACTGGTTCACCAACAAATCATGGAAGTACCGGTCGAGGTGGGTTCCTCAAGTGGTGACCGGGGGTGCAATGGTGGCTCTCGTGCTCTTCTTTTCGGCCATTTTCGTCCTATCACCATCCACTCCTCTTCGTTCTCTCTTGTTTTTTCATCACTATTTCTCTCTGCCGGCCGCCATTGCATGCGGAACGCCCACCACATCATCACAGCCATTTTCACCTCTCCTTCCCCGCTGTTTTTGTTCTTGCCACGTCCGCCACCATGACGGGATTTGTTAACAATGCCTGATGAGGCTTTATTCTTCTTCCCCTTCTAATTCTTATATCTATTATTAGGTTAAGTTTCTTAGGTTTATAACTCCTGTCTCACCAGCGGGATCTTTCCTATCTCCGTGGTCCTGTCCCACGGTTTCGAGCGCGACTTCCAACTTGTGTGGCCCGACAGGGCGCCCAGCAACGAAGCAATAGTGGACCCTTCATACTGCCCCTATATGCAAGTCTAGGTGCGAGCCCGGACCACTAGTCATGTACACTCACGTAGAACCCCAATGGGGGTCCGGAGCGACTTAAACGTCCCGGTGACCGACTCTGCTCGCCGGGGCGGATATATCGCTCCGGCGTGTTACCGCTGACGTATGGGTGTCGCAGTGTAATCAACCACAAGTCCCCTGAAGCTGCGTGCGGTCTCGGTTGCTCCGGCTTTGGGAGGGTCGGTCGGAGTTAGCCGCAGTAGTCTGGCACTTGTATTCGGTGTACAGTGGGAGCCACTGGCGGTTATTCCCGTGGTAGGGGCATAAAACTGCGACACGCCTCTGGTGTAAGACTTGCCATTAGGTGTGTAATGACCAGTATGAAGGGGTAACTTGCGTGAAGTGGGTTGCTTGGGATCGGGCTGTGGGGGTCCCCACGGCCGGCTGAGACCGCGAAGAATATCTTGGTGTCTTTTTCTTTCGCCCCCGGTGGCAGGCTGACAGCGACAGTTCCGTAGGGGGGCCAGTTCAAAATGGCCTCTTCGCGCTCCTCTTCTCCTCCTCAGAAAAAAATAATAAAAAACAGAAGACAGGAATTGATACGACTGGTGGTCAAATTTTGACGAAAATTGCTATGGACTTGGATCCTGAAAGTAACTGTCAAAGTGCCGCCTCCGAAGTTTATCAGTATCACCTTGGACGGAACAGAAAAAGACCATGAAAAACATTAGTCCATTTTACGTGAGACGCGCACTCGACGAACTCGTTGGGAAAGGTCAAAAATGCAACTCGCCTACGCAACGGTAGTCTCCTCGTCGAGACGGTATCTCCAAAACAGAGTGAGACGCTGTTGAAAGCGAAGTTGCTAGGGTCTTACCTATTAAAGTCGAACGGCACTCCTCGCTGAACACCACGCGGGGAGTAGTGCATACGTATTCTCTGGACGGTATGTCTGATGAAGAGATCCAACTAGAACTGGCGGAACAGTCTGTGTCCAAGGCTTACCGTTTATTACGTAAGCGGGACGGACAGACTATTCCGCTGAGCACTGTCTTTTAGACCTTCGAAAAGCCTGTCTACCAGAGTACATCCTTGTCGGGTACGAGCGTGTCCCAGTTCGTGCGTATGTGCCGGACAATGCGGTGCTTTAGGTGCCAACGGTTCGGACATACGCAAAAACGTTGCACAAACAACATCGTATGTGCAAGGTGCGGCGCTTCTGACCATGGGAATCCCCGTGTGCCAGCGCCGAGCACTGTGTGGTGTGCTGGGGACCACGCCTCCAATTCTAAAAATTGCCCGAAGTATATGGTAGAGAAGGATATCCAAGAACTGAGAGTCCGAGAAAATATTACGTTTTTCGAGGCGCGTAAGCGTGTTTTAGATCAACAGAAAAAGGCAACGGAAAAGTCCTATGCAGCAGTTTTGCAAAAGGCAGCACAAGCAATAGATGTATTTACGCAAACGCCACCTCTTGTTAGTATACCTGGGAAGCGTATTGAAAGCGCAACCCAGACGTATGTAGACGTTGCCACTCAGACTGCTGAGTCAGACGACTCGTGTGGCTTTGACATAAGGCCTTATATTCCAAAAAAAGATTATTACCGTGGCGACAGAGAAAGACTCTACGCCTGGTAGATCGCCGCGACGTCGCGCTCCTGTTCTGGTGACGGGTCGAGATCACGGTCTCGATCAAGATCACGATCGGGCGTGCGGCGATCTGCGAGCGAATCCCACGGTCGAAGACCAAGCAGTCTCAGTCAACGGCACGAAATCCTAGAAAGATAAGAAGAAAATCACCCGTCAAGCCACCATGATAATTTAGATCCACATAATGACTGAAATCATACAATGGAATGTGAACGGTGTACGCAGCAGATATGCAGAACTACAGCAATTGATCTATCGTGAGAACCCTGCTATTTTATGTCTACAGGAGACACACTCCGACCTGAACATTCCCTGAAAATCTCGGGATACAATGTTTACCGGTATGACCATCTTGCCGGTATTCGTGCTAACGGAGGTTGTGCCCTCCTTCTCCGCCAGAATATCTTTTCCTCTGTTCTAAACATTAACAGTCCTCATCAATGCATAGCTGCCAGAGTAACCTTACCTACCATACAGTTTTCAATAGTCTCCGTTTATATGCCCCCAGATACACCCTTTACAGTACTTGAAATTAACATATTCTTTCACAGGTACCTGCACCATATCTCTTGGTGGGGGATTTCAATGCATCCCACCACTCTTGGGGCTCAAATTCCGATGACGACAGAGGAAATAAAATAGCAGAGGTATGTACCCGTCTAAATCTTGTTACCCTGAATTCAGGGAAGCAGCACACCTTTCCTTGGCTTATGGTACATACTCCATGATAGATATCTCCATTTGTAGCCCAGATTTGTCCACGCATTTCGAATGGTCTGTGATTCACGACCTACATGGTAGTGACCACTACCCCATCCGAATGCGTATGTCCACTTTACGTCCTGCGGAATCTCGATCTCCAAACTGGGTTATTAAAAAGGCGGACTGGGTCGGATTTTCGGAGTCCATATCATTCGATGATAACGGACATGAAAGTGTGGACTCCGTAGTAGACCATTTCTCAAATATGGTTATCAAGTCAGCGGAATTATCTATCCCCGGTCGTCCTGCAGGCCAAAACGCTTCTCTGTCCCGTGGTGGTCGGATGCCTGCAGAGATGCAATCCGAGACCGCCGATGTGCCTTACGCCAATTTGAGCGCCATCCGACCCAAGAAAATTTTGTACAGTTTAAACGTCTTCGAGCAAAAGCTCGTCGCACTGTATGCGATGCTAAGAAGACGTCCTGGACAAACTACGTCAATTCAATGAAAAGGAATGTCCCATCTAACATCGTATGGGACAAAGTCCGCCGAATAATGGGGAAACGTAGTTCTGTATTTCCGGGAATAATAAGCAATGGATTAACGACCACCAGTCCAATAGAAATTGCAGAAATATTCGCTACCTCGTTCGCACAGATTAGCAGCTCAAATAATTATGACCCGGAATTTCTGAAAATCAAAGATGCTGCGGAAAAACGAAACCTCAATTTTATATCAGATAATACAAGTACTACAATACACCGTTCACATCCGAGGAGCTGGAGGCGGCACTAGGCACATCCCTGACACCTCCCCTGGTCCTGATAACATCCATAACCAAATGCTTCGCCATCTTCCGCCTGCTGGAAAATCCTTTCTTCTGGCAATGTATAACAGAATCTGGACTGAGGTGTTCCCATCTGCTTGGCGTTCCGCCATTGTAATCCCCGTCCAGAAACCAGGAAAGGATCCTTCTTTGTCCTGGAAGCTACAGACCAATTTCTCTCACCAGCTGCGTATGCAAGGTTATGGAAAAAATGATAAGCAAACGCCTGATGTGGGTACTCGAATCGGAAAACCGATTATCTTACATCCAATGTGGTTTTCGTAAGCACAGATCCGCCGTAGACCATCTTGTTCGGCTAGAGACCGCCATTAGAGATGCTTTCCTCAGAAGGAACATCTTGTGGCGGTCTTCTTTGATCTAGAAAAGGCTTACGATACCACATGGCGGTATGGCATTCTGCAAACTCTGCATGACTGGGGACTTCGTTGTAGTCTACCAACGTTTATGCGAAGTTCATGGCAGAGCGGTATTTCCGAGTTCGAGTAGGCACCACACTTTCTAACGAACACCTCCAAGAAAACGGCGTTCCGCAGGGTTCTGTATTAAGCGTTCTTCTCTTCTGCATTGCGATCAATGGAATTGCCCACTGTGTGGATAACCGAGTATCTTCTCTGTTGTACGTTGATGACTTCAGTTTATATTACAGCTCCCGATATCTTCCGTCCATCGGTCGACATTTGCAGCTGGTCATCAACGTACTATCAGAATGGGCTGTTCACAATGGCTTTAAATTCTCCACTCAGAAGACGCAGTGTGTCCACTTTTACAACCAACGTGGACTACATCCACATCCCGAATTGCGTCTGAATGGAGTGGAATTGCAATATACAGACACTGCGAGATTCTTGGGCCTTATCTTTGATTATAAGTTAACGTGGGAGGCGCATATACGTGATTTGAGAGGGCGTTGCGAGAAATCCTTAAACATTTTACGCCTTTTGTCAGGGGTCCGATGGGGTGCAGACCGTACAGTGCTTTTACGCCTTTACCGAGCTCTTATTCGATCAAAGCTGGATTATGGGTGTTTTATTTATGGCTCAGCAAATAACTCTAAATTACGTCTTTTAGATACAGTACATCACCATGGGATACGACTCGCTACAGGGGCCTTCCGAACCAGTCGGATAGCGAGCCTGTATTGTGAAGCAGGAGAACCATCACTGTATCGGCGACGTCATATTTTGTTGTGCTCATATGCTGTTAAGCTCCGCTCGCAGCCTGAGCACAACTCTTACGACTCTTTCCATCATTCGTCTCTTTACGGCCGATACAGTGAAAATCCACGGAGAACTCGTCCAGCAGGTGTGCGGTTTCGTGAACTGCTCTCTGAGCTGGATATACATCTACCATCAGTCCGCACACTGGAGTATACCACCACTCCACCGTGGATTATGCGACGTCCCATGTTTGATATAAGTCTGAGCCGCTGTTTTAAGAATTTTACACCAGCTTTTGTTTATAGACTTCGTTTTAGTGAACTTTTATCCCGATATCCAAATTATTCATTAGTTTTTACTGACGGATCCCGGATAAATGATTGTGTTGGTTGTTCCTTCGTTACAAATGGAGAGATATTTAAATACAGACTAAGCCAATATACTAGTGTTTTTACTGCTGAACTCTATGCTTTTTACAGAGTTTTATTGTTTTTAATTAGGCAACCTCGGGGCAGATTCCTTATCTGTTCCGACTCTTTAAATGCCATCCAGTCCTTGCAGTCTTTTAATTGTGATGATCCGCTTGTCTTAAGAACTCAGCAGCTGCTCCATACTCTCCTTTGCTCTGATTATGAGATTGGAGTAGTGTGGATTCCTGGCCATGTAGGGATTGCAGGAAATGAGGCCGCGGATGCTGCAGCCAGGGCTGGCGCACTGGATGGCTCTCTGGTATATTGGCGCGAGAGGTGGCAGGACATTCGAAACTACTTGAAATCTAAAATTTGGTGGCAATGGGAAGGAGAATGGTCTGCACAAGAGGAAACAGATTACGAAATATAAAGAATACTGTTAGAGTTTGGGATTCGTCTACAAGAGCGTTGCGATACGAGGTTTTACTCACCCGGTTGAGGATTGGCCATTGTCATCTGACACGGCCATCTCCTACGTGGCGAACCTCAGCCGGAGTGCGATATGTGCCATGTTCCACTTACGGTGGAACACTTTTTATTGCGTTGCAGGAAATATGAGCATGCACGGAGGCAATATGGAATTCGGCCGACATTACGTGACGCTCTTGGAAATGATTTTAATTGTGCAAATGCAGTTCTGAGATTTTTATCAAATACAGGTTTGGATAAGGTGATTTAGTTTTTTATTGATCCGTTTTACTCATCCTCCGGACCCTTTACATCCGGAGTTTACATTTGTTGTTTTATATTTGATTTTACATTGACATTTCGGACTTTATACATCCGAATATTTTATAAAATTTTATGGTTTTAAAATATGATTGACAAGTTATCCTCAGTGGCCTTAGTTTTATTGTTTTATTTGTTCGTCTTGAATACCACCTAGTGTGGTAGAATTGCTCACTTTTATGATTCTGTAGAAATCACCTTATGTATACTGCATTTGTGTGCCTCGTTTTATCGTGACGTTTTAGCACTCTGACTATTATATTATTTATGTATTTGTTACATTAAGAATTTTAGATAAGGGCGCAAATAGCCATAGTAGCTGACGCGCCCTTCTTAAACCCTACTACTACTACTCATGGAAGTACTGATGGATAAGGTGGTTTCGCCTGAGATTATTTTCTGCTACATTTGGGTGGTTGTTAGCTGCTTGAGGATGTTATGCACAGTGTTAATGGCATCCAACTGGTCATCAGTAACAGGAGGTATATTTGCATTCTCATTGCAAGCTATATTGTGTAAAATAGCTGTTGCCACAATTACACTTTGAATTCTGTCCAATTTTAGTCTGATTCCAGTAGCTAAAACAGGAAATCTTCTTTTCTATACCCCATAGCTCCTCTCTACTGGACTTCTAGTCCTTATGATGGCCTTCTGAAAAGTTGTTCCTCTGGCGTGTGTGTAATTGTCAGTGGTGTAATGAGATAATTTTGTACAGCATATACACTATCTCCAACTAGAATGGCTCCACCAAATTTTCCATCTTCAAATCGCCTCTTAATTATTGAAGAATTAAAAATATGTAAGTCATGAGATGAGCCTAGCCACCTAGCCACAATGTCTCGAATCAATAAGAAAGAATCAGACACAGTTTGCACATTAATTGAAAAAAAAATTCCTTGCGATTTCTGAAGATTTTTGCATCTCCTCCACCTGGTGATTGTATTTTCACGTGTTCAGTCAATTGCACTTAGGAAAACGCCAAATCGTATAAAATCCGTGCTTAACTCTTGCCGTTCCTTTAGGTGTTGTTGGCATGTTGATATAACGCTGTGACTAATGTCCTATAGCTGTAGAAGGACTGACAGAACAGAGACTGGACTTAGAGTACAGAGAGTGGACTGAGAGGACAGAGAATGATCTGAGAGTACAGAGAGTGAACTGAGAGAAGATAGTGGACTGAGAGGAATGACAGTGGACTGAGAGGACAAAGAGAAGCCTGGGAGGATAGATAGAGCACTGTGGGATAGGGAGTAAACTAAGAGAACAGAGGGAATAGAGACTGAACTGAGTGTCAAGAAGGTGGAGAGTGAGGAAGGTGAGTAGACTGAGAGACCAGAGAGTGGACTGAGAGGACAGAGAGTAGACGGAGGGGACAGAGAGTAGACTGAGAGGAAAGAAAATGGACTGAGAGGACAGAAAGTGGACAGATATTACAGAGAGTGAATTGAGAGTACAGAGGGTAGACTGAGGGGCAGAGAATGGAATGAAGGGACAGAGTGGACGGAGACGACAGGGAGAGGACTCAAACAACAGTGTAGCCTGAGAGGATAGGGAGTGGACTGAGAGGATAGGGAATGAACAAGAGGAGTGGGAATAAGCTAAGAGAACAGAGAATGAACTGAGAGAAAAGAGTGTGGACACAGAGAAAGTTGAGTATATTGAGAGAACAGAGAGTGGACTGAGAGGACAGAAAAGGGGCAGAGATTACAGAGAGTGAATTGAGAGTACATTGTGTGTATTGAAAGGACGGAAAGTGATACAAAGAAAACTGAGAGGATGGAGCGGGCTGAGGAGAAAAAGAGTGAACTGAGAAGACGCAGATTGGACCGAGAGGAGAGAGGACTGAGATAGTAGAAAAGGGAAAGGAAACAGAGTGGACCGATATCAAAGAGAGAGTACCGGTACTGAAATTACAGTGAGTGAGCACAGAGAGGACTGAGAGGGAAGAATTCTGACTCGCAGTTTCCCCAGTTCACTCTCAGTCTTCTCTCTATCCTCTCAGTCCACTCTCTGTCCTCTCAGTTCACTTCCTGTACACTCAATCTACTCTCAGTTCTTCACCCCACTCTGCCCTCTCAGTCTACTCTCTGTCACCTGAGTCCATATTCTGAACCCTCTGTCCTCTCGGACTACTCTCTGTCCTCTCGATTCACATTCTGTCTCCTCTCTGTTCTCTCAGTCCACTCTCTGTCACCTCAGTCTACTCTGTCCCTTCCCTGTTCTCTCAGATCACTCTCTGTTCACTCTATGTCCTATCAGTCCACTCTTTGTCTTCTCAGTCCACTCTGTCTTCTCAGTCCATTCTCTCTCCTCTCAGTCCACTCTCTGTCTTCACTCTGTCCTCTGAGTCCATACTCTGTGCTCTCAGTACACTCTCTGTTCTCTCAGTCAACTCTAACCTCTCTGTCCACTCTCTCTTCTCTCAGTTCACTCTCTGGTCCCTCTCTTCTCTTTTAGTTCCCTCGCTATCCCCACAGTGATCCATCTATCCTCTCAGTCTACTCTCTTTCCTCTCAGACCACTTTCTGTTCTCTCAGTCCACTGCCTGTTCTTTCATTCCACTCTCTGTAGGCCTATTCACAGTCTACTCTCTGTACACTCAGTTCACTCTGTCATTTTTGTGCCTTCTCTGCCCTCTGCCTTCCCTCTGTTCACTCTGTCTCGTCTCAAAGTTCAGTTCATGAAGGAAAGAGAAGACTGAGAATAAAACAATGACTGAGAAGACAGTATGACTGAAATTTAGTGGAAGGGTTCAATATGTAAGGCTTTTTAGATTTAGATTTTCCAGCAAATCCTTCATACCCACATTAATGAATTTTAATTTTAAGGGGCTCGAACTAAGGAGATAACATGCTCACTAGGTTCAAACTACAGTCCGATATTTAACGGAGGGTGTTCATTATGTATACAAGTTTAGGTTTTTCCTGCAATTCTTTATTCCTACAATAAGCAATTATATATTTTCAGGGCTCGAACTCAGGAAGTAATTCCGTCATTGGGTTAAAACTACAGACTGTAATGTGGCGGAAGATTTCCATTGTGTATACAAGTTTTTAGTTTTTCCTGAAATTTGTTATTCCTTTAACAAAAAATTATAAATTTTCGAGGCTCGAACTCAGAGAATAATTCCGTCATTGGGTTTAAACTACAGGATGTAATTTGGCGGAAGATGTGTATTGTGTATACAAGTTTTAAATTTTCCCTGCAATTTTTATGTCTCTAATGAAGAATTATAAGTTTTCGGGGCTGAAACCCAGGAAATAATGCCGTCACTGGATCCAAACTACAGACTGTAATTTGGCGGAAGTCGAGCAGTGTGTATACAAGTTTTTAGATTTTTCCTGTAAATATTTATGCCTCTAATAAACAATTATAGCCTACACTTTCGGTATTTGAACTCAGGAAATATTGCCGTCACTTTGTCCAAACAAGAGACTGTAATTTGGCGGAAGATGTGCATTGTCTATACAAGTTTTTAGATTTTTCTTGCAATTTTTTATGTCTCTAATAAAGAATTATAAATTTTCGGGGCTCAAACCCAGGATATAATGCCATCACTGAATCCAAACTACAGACTGTAATTTCGCGGAAGTGGAGCATTGCGTGTACATGTTTTTGGACCTTTTTTTTTTTTAATTTTTATACCTATAATGATGAATTATATATTTTCGGGGCTCGAATTCGGCCTTAATTGGTTCCTATGTTGGCGGTTCCATAGATGAACTGTTCCTACTACAAATACAATCTTTGTAATAAGACAGCAGTATTTTACATTCTTTGCGCGTCTTGTACTCTGCTCGACCTGCGTTAGGTTTTATCGAGAGGAAGATTGGCATAAGTAACAATTTTCGTTACAGTGGAGGCAGATGAATTAAGGTTGGTAGCGCAAAAAGCGCTAGAAATATGTTGGCACTCCTTCAGATGTTACGGCATAGCGGGAAAAATACTGCAGTTGAGGCAAATTCAAATGAACACGGAATATTTAAGAAGAAAACTTGATTTCTTAAAACAGTGATTGTGTTCTGCTCTTCTCTTCGTACATTCCTGTATTACTGTATGAATAATCAGGTTATTTAAAAGTAGATTACACAGAGCAGCATCGGTAAAATTTACACTGTCTACCAAAAAGTAATTGGGCACTGTTTTTGCCCCTTTAGAACCTCGTGGTATCACCTCTTGTTGCTATAACAGCAGCCACCCTGTCAGGCATGTTCTCCACTAGTTTGTGTAGAATATCCACTGGAATGCGTCGCCATTTCTCTTGCAATATGGCACTCAGTTGGACAATGGAAGTTGGCCGAATTTCCCGAAACCTCAATCGCCGGTCCAATTCGTCTCAAAGGTGCTCAATGCGATTGAGATCAGGACTCTGTGCAGGCCAGTCCAACCGGTGAACATTATTGTCTGCATACCATTGCATAGTAGCCGCCGAAACATGGCATCTAGCACGTAAAATCCTGGGTGCCCAATTACTTTTTGGTAGATAGTGTATTATTATGATTACTATTACTACTTCTATTATTATTATTATTATTATTATTATTATTATTATTATTATTATTATTATTGTTATTATAGTTCTCTACTCCTCTGAAGATAACTGTACTACCAATTTCAACTACAGTAAAACCTCATTAAGACGAGCCTCAAGAGATCGAAAAATCGTCTGTTCGTATTAACGAAGTTCGTCTTATTCGAATTCTGATAGATTTTTGTTGCAATGAATTCGCTATCACTCTTTCAGTTCAGAACAATTTCTCATGTTTTGTAGTTATTAATGATAGGTTCTGCCTTTAAATTTAGTGTAACAACAATAGTAATAAAATAGTTCTCAATTTTCTTGACAGGATACACTATTAGGCTTTCCAATTAAATGAATTTATTTATCCAAGGGCGTATCCTTCAAATGACATTTTACAACATATTTCTTAGTGCCCTTAGGCTTGAATCTTTTCTTTGAGAAGGTGGGGAAGTTTGATCAGAATATCCTCTGAAGGAAGGTAAAAAATTTCTGATTGTTCATCATGTAAAAAAATAATTGTCACATTTTAGTAAACGTCTTTAGATACTGAACTTCAAATTTTATTTCACAAATCTTCTCACAAATTCTACCGATAAACAACTGATACAGGGAGATCAAAAACCCACTAATTCCAATTTTTGACAAAATTGATTTATGGACTGGATGATGTTTTTTTGTTTGTCCTGCATCCGTGGAAGGTAAGAATACACTAATATCGACATTCATCTGCATTCTGGGGGCTGTTTTAAAACTCGTGGAAGTCAAAACTCCACTTACTCCATAGAATAAGAGAGTTTTTGCATTCCAAGCTTAATTTCCCGGTAGGTGGCAACACTATCGCTCAACCAACTGAGTAAAGTGATACGATACGGTAATACGGTATTCAGAATGTCACAAAAATCTATGAAATCCATGTAATTAAGACTATTAAAGGCACAATATCGAGTCGATTACCTAACTTCCAGAAACTCAATACAGTTGAATCATTCCCCAGTCAACTAAAGTACAATTCAGCATTGCCATTGCAAGAAGAAAGGAAAATGACTTGCAAAATTTAATGCAGTTTATTTCTGAGGAAAGTAGGATGAATTACCAAACTCTGTTTGCGGACAGTAATAATCTAGAATCTAGATGCACATAAAGAACATGTGAATGAGAGAAAAAAAAAAACAGAATCTGTAACATGAATGAAACTGTGTTAACATTTTAATATTGTTTATGCTCGACCATGCCGAAATGTAGTAATTATACACCTGGTAGCAGAACTTTAATGCATGTCATTAAAGTACACCTACTCATTAAAGTACAGGTGTTCAGCAAATGGCAAGTCAGCTTACAGGTGTTCAGCCAATGACAAGTCAGCTTTATACCGTTATAAAACCGCAAGTATCGATTATTCTCGGATATGCAATCGAAAGAGAATTAGCGAAAAGTCACGGAGGCTGGAAATCCAATACTGTCGCAGAAGGTTATGTTCTGTTACTGTAATAATTAGAGTTAATTGTAAATAATATTCAAATAAATTCAATTTGTCATCTCGTTTTTCAATTCTAAATCAATTTTCACCTTATTCTGTGCCAAGATCAATGAAATTCGGCCTCGGAAAAAATCAATACTTTCGCGTCTGCGCACATCTCACAATTCAGGTCAGTTCGCTTGCGCTCGTTTCATAAACAATCATATTTGCGTCTTAATTACTACCATTATAGGCTCGTTGTGGTTTTAGTAGTGTATTTTGATGTGCTTTATGGTAATTTTCTGTCTCATTTATGTGAAATAAAAAAAAATGTAGGAATATAAATCTTAATAGTAAACTTTCATTTTCTCGTATATTCCAATGATTCATAAAGGAATTATGATACACCTATCTTTTTTTCTTCACATGACTCATACTTATTCACTTTTCTTAATTCATACACTGTGGAAGTTAGAAAACCACTAACTCCAGCAGTGTTTATTTCAAATTGTAGCGTAAATGATGTAACAATTTAGGTTTTGAAGTATTTGATTGATAAAGAATGTAATTTTGCACAATATTAATAGATAAATGTATAATATTTAAAGTTAGTAAGAAAAATAATAAGTTTTTCTCTGTTTTGTAAAATTTGGTTTACTGGAGTTAGGGAGTTTTTGATTTCCCTGTTTCAATTTATAATCTCTCTTTCCTACCACACAAATGAGAACAAATTTTTCTTCTCTTATTTCTTCTAAATTTGCTCGAGCAATCAACTCAATGTCATTTACAGTTGAAATAGCAGCTTTATCATCATTATCATTAGCACTAACACAATCCTCAGCTTCTGAATTTCTTCTGGAAACAGAACTTGTGGCTTCAACTTCTTTCGTTTCTGAAATTTATCCATCATGTAGAATAACACTTCTCGGGTTCTCAGCCAGGTGAGTTGGAGATTAGCTTCCAAGCTTTCGACGGCTAGCTCTGCCATCTTCTTCAGGGAATGAAGTGATGTGGGACCATGTCTAGCCAGTATATATGCAAAAGTAGGGCTTCCCGCTGCTGGCCAATCAGGAGCTAGTTCCTAGTCCCGACCGCCAGGCGCACTCTGGTTGGTGGAAGCGGCAGCCAATCAAGAGCTACTTGCTGGTGGTCTAAGCGTATTGATGGAGATTTCCATGCTGTACTCAGCTGTAGACCCCCGTCTCTGTTGAAATTATTGCCATCTAGCTGGATTTCGATGGCTTCCTTATAAGCAAGTCCCAGTAACCTGATGTCTTGTCCAAGATGGTGGTGGCGCCGAAATCTATCTTGTGACCAGTTTCTAGGCTGTGTTGGGCTACTGCAGACTTATCAGGGTAATATAGTCTTATGCTGCTTTGATGTTCCTTGCAGCGATCCATAATGGTGCTTCCCGTCTGCCCTATTTAGCATTTCCCACACTGACAAGGTATTCAGTAGACATCAGCTGTCCTAAGACCAAGGTCGTCCTTAACTGGTCTCAGCAAGTTCTGGATCTTTGTGGGCGGCTTATGGATGGTCTTATTCCCGTGTTTTCTTAGCATTCTGCCAATTTTGACCGAGATGGGGCCATAGAACGGGATGTATGCCATGCCCTTCGTCTCCTCTTGTTCCTCGGCACGTGGTTTGTCCGAAAAGGCCCTTCTGAGAGCCAAGCCGATTTCCCTGTTGCCGAAGTTGTTCTGTTGGAACGTCTTACTCGGTGACGGATCTCAGAAGGGAGATCCTCTTTGTCCAAAATTCCTCTCGCCCTGTGTAGAAGAGTCGACAGGATCGTTCGTTTCTGTGCCGGGTGGTGGTGGCTGCGTCTATTCAGATATACATCGGTGTGTGTAGGTTTCCTGTATACTCTGTGACCCAGTGTGCCATCTGGCTTCCTGGAGATGAGAATGTCTAAGAAGGGGAGACATCCATCTTTTTCCACTTCTTTCGTGAACTGGATGTTCGGGTGGATATTGTTCAGGTATTCTTCGAACTCCTGAAGTTTTTCTTCTCCATTAGGCCAGATGACCAAAGTGTCATGTACATAGCGGTAGAAGTGAGCTGGTTTCAGGGGCGCGTTCTCCAGTGCTCGAAGTCTTCCATGTACAAATTGCTATGGCAGTGACAGAGGTGAGCCCATGGCTACACCATCGGATTGCTCGTAATATTGCTCTTTGTACATGAAGTAAGAGGAGCTGAGTGTATGGTTAAGAAGTCCAATGACCTCAGGTGGGAAGTGAGGTCTCAGTAACTCCAACGTTTCCTTGAGTGGTACTCTAGTGAAGAGGGACACCACATCAAAACTCACCAGAATATCAGACGGATTTGTTCTGATGCTCTGTAGAGTCTTGATGAACTCTTCTGAATTCTTGACATGGTGGCTGCAATACATATTATGTGTGTTCTAATCGATATCTTGAAGGACATTGGAAGCCTTTACTATGAGAGCGAACTAAGAGAATTCCCATGCAATAAACTCTAAAGGATCTATATAAAAGTTGTCTTTTGTTCGTGTTAAAGGAGAGGATAAAAATCTGAGGACCGAAAATTTGTTCACTTCGTATAACAGGAATTCGTATTCACCGAATAAAAACCCATTAAAATCACTGTATTTTAGCTGGGACTGGGAAAAATTGTTCCTATTAAGGTGGTATTTGTCTTAACCGATTTCGTATTAACGAGGGTTTACTATACGTACTTCAAATCGCGTAATTATGCAGTAGTAAACTAAAGTAAACGTTTCGCATGTGGAAGGATTTAATATTATTGAGGTCAATAATAATGACATGTACTGAACATCAACATCCTACAATCGTACAAAATGCCAGTGAAAATCATGTGTTAACGAATGAAGACAATTATATTCCAACCACGAGCTTTCGTAGTGATAGTGGCTGCATGTGCAGCATTTGTCTACCTGTATGATGAAACTGAGTTGTAATCATTGCATTTGAGGTTATAAAAGATTCATAGCAGGACTCTGTACCACAGGTTATATCTATTACATGGTACTATCTGAAGTCCATGGAGAAGGTTAACGAAAGTGTCCCTATTGACCCACTGAGTGATCCACTGTCATGTTTTACCTTCTCCATATTTATCTAATATATATTTACTTACTTCACCGTTAGGCTCGTCAGTCCAAAAACACTTCTAAAATTGTTACTATAAAATTTTGTGTCTATTTATGAATCCGTAACAATTTTTCGAGGAATGTTCTTTGCTGCAGAACGCAGAGATGTCATAAATTAATATATTTTTATAAATTGTTACTCTCATAAATTCCAAGCGTGTCCATGTGAACATCCTTGTTGAATTAATTTATATGAGCAATGCTTAGAAACTAATTTCATGCGATTGGCAAACATGTATTCCTGTCTGGGTGAGTGTGAAAGTATGCTGTGATTTTTTTTCTAATGGATGGGCATTTCGGCAGTTATGTATTGTAATTTTCATCATGAAGCCGAGATGTGTCTTAATAATTATGTTTTTAACGTATTATTTCTTTGATCTCCGCTCAGATTTTGAAAGTCTTAAAGTTGCTCGATAAGGTGATTAAAAGCAAGAAAATTTCCATGTACACTTAACGGCAAAAAGAATGGGCCGACTCTTGGTCGATAGAAATGCTAAGTTCTATCGCGCGGTTCACTCGTGTAAACGTAACGCACTGCAAGGCATTGATGTGGTGCCTCTTTATTGCAAGTCGTCCGTCTATAATGTAATAAACCTTATGAGCTGTGTGTGGCCCAGTGGTAAAATGTCTGACATTTGTGCCAGAGGTTATGAGTTCGCCTCCTGGTATGGTAAAATTATTATTCTTTTATTTTAATTTTTAATTAATTTATTAGTTTAAATGTGAAATGGCATTTGTTAACAAACTTCGTTACGCTGCCTTGTAAAAATATTATTGCCCATCACCTGTGGGCTATTAATAGGCGAGACCTGGCCTGTATAAACAAAAATACTTGTTTCACATCCTAAAAAAAACCGGACGCATATCGAATACAGATAATTAAATAAGCAAAAACAAACAATTTGTTAATATAGTAACAAAAAATGCCTGTGGTGGGGACTAGTATTTTGTCCACAAACCACCTGCGTCAACAACTGCCCTCATTCTGCGCGCATGGAGTCCACAAGATTATGGAACAGGTCTAAATTCTTGGCCACCTCCTGCAACACATCTAGAACCCTGTCTCACAAATCCTCAGGTGTCCGAACGGATAGTTGTTCTTCCCAATTAGAGCGTAGGATCCTTTTGATTGTAGCCCACAAATTTTGAAACGGATTCATATCTGGTGATTTTGGAGGCCAGTCGACTGGGTCGACATCACGCCTCCTCGTGAACTATCTTTAAATCCGGTTGGCGGTGTGTATTGGATGATTATCCTGCTGGGAGAAAAGTGTTCCTTCTGGATATCGTTTTCGGGCAGAAGGAATCATTACATTTGCCAAAATGTGTTCGTAGACTTCTTCCCTAAACCGACAGTGGATCCGTTCCAGAAGTCCTGCCCCATCGTATGACATCCACCCCAACACGCGACCCTCACGCAACCCGACCTGTTAAGTCGTCTCACGAAGCGTTCATCGTATCGATGGCCATCCATACGATAAACTAGGGCAGGACTATCGTTGCTACTGGAGACAATTACCTCGTCGGAGAAAATGACATTTCTCCAATCGAAGTCCTGTCGAAGAGTAGCATACGCAGAATAACCTATGCGAACCAGGACAATAAATTATTGTCTCTGTGCCATCTTCAAGCGTAATGACGAGACAGAACGTTTTAGTAACAGATAGGAGTATTGCTTGAAAGAGAGAGGGAGGTTTATTATTTATTAGAGTTTGGGCATATTCTAAGAGATATCGCCACATAATTATAGCTTTGCGAGACATATATGATGGCAAATTTGTAATTAAAAAAAAGAAGATTGTGGGAGATTCGAACCTTGAGCTACTACTATCAACTTGTTCAATAGACCAATACCGTAACGACTTACGCAACTGTGACTGTTAATATCGTTCCAGCATAGGTAATACGTGGTGTTCCTCTTCATATTCGCTTCGGTTGATTTTGTATTTATCAATTTTATTATTATTTCACACTTCAGAGGCCCTGATGTATTTAGAATCAACTCTAAATTCGATTTTATAACATATTTTAGACTCTTAAACAAAATACAGCAAATTTAAATGGTTTAATTACGTGAGCCGTTCAGAGCAAAAGTGGTGTAATTCAAAATTGGGTAATGAGGTTTAAAGTAAAAATTCTGTAAAATACAGCGCAAAGTAGCAATTAATATATCCTTCTTGCTATCCACTGACTATTAATAGTTTAAATGAATTGAATAGGGTAAACTAGGGTCTGTTGGACAGTCGGGCATGTTAGACACTCTGTACTTTAACGTGTTACCTCGCCACTTGTGGGCACCACATTCTGCTAAAAGTCAATGACGGAAGTAGCCCCACTCGTGGCTACTTCCGTCATTGACTTCTAGCAGAATGTGGTGCCCACAAGTGGCGAAGTAACACGTTAAAGTACAGAGTGTCCAACATGCCCGACTTCCGACCCTAGTTTACCCTATTAATTGCTACTTTGCGCTGTATTTTACAGAATGTTTACTTTAACTCTCATTACCCATTTTTGACTTACATCACTTCTGCTCTGAATGTCTCATGTGTTACCTGGTGAACTACGGTTTTGACGAGACGAGCATGTGCAATGTTATGTGTCTGTAACTTAAGAAATTGTTGCCGGCTCATTCTTTTTGCCGTTAAGTGTACAATGAGGTTAAAAAAGAATGGGCCGGCGACAAATGTCTTCCAGAAACAGAACAGTGTGCATGCACGTCTCCTTGAAGCTCCTGTTCACAAGATGGCGCAATTAAACCACGCAAATGTGCTGTATTTTGTTCTGAAATATGTTACAGCTGATTCTAGCTGCATGAGGGCCTCTGAAGAGTGAAATGGCAATAAAATTGATAAATATTAAATATATCAAAGAGGGGTGCAAAATTTATCGGAACGAAGATGAACGAGAAAGCTACGTAATACGTTGGATTAAAGTATGAGCCATTGTAGCATAGGTGGCTTAAGCATGGGTTTAAACCTGGTAGCATTGGTTGTAGTAGGTTCGAATCTCCGTTAGTCTTAATTTACCATAATAAGTTTTTATATACTCCATTTACACAAGTACCAAGTAGCGACATCGCCTGGAAGTCAACTGAATGTTTAGTAAATAGCACAATCCTTCCCCGGGCAACATTCCTATTGTTAATAAAACCGTCTGCATTTATATCTCATTTATAGTTTTCAAAAATATGTTTAACTAAACCATTAAAACATGTTACATTGTAAACATTACATTTGTTCTATTTGTTTTAATAATGGCAATACCGAAGTGATACTGTTTACCATTCTGTTCATATTGAAGTTTAGCATTCTGTATGTTTTGTTTACGTATATTCTTTATCTGTATTCTTCACAGGAAATGTTGACAACGTTTGAAAGCCAATTTTAATAAATAATAAAACAAATTTAGAAATAATAAAAAGTAGAGGTAGACTATATGTTATAATAATATATAACATATTAAATTGATATTTCATATTCTTCGTCAGTCATATGTCCGATACTTGCAGCCGTTTAGGTTCTTGAAGTTCCTTTTTTGACCAATCATGATATTGCAAACATTCATTAGGGCTTACATATCGAATTAAACCGTAAAAGTTTGTGTGGAATCTTCAGCAGAATAGTTCGTATTTTTATTTCGCTACATATTAAAATTATTTTACTTCGATATGTATTTTGAATATTAACTCTAGAAATAAATTGTATTTTCGTCCAAAAACACCCGTGACACCAACTCTCAGAATGTAATCACTCACGTCTTACAAATGTGTTGCAACATGCGGAGAGAGTTCTATTACAATGAGACAGTTTTCACTCAGGGCAGCGATTATGTGGTTTGGTCTAGGACATTTGTCAACAAACAAGTATAAATAATATCATCATCAAATCGTCATATTTTACGACACAGATTAAGTCAAGATTGTTTCAGTTTCAAAGTGGTTTAATATTTGTCTTATCAGCGTTTTCTTGGGTGTCCTATGTTTCTCCTTTCATCTGGTTTGTAATGAAGCAGTTTATATGATATTCCAGGTATTCTGTTCATTCTACGTGTTCCCTCCACTTATTATTTTGTTATTAAGATATTTAATTGTAATTTCCCCCATGTATTTTGGTTATAATTATATCAATAATACCGCATACAATTATAATAATTATTAATTTCTGCGAAGCATAAGGGTCTGGGAACTTATCATCATCATCATCATCATTATTATTATTATTATTATCGTCATCATCATTATTTTATCATTATAAAGATGCTATGGTGAACACATGAACGAACGAACGAATGAATGGGGACGAAGAAAGAATGAATGATGTTTAAAATGGCAGGCAGGGTAAGCATCCCATGCCTCCATTGGTTCCTCGACAAGCAATTCGCTAACTTTAGATCGAGGTACCCAGCTATAAGCCGTTTGCCCTCTCATCTAACAGTAGTGTATTTCCCCTGTGAATGATTTTATGAACATGTACACGTTATCAGTTGAATTGTGAATGAAATGAATGAAGTGAAGTGAGCACCATGCCTCGCAGATGTTAATGAGAGGTGGAGAGTCCAGTGCTCTGGTCAGTTCTGTCCTAGTCACGTTTTTGTAGTGGCGCTAGGGAAACTCGTAACCTGTTACCAACAAAGTGGTGGGCTACTCGTTTCCGTAGAAGCCGTCTGGCTGCCTGGTTGGCTGTGGCAAGTGTCGTGTGTCGTTTCGTAGGGTTTGTGTCAGTAGTGAGTAGGAAATAGTGAATGTCACTATTTCGTCCTGTAGTCTGTTTAGTTGCCGGTCAATGTAGGATTCTATTTTCTGCATAGCAGAACGTAGAACCCCTCGACCAGCTGTTCCGTGGTTGTTTTGTCTGTCTGTGGGTCGTCTGTAGTGGTTGTCTTGGTTGTCGTAGTCTTAGCTGCATCCGCATAAGACAATTCGGGTTTGGGAAGTGTTGGTTTGAAGACGGACTGTGATGGTTTGGGTATAGGTGGCAGTATTAGTTTGTGGGAGTCTATGGGGACATGCGTGGGATCGGTGGATGTAATGATATTAGTCCTTGGATATTTTGGACAGCGAGCTTGGCCCGTATAATGGGTGTCGCTGTTGCACGTGGCGCAGTACTTGATCTGGGATAGGCGGTTGTGGTTGCAGAGGTCGGGATTTTTGCCGCACTTAAAACAAGTCTTGGGCTTGTCACAGTTTGTCCTTGTGTGGCCGTATTGTGCACAGTTAAGGCACGGTCGGTGGAAGATTGTCTCGTGTGATGGCTCTACTCTGTAGTACCGTCCTGCAAGTTTAATTCCTTCTAGTAATTTGTCTGCTGTGGTGATGTCATTTGTGAAAATTCTAACTAAGTTGGTGGGTTTGTCTGTCTGTGCGGAGATAATTCTCTTAATGCGTGTGATGCCTGGATGTGTTACAGCCAGGATCTGCATTAGTTCGTCCTCAGAGATCAGCGTGTCGACATTTTTCATGACGACACTGATCTCTTTATTTCTGGTCTGTTTCTGTCTTGTTTCACTGGGCGACGTAATGTTGATTTCTGCGGACGGGCCGAAGTTGTACAGGGGAATTGCCCTAGCGAACTTCTCCGCGTCGTCAATCGTGGGAATGTGAGTGTTGTTGTCTTGGTAGTGTGTGCCCAGAACTGTCGTGGGGTTTGGATGTCGAGTCGGTACTGTTTCATTAGTCGCTCTATGTATAGTGGGTTGTTGCCGTTTTTTGTGTGATTGAGTATTTTCAGTACAGTCCTTGTCTTGGGTCCTTGTGCGGTATTAGAGGGAGTGGGAGAAGTGGGGCTTGCCGGAGTCGAACCGGATACATTTGTGGGAATAGGATTGCGCCTGTTGGACCGCTTCCCTTCTGAGGAATCGTGAGACGACGCCTCAGAGCTGGGAGGTGGTCCGTTGGGGGACTTCTCTGCTGTGGGTTTTGGGACAGGAGACCTCTCTGCTCTAGGTTTTGGAGTCGGCCCTTCTGAGGGCCCCTCTTGTGGATTGGAAGTAGTCTCTGCCTCTTCCTCAGAAGAAGAAGAAGAAGAAGAAGAAGATTCACTGTCCAATAGAGAGGGGGGTGGGGTGGAGGAGGGATGGGATGGGTGGCCTGGTAATTCCCAAGGTCCGAGGAGAGTGGCGGTTGGTGGAGTTTGGTATCGGGCGTGCTTCCCGAATTGTCGTGGATGCATTAATGTCATCTGCCGTAAGTTTTCTCGTGAGGAAAATACGTAGGCTCTCGTGGTGGAGTTTATAGTCAAAGTCGTTGTGGGTTTCCGTGGAGTCACTGCGTCCAGTAGGTCGGGGTCGGCGTTTGTGATCACTACCGCTCTATTAGCAGTGATCGGTGCCATGGTCTTAAGTGTGTTTAAGTTGTCGATCGTCTTGGTTGGTGAAGCGCTGGACTTACCAAATGATGATGGTTGTGGTGGTGATGTTGCTTCCGGAGAGACAGGTTTTCCGGCGGCCGTCGGTTTCACCGTCTTCCGTCTCGTCTTCCGCTTCCCCGGTGGCTGGCCTCCGTCCGGCCGAGACTTGTCGACACAAGGCGGCGGCCGGCTCCCGCTGTTCATGTTGGTTGTAAGCTGGCGACTTTTACCAGTGAGTGTCTTGCTAGATTCAGCTCCCTCTGATCGATCTGATCTGATTGATCATGGTGAACACATGAAACTGACTAGAAATTTTGTGTACTTATATTTGATGTGCTTCTGATTTTCAAGAAATGAAATAAACTACTAATTTTGTAAACAGGCCAGGTCGTGCCTAATAATAGTCCACGAATAATGGGCTATTATGTTTGCAACACTTGCATAACCAAGTTTATTAACAAATTCCACGAACACTTGTCATTAAAAATATAAAATAATAAAATAAAAAAATCAACCTTGCCAGGAAGCGAACTTACAACTACTGATTACGAAATCAGAAATCTTCTCCCTATGCTACATCACTTCGTTGCATTTGCTGCAATGTAGACGGATCACTACCAAAGAATCAACCGGAGCAAACATCACAGCATTGCCTTCGAAAGCAACGAGTTTACTCATGTAATCCGACCTTAAAACTTTACATTTAAACTATCAAGAGTGGCCATTCTTTTTGAACCCAATTTGTACTCAAAACTAATTATCTCCCCATCTGCTATAGTACATTATACACAGACTTCCACCACATCTTTCTCCAGAAGAAAGGCACTGCTTATGCTCAGTGTTGTTTTATTTCATTATTACCAGTTGATGTAGGCTATTTTTGTAGCAATCAGAATTCTAGTTACCATGTTACCCTGAGATATTGCGGATAAGATTAAGGTAAGTTTACTTATGTATTGATATTTTTACATTGCTTCAACTAATAGTGTTTGTTGTAACATTAGACATGTTAATTGAGAATTACAATGTAACGAAATTGTTCACCAACAATCTGCCGTCTATTTATGGCTCCTCCTTACCAGTCATGTCCATATGAACACTGTGGGCATTTATGAAATCAAAATCTTTGAAAACTATTTTTCTGTGCTTTAATACTTTATATGTGACTGATGTAATTACTTTTCCATCAGAGGACTGTCAAATTTTAGAACTGGGTCTGACGGTGCAGGAAGTCTTAGATATAATTTATGATGAGGGCAGAAAAACACCCAAATCAGATCAGTTTTCATCGACCACCTGACCCAGCCATTTCCACAGACGAATATGTTGTTGTTCAGTGCCTGGCGTCTGGCAATGAAGCCATTAGCGCTCTTGCTCTCTAGTACTTTTGAATTAGGTCTTTATCTCCAGAGAGTGTGTTGCAGGTTTTCAGATGAACTTCGTTCATATTCTTTTGAGTGTGTATAGAGTACAGGATGGTGAAGTCAGAATTCCTATTTACGGACGAATATTAGAAGATGAAAGGAAAGGAGGTTTCCTAGAAAATCGTAAGCCACAACAGCTCTGTGTTGAAGCCGAAATAAGATTGATACATACATAAATTAAAACGGAACCAAGAAATTTCGACCAGTTGATTGGAAATAGTCAAACAAATAGGAAAAAGGAGGAACTATATAATTAAATTGGAGAGCATTTCCTGGTTCTAATTTTAATATGTATTGTGAGAAAAATCCAGTGCAAATCTTTCAGTTGTTCTTAGATGATAAGCTCATATTATTATAGGTTCATGAATCCAACAATCACACACTTTCAAGAACTGTCCGAACACTAATAGAACTCGCGAAGAAATGAAATCTTTCCTGGACATCGATATTCCCAGTTGAGCCTTGTATGCTGACTCAGTCAGCAAGGTCGGCCCACGTCTATCAGCGCCATCTTTTCCATCTGGCATTCCTGTTACATCCTTATGACAGAGCAGAATAGAATTATGAGTGAACGAGAAGAGGGAAGTAGTTTTCCTGGATAGGTAAATTATCAGACACAGAGATTCGGAAATTCGTTACCGTCAGGGACAGACATTCTCGGAAGTTCGGCACCATGAGAGACACACAGACTTGGAAGCTCGATAGTATGGGAGATATACATTAGGAATTTTGCTTGTGTGGGAGTATATGCTTGGAACTTCGTTACCATGGAGATACATTTAGGAACGAATACTGACTTGCTTTCTTAGAATGTCCCAAATTAGGAACAGAGATACGGGCCACTGTAGTTTGAGATTCGTCTGGCGGTAATGTATAGACAGTTTGTACTTATTAAATTGATAGCAATACTCCTCCTTTCGTTTATCTACTTCATAGTTGAAGATATGTAATACTGTACTGGCATATGAGTGTGTTTTCTTCATCACGAGCCGAGTTTATATATATTGTATTTTCATGTGGCACAGTTGAATGTAATTTTAGGGAACTGCTGTGCGTATCAGCCATTACACCCTTATTGTTATTCTCAGTCATATTGTTTATAATGTGTAATTGTTATTGTTATCTTATCTCATTTAATTATACTTGTACTTATTTGTATTTCTTATTTAATTATATCTCATTATATATTGTTTAATATCCAGCTTTGCTTTATTTCCGCTTGCTCCCACTACACTATGTTAGTCAAATCCATAATCACCTTCTACATCTAGATCAATGTACATAACCAATATGCTATACGACGCGTTTCACAGATAATTTATAGAAGAGCACTATGAACTGTGAGCATGCTTCACAGTAGTTAGAATGCTCTCCCTAGTAAGAGGTTATATTGGAATTGCATTCCATGTGCAATTAACGATTTTGTTTGCAATGTCATGAAGAGGAACTGTTTCGAGAAAATTCTGAGATTAATCACTGTAATGAAATAAGAAATTTTATACAAACATGGAGAAAATTAGACTCCTCACTGAAAACATAAGAAACTAATGTAATCAGTTGTATTGTTTCAAACAACACCTATTCTGTGATGAGTCAATGATAAAGTATTTCGGAAAACATTCTTGCAAAGAGTTTATCAAAGGAAAACTAATCAGATTCAGCTATAAAGCATGATGTTTGTGTACAATTTCTGGCTATATTGTCACTTTTTCCTTCTACCAACGAAGTCACCTAATGGAAATTATCAATCTTTAGATATTTTGGAGCTTCCAAGTTACTGACGTGAGCTTTCTGCTCTCTTCATTTCTCGCTTAAATAGGCCTAAGCGTCAAGTTTTAGTACGAGTATCTTACAGTAACCAACAGTCTTACCAAACACCTATGATAGTAAATATAGAAAATAATTCGGAATACATATATAATTATGTTTTCATGTATTAATTACTAGGTTACCGCGTTGACTAGTTTCAGCCAGTGGGCCATCATCAGAACAGTGATTTTCGCGCCCTCTGATTGTGTTTCTGTGGGAGTATGTTTGTGTAGAGTAATGTGGAGTCAAAAAGTGTGTTCTCTGAAATTGAGTTGTGTATTGAGGATTTGATGCAGGTGTTTTTGTATCTTAACAAACAGTCTCATAAAGCATATATGAATTTTAACACACACATAGTTTATTGTCATTCATGATACACTTCAAAGCATGTAACACACAACCCTAATCACATTTTCTTCATTTTGTGCGATCTGCTGACGTTTCCTCATGCAATATAGAGCTGCACACCTCTTTTCCATTTTCTTGATATAGTGCTTTAAACCATCATACCGGTACTGGACATCGCTGGGAACACACGATTTGTACGGATGTGATGTACTAGAAGATGGTCTTCCTGCCTATTTAACAGGATTCATGTACCTCTTCAGGTAAATTTGTACAATTTCTCGCCTGAAGTCAAGCTGAGTAGTCTGCTCGTTTCTTCACCTGCCATGCATTGTGGATGGACATATCAATAAACCATAAAAGTAAAGCCCAGTACCATTCTTTATTCTATACATGGAAATATTTTTATCCATCCTATCCACTCCCCATATTCCTATTATATTGTGTAATTATGTGAGGTCGTTGTACTTGGATAGTCTTCTTCTCCTTTCCGGAACACCTTTCCACGGACAAGGCTGCACATGTAGATGCTATGGAAACAACACAGTTATCCACCCACTTCATGACAATGCATCATCTTTGGAATGAGAATGTGCAGTGTACCCTGTTTTTTTTTACCAGGCCTTTATTTCAAAGAAGGGCACATGTTTTGGGATCCTGTTTTCCCTAATCATACTTGTTCCTCCATATCCTTCTTCTCTTAAAAAATACAGAAGTTCAAATCCTGTGCATAGGTTGTCGAAGAAAAAGTGGAATGCAGTATTTTTTGTATTGAAAGAGAAATCGTCTTATCATCTGATTCCTTCTGAAAGTGATTTTCATACACTTAATTTCCTCGCGTGAGGTTTCTGCTCTCTTCATATCTTGCTTAGATAAGCGTCAAGTTGTAGTATACTTATGCCCGGTGACCTTGAAAGCTGTAACTTGCCGGAGTCCGGTGCTTCAGGGATCAACAAGTTACAGCTCGCAAGGCCACCGGCTGCAGACATCTCATAGAATGAATAATATACCGGCATTGGATCTGGTTTTTATGGCTTCTAACCTGGCTGAGAGCAACAGAATTTAAAGTGTTCTTGATACAAAATAACATTTGCTTTTGAAAGATCTTTATATCTGCTGCTGTCACCACCCCACCGCCGCTGCTGCTGCCGCCACCGCCGCTGCCGCCGCCGCCGCCACCACCATCATTATCCCTACCACTTAACTACTGGCTAGATTAGAGAAATTTTTCCATAACATTTATCAGAACCGGAATTAATCAATGAAGTTTAATCCCAGTTAAGATAAACTTAAGAATATTGACACATCACATAAAAATACTAAGTTTAAAATTAATAATAATGGAACTGTGTACAACGTTTTATTGACAGTACCTAAATTAAGATTGGAAAGGACAGACAGGTTTCAACATACAGTAAGTCTTCTAACGAGTATTAATAATAAATACACTTTGTTATCGAAAAGGATAGTAAATACTAAAACTCTAGTGACATAGATGTGTTACGTTTCCTCATGTACCACAATATCTTGATTTTAAAATTAAATCACAAAAATATCATAATGATGATAATGATGATGATAATAATTAATGATTACGATGACGATCATGATAATAATAATAATAATAATAATAATAATAATAATAATAATAATAATAATTTTTTTTTTTGCAAGAGATTAGTACATGGAAAGCTTAAAATGACATCGTAACGATATACAGTCAAAAGCAAGTTGCATCCATCTCATAGTAAATACATCCATTAATACCGTAGAAAAACCTTACAATTCCATTCATGTATAACCTGCTTAAAAATTCTGTCTGGTAAATCGCTAACTCCATGTATTGTGGGTCCCTATCACCATGGCATGGTGCGTCCTCATGTTGCGAATAGAGGAGACAGCCTCCAGATATGTAGGGTAGCTGCGAATATATTGAATAAGCAGTCGTGGACAGCCGATAAGGGGTGGTCCTCTAGCTTGGGGTTGGACGAAGGACTAACAACCCATCATCGTAAAAAGCAGCTTGTTACGAATTCATACAATAAACCTCGGAATGGGGCTGATTCTCTTAAACAACTACAGCAACGGAATTAGGTTATGAGGTTTGGTACTTGGAACGTAACTAGTCTTTATAGAAAAGAAAGGGTAACATTAGTAGCAAAAGAACTAGCTAGATATAGAATAGACTTCGTGGGAGTACAAGAGGTTAGGTTAGATGGGAATGGCATATCACAAATAGGAGATTACTTGTTGTATTAAGGGGAAGGAAACAATTATCATAATAATCATCAGTAAGTTAACATGGAGCAATCATTTGAAATACATTTCTGAAAAAGCTCATAAAAGATTTTCCCTTCTCAAAAGACTAGCGGAAAAGAAATGGGGATGCTCTAGAAATGCTTTGAACACTACATACAAAATGTTTATACAGGCTGTGCTGACATAATGTGGATAAATTTTAATTACTTCACCTTTCATAAACGAAATAGCTGTCAGGCTCATTACTGGTGGAATCAAAACAAGTCCAATACATTCTAAGAGATTTCTCACTAATATTAACAGCATAAAATTACAATAGAAGGAAAAGCACTGACTCAATATGAAAACTTATCAGATTACCAGGAAACAATTGACATTCATACAGTGGTCTCTGTAGATTAAGAACTCAAAAAGTTCCATATCCATGGTTCAAGAATTAAAACATAAAATCAATATCCTGAATTTAAAGAAAACTTACAAATTAAACCACACTCTTTAACTCTATTAAATATAGAGTATAATCTAAATTTAACAGAAGACATACTGAAATCAGAAGTAAACACTGAAATAATGAAAGAATTGTCTTTAGAGACAATTAATATTAGGTACCCTCCATAAAACTGGCTTCATTTATACACTGACGGATCCTTGATCTCCAAGGAACAAGGTGCCAGTGCAGGTGTTATGTGCTGTCTCTTCTCACTTTATACATCTCTTGGATATGGAACAACAAGTTTTGATGGAGAAATCATTTCAATAAGTGAAAGCCTCAGGATTCTTCTATGCCACATCAATAAATTTAAGAATGCAGTTACATATTGTCAGACTCCAAAACAGCTATTCTATCAATAGTCTCTAGACACACACCTTCATCTCAAACAGCAGACATAACTAAAATGCTCCCTCAATTAATAACACTCAATAAAAGAATTGTATTCCAATGGATACCATCCCATTGTGGAATCCTGGGAAACGAGAATGCGAATGCTTTAGCAAAGAAGGGCAGCACTGCTATTTATAGACCTGTTCTAAATCTATGTATTACTCTTTGAAAGTATTTATTACATCTTCATACTTAGACTTCAACAAACAAATTTTGATAACACAATCTCAAGGGAAAAAATGAAACTCTCTGCGTCATAATCCACAGTAAATTCCCGATTTACCACGAAAATCATCTGTAGCCGCATTTAGATTGGCAACAGCCCATGACTGTTTGGCCAAACACCTACATAGAATTGGCATATATCAATACCCTAACTGTCTATTGTGCAACTCAAACCAAGAAATGGATTCGGAAAACCTCAAAATCTGTGCTTCAGTGGCTGACCATGATAATATCTTTGAAAAATATTGGAGTGCAAGAGGACAAATGAATTTATTGACAAATGTCTGGCATTAGAAAACAACAACAACAATAATCACCAATTAGGAACAGGATTCTTTGTTCATAAAAGAATAAAATCAGCAGTAAAAAGGTCGAAATTATCAGTGACATGTAATCATATTTAGTACTTAAGCGTAGATGGTTCGTTATCGTAGTTAAAAATGGTCACACCCCTACAGAAGAGAAAGAGACCATATAAAGAATAGCTTCTATGAGGAATTGGATCATACTTTTGATCAGTTATCTAGATATCACATGAAAATTTTATTGGGTTTTTTTGTTTATTTTATTGGGTTATTTTACGACGTTGTATCAACATTTAGGTTATTTAGCGTCTGAATGAAATGAAGGCGATAATGCTGGTGAAATGGGCCGGGATCCAGCACCGAAAGTTACCCAACATTTGCTCGTATTGGGTTGAGGGAAAATCCCGGAAAAACCTCAACCAGGTAACTTGCCTCGACCGGGATTCGAACACGGGCTACCTGGTTTTGCGGCCAGATGCACTGACCGTTACTCCACAGGTGTGGACTGGGAGTTTTCAACGCTAAAGTAAGACGGGAGGATGTTTTTGAACCAACTATTGGAAAAGTGAGCCTACACGCATAGTAACGAAAATGAAGTAAGGCTAGTCAACTTTTCCACATCAAAAAATTTAATTGTCAAAGGTACAACAATTCTCCATAAGGATACACATAATATATTTGGGATTCTCCAGATGGGGTGACACACAATCAAATATATCACATCTTGAGAGATAAACGGAGAGACATACTAGTATAGTAGACATTCGAACTTTCAAGGGGCAGACTGTAATTCTGACCATTATTTGGTAATTGGAGAATATTAAGAGAAAGACTATCAGTAGCCATGCGCGTAGAGCAACAAGTTAAAATTAGTAAATTCAATATTTTGAAATTAAAGGACGAGGAAACTAAACAACATTATCAGGTCGAAATTTCGAATAGGTTTGCCACTTTAGGAAGTTCCGACGAAGTTGAGAAAGAGATAGATGTTAATAGCATGTGGGATAACATCAGAGATAGTATCAAAATTGCAGCTGAGCAGAGCATACTATAGGTTGCAAATCAAGATTTCAGGTATAACTCCTGTAAAGTTGATTTGAATAATTTCGAGGGAAAAATTGTTTCCGGAGCCGGGTATCGAACCCGGACCTTGGGTTTAACGTACCAACGCTCTACCACTGAGCTACTCGGGAGTTCCCGAGTAGCTCAGTGGTAGAGCGTTGGTACCTTAAACCCAAGGTCCCGGTTCGATACCTGCCCGGAACAATTTTTCCTCGAAATTATTCATACTATAGGTTATTATGAAACTAAGAAAAAGAAATCGTGTATTGATGAAGATTGTTGCATGGTAGTAGAAAGAATGAACCAGGCAAAATTGAAATTCTTACAGGATCCAGTTGAGGAGAATAGAGATAATTATTTCAAGGAAAGACAGGAAGCAAGTCACACACTTAGGAATAAAAAGAGAGGTTACTTGAAGGAAAACTGAATGATGTAGAAACAAATAGTAAGAATAAAAACATTCGAGATCTATGTAAGGGTATAAAGGAATTTAAGAACGGATATCAGGCAAGGGTAAACGTGATCAAGGATGAGAATGGTGATTTGCTTGCAGACTCTCATTCGATCCTGAACAGATGGAAGAGCTATTTTGAGCAACTACTAAATGTACATAGGCCAAATAGAAACGATCGGGACGAAATTCAATACAAACTGCTGAGCCATTTATACCCGAACTCATACTTTCAGAAGTCGAAATTGCGATAGAAAATATGAAAAGTACAAATACCTGGAGGGTATCGATCAAATTCCAGCAGAATTAATACAAGAGGATGGAAGCACATTATCTAGCAAAATTTATAAACTTGTATTTGCTATTTGGGAAAAGGAAATTGTACCAGAACAATGGAAGGAGTCCATAATTGTACCTATTTTTAAGAAAAGGGACAAGACTAACTATGCTAACTTTCGAGGAATATCACTTTTGTTGACATCGTTCACAATTTTGTCCAATATTCTTTTGAGAAGATTAACTCCGTACGTAGAAGAAATTATTGGAGATCATCAATGCGGTTTTAGGCGTAATTGATCGACTATTGATCACATTTTTGTATTCGACAGATATTTTATAAAAAAATGGAAGTATAAGGGTACAGTAGTACATCAGTTAATCATAGATTTCAAAAAAACATATGACTCGGTTAAAAGAGAAGTTTTATATACTACTCTTATTGAATTTGATATTCCAAAGAAACTAGTTCGATTAATTAAAAAGTGTCGCAGTGAAACTTACAGCAGAGTCCGTATAGGCCAGTTTCTATCTAAAGCTTTTTCAATTCACTGCGGGCTAAAGCACGGACAAGCACTATCACCTTTACTTTTTACTTCGCTCTGGAATATGCTATTAGGAAAGTTCAGGATAACAGAGAGGGTTTGGAATAGAACTGGTTACATCAATTTCTTGTTTATGCGGATGACGTGAATATGTTAGGAGAAAATGTACAAACTATTAGGAAAATACGGGACTTTTCCTTGAAGCAAGTAAGAGATAGGTTTGGAAGTAAATTCCGAAAAGACAAATTATATGATTATGTCTCGTAACCAGAACGTAGTACGAAATGGAAATGTAAAAATTCGAAATTTATCTTGGGTCAATAGTAACAAATATAAATGACACTCGGAAGGAAATTATACGCAGAATAAATATGGGAAATGCGTGTTATTATTCGGTTGAGAAGATTTTGTCATCTAGTCTGCTGTCAAAAATACCTGAAAATTAGAATTTATAAAACAGTTATATTACCTGTTGTTCTGTATGGTTGTGAAACTTGTAGTC
>JAJSOF020000042.1:36566-115401 GCA_025594305.2 Periplaneta americana | reverse complement strand
ATGCATCATCTTTGGAATGAGAATGTGCAGTGTACCCTGTTTTTTTTTTACCAGGCCTTTATTTCAAAGAAGGGCACATGTTTTGGGATCCTGTTTTCCTAATCATACTTGTTCCTCCATATCCTTCTTCTCTTAAAAAATACAGAAGTTCAAATCCTGTGCATAGGTTGTCGAAGAAAAAGTGGAATGCAGTATTTTTTGTATTGAAAGAGAAATCGTCTTATCATCTGATTCCTTCTGAAAGTGATTTTCATACACTTAATTTCCTCGCGTGAGGTTTCTGCTCTCTTCATATCTTGCTTAGATAAGCGTCAAGTTGTAGTATACTTATGGCCGGTGACCTTGAAAGCTGTAACTTGCCGGAGTCCGGTGCTTCAGGGATCAACAAGTTACAGCTCGCAAGGCCACCGGCTGCAGACATCTCATAGAATGAATAATATACCGGCATTGGATCTGGTTTTATGGCTTCTAACCTGGCTGAGAGCAACAGAATTTAAAGTGTTCTTGATACAAAATAACATTTGCTTTTGAAAGATCTTTATATCTGCTGCTGTCACCACCCCACCGCCGCTGCTGCTGCCGCCACCGCCGCTGCCGCCGCCGCCGCCACCACCATCATTATCCCTACCACTTAACTACTGGCTAGATTAGAGAAATTTTTCCATAACATTTATCAGAACAGGAATTAATCAATGAAGTTTAATCCCAATTAAGATAAACTTAAGAATATTGACACATCACATAAAAATACTAAGTTTAAAATTAATAATAATGGAACTGTGTACAACGTTTTATTGGCAGTACCTAAATTAAGATTGGAAAGGACAGACAGGTTTCAACATACAGTAAGTCTTCTAACGAGTATTAATAATAAATACACTTTGTTATCGAAAAGGATAGTAAATACTAAAACTCTAGTGTCATAGATGTGTTACGTTTCCTCATGTACCACAATATCTTGATTTTTTTAAATTAAATCACAAAAATATGATAATGATGATGATGATAATTAATGATTACGATGACGATCATGATAATAATAATAATAATAATAATAATAATAATAATAATAATAATAATAATAATAATAATATTTTTTTTTTGCAAGAGATTAGTACATGGAAAGCTTAAAATGACATCGTAACGATATACAGTCAAAAGCAAGTTGCATCCATCTCATAGTAAATACATCCATTAATACCGTAGAAAAACCTTACAATTCCATTCATGTATAACCTGCTTAAAAATTCTGTCTGGTAAATCGCTAACTCCATGTATTGTGGGTCCCTATCACCATGGCATGGTGCGTCCTCATGTTGCGAATAGAGGAGACAGCCTCCAGATATGTAGAGTAGCTGCGAATATATTGAATAAGCAGTCGTGGACAGCCGATAAGGGGTGGTCCTCTAGCTTGGGGGTTGGACGAAGGACTAACAACCCATCATCGTAAAAAGCAGCTTGTTACGAATTCATACAATAAACCTCGGAATGGGACTGATTCTCTGAAACAACTACAGCAACGGAATTAGGTTATGAGGTTTGGTACTTGGAACGTAACTAGTCTTTATAGAAAAGAAAGGGTAACATTAGTAGCAAAACAACTAGCTAGATATAGAATAGACTTCGTGGGAGTACAAGAGGTTAGGTTAGATGGGAATGGCATATCACAAATAGGAGATTACTTGTTGTATTAAGGGGAAGGAAACAATTATCATAATAATCATCAGTAAGTTAACATGGAGCAATCATTTGAAATACATTTCTGAAAAAGCTCATAAAAGATTTTCCCTTCTCAAAAGACTAGCAGAAAAGAAATGGGGATGCTCTAGAAATACTTTGAACACTACATACAAAATGTTTATACAGGCTGTGCTGACATACTGTGGATAAATTTTAATTACTTCACCTTTCATAAACGAAATAGCTGTCAGGCTCATTACTGGTGGAATCAAAACAAGTCCAATACATTCTAAGAGATTTCTCACTAATATTAACAGCATAAAATTACAATAGAAGGAAAAGCACTGACTCAATATGAAAAACTTATCAGATTACCAGGAAACAATTGACATTCATACAGTGGTCTCTGTAGATTAAGAACTCAAAAAAGTTTCATATCCATGGTTCAAGAATTAAAACATAAAATCTATATCCTGAATTTAAAGAAAAACTTACAAATTAAACCACACTCTTTAACTCTATTAAATATAGAGTATAATCTAAATTTAACAGAAGACATACTGAAATCAGAAGTAAACACTGAAATAATGAAAGAATTGTCTTTAGAGACAATTAATATTAGGTACCCTCCATAAAACTGGCTTCATTTGTACACTGACGGATCCTTGATCTCCAAGGAACAAGGTGCCAGTGCAGGTGTTATGTGCTGTCTCTTCTCACTTTATACATCTCTTGGATATGGAACAACAAGTTTTGATGGAGAAATCATTTCAATAAGTGAAAGCCTCAGGATTCTTCTATGCCACATCAATAAATTTAAGAATGCAGTTACATATTGTCAGACTCCAAAGCAGCTATTCTATCAATAGTCTCTAGACACACACCTTCATCTCAAACAGCAGACATAACTAAAATGCTCCCTCAATTAATAACACTCAATAAAAGAATTGTATTCCAATGGATACCATCCCATTGTGGAATCCTGGGAAACGAGAATGCGAATGCTTTAGCAAAGAAGGGCAGCACTGCTATTTATAGACCTGTTCTAAATCTATGTATTACTCTTTGAAAGTATTTATTACATCTTCATACTTAGACTTCAACAAACAAATTTTGATAACACAATCTCAAGGGAAAAATGAAACTCTCTGCGTCATAATCCACAGTAAATTCCCGATTTACCACGAAAATCATCTGTAGCCGCATTTAGATTGGCAACAGCCCATGACTGTTTGGCCAAACACCTGCATAGAATTGGCATATATCAATACCCTAACTGTCTATTGTGCAAATCAAACCAAGAAATGGATTCGGAAAACCTCAAAATCTGTGCTTCAGTGGCTGACCATGATAATATCTTTGAAAAATATTGGAGTGCAAGAGGACAAATGAATTTATTGACAAATGTCTGGCATTAGAAAACAACAACAACAATAATCACCAATTAGGAACAGGATTCTTTGTTCATAAAAGAATAAAATCAGCAGTAAAAAAGGTCGAAATTATCAGTGACATGTAATCATATTTAGTACTTAAGCGTAGATGGTTCGTTATCGTAGTTAAAAATGGTCACACCCCTACAGAAGAGAAAGAGACCATATAAAGAATAGCTTCTATGAGGAATTGGTTCATACTTTTGATCAGTTATCTAGATATCACATGAAAATTTTATTGTTTTTTTTTTGTTTATTTTATTGGGTTATTTTACGACGTTGTATCAACATTTAGGTTATTTAGCGTCTGAATGAAATGAAGGCGATAATGCTGGTGAAATGGGCCCGGGATCCAGCACCGAAAGTTACCCAACATTTGCTCGTATTGGGTTGAGGGAAAATCCCGGAAAAAACCTCAACCAGGTAACTTGCCTCGACCGGGATTCGAACACGGGCTACCTGGTTTTGCGGCCAGATGCACTGACCGTTACTCCACAGGTGTGGACTGGGAGTTTTCAACGCTAAAGTAAGACGGGAGGATGTTTTTGAACCAACTATTGGAAAAGTGAGCCTACACGCATAGTAACGAAAATGAAGTAAGGCTAGTCAACTTTTCCACATCAAAAAATTTAATTGTCAAAAGTACAACAATTCTCCATAAGGATACACATAATATATTTGGGCTTCTCCAGATGGGTTGACACACAACCAAATATATCACATCTTGAGAGATAAACGGAGAGACATACTAGTATAGTAGACATTCGAACTTTCAAGGGGGCAGACTGTAATTCTGACCATTATTTGGTAATTGGAGAATATTAAGAGAAAGACTATCAGTAGCCATGCGCGTAGAGCAACGAGTTAAAATTAGTAAATTCAATATTTTTAAATTAAAGGACGAGGAAACTAAACAACATTATCAGGTCGAAATTTCGAATAGGTTTGCCACTTTAGGAAGTTCCGACGAAGTTGAGAAAGAGATAGATATTAATAGCATGTGGGATAACATCAGAGATAGTATCAAAATTGCAGCTGAGCAGAGCATACTATAGGTTACAAATCAAGATTTCAGGTATAACTCCCTGTAAAGTTGATTTGAATAATTTCGAGGGAAAAATTGTTCCGGAGCCGGGTATCGAACCCGGGACCTTGGGTTTAACGTACCAACGCTCTACCACTGAGCTACTCGGGAGTTCCCGAGTAGCTCAGTGGTAGAGCGTTGGTACGTTAAACCCAAGGTCCCGGGTTCGATACCCGGCTCCGGAACAATTTTTCCCTCGAAATTATTCATACTATAGGTTATTATGAAACTAAGAAAAAGAAATCGTGTATTGATGAAGATTGTTGCATGGTAGTAGAAAGAATGAACCAGGCAAAATTGAAATTCTTATAGGATCCAGTTGAGGAGAATAGAGATAATTATTTCAAAGAAAGACAGGAAGCAAGTCACACACTTAGGAATAAAAAGAGAGGTTACTTAAGGAAAAACTTAATGATGTAGAAACAAATAGTAAGAATAAAAACATTCGAGATCTATGTAAGGGTATAAAGGAATTTAAGAACGGATATCAGGCAAGGGTAAACGTGATCAAGGATGAGAATGGTGATTTGCTTGCAGACTCTCATTCGATCCTGAACAGATGGAAGAGCTATTTTGAGCAACTACTAAATGTACATAGGCCAAATAGAAACGATCGGGACGAAATTCAATACAAACTGCTGAGCCATTTATACCCGAACTCATACTTTCAGAAGTCGAAATTGCGATAGAAAATATGAAAAAGTACAAATACCTGGAGGGTATCGATCAAATTCCAGCAGAATTAATACAAGAGGATGGAAGCACATTATCTAGCAAAATTTATAAACTTGTATTTGCTATTTGGGAAAAGGAAATTGTACCAGAACAATGGAAGGAGTCCATAATTGTACCTATTTTTAAGAAAAGGGACAAGACTAACTATGGTAACTTTCGAGGAATATCACTTTTGTTGACATCGTTCACAATTTTGTCCAATATTCTTTTGAGAAGATTAACTCCGTACGTAGAAGAAATTATTGGGGATCATCAATGCGGTTTTAGGCGTAATTGATCGACTATTGATCACATTTTTTGTATTCGACAGATATTTTAGAAAAAAAATGGAAGTATAAGGGTACAGTAGTACATCAGTTAATCATAGATTTCAAAAAAACATATGACTCGGTTAAAAGAGAAGTTTTATATACTACTCTTATTGAATTTGATATTCCAAAGAAACTAGTTCGATTAATTAAAAAATGTCGCAGTGAAACTTACAGCAGAGTCCGTATAGGCCAGTTTCTATCTAAAGCTTTTTCAATTCACTGCGGGCTAAAGCACGGACAAGCACTATCACCTTTACTTTTTTACTTCGCTCTGGAATATCTATTAGGAAAGTTCAGGATAACAGAGAGGGTTTGGAATAGAACTGGTTACATCAATTTCTTGTTTATGCGGATGACGTGAATATGTTAGGAGAAAATGTACAAACTATTAGGGAAAATACGGGACTTTTCCTTGAAGCAAGTAAGAGATAGGTTTGGAAGTAAATTCCGAAAAGACAAATTATATGATTATGTCTCGTAACCAGAACGTAGTACGAAATGGAAATGTAAAAATTCGTAATTTATCTTGGGTCAATAGTAACAAATATAAATGACACTCGGAAGGAAATTATACGCAGAATAAATATGGGAAGTGCGTGTTATTATTCGGTTGAGAAGATTTTGTCATCTAGTCTGCTGTCAAAAATACCTGAAAATTAGAATTTATAAAACAGTTATATTACCTGTTGTTCTGTATGGTTGTGAAACTTGTAGTCTCACTTTAAGAGGGGAACAGAGATTAAGGGTGTTTGAGAATAAGGTTATTAGGAAAATATTTGGGGCTAAGAGGGATGTCGTTACAGGAGAATGGAGAAAGTTAAACAACGCAGAACTCCACACATTGTATTCTTCACCTGACATAATTAGGAACATTAAATCCATATGTTTGAAATGGGCAGAGCATGTAGCCCATATGGGCGAATTCAAAAATGCATATAGATTGTTAGTTGGGAGACCAGAGGGGAAAGAGACCTTAGGGGCGGCCGAGAAGTAGATGGGAGGATAATATTAAAATGGATTTGAGGGAGATGGGATGTGATGATAGGGAGTGGATTAATCTTGCACAGGATAGGGACCGATGGTGGGCTTATGTGAGGGCGGCAATGAACCAGCGGGTTCCTTAAAAGCATTTGTAAGTAAGTAAGTAAATAGGTAACTGCTATAGGTAATTTATTATAAAACCTATTTCCCTTAATAAAGCATATTGTATGCTACCTGAGTTGAGCCTACTGTACATTACATCAACATCTCATTTATTTCTTGTAGTAATTGTATGTATCTGTGACCTTGCTTTATAATCCTGTAGGTTATTATTATGCATATGATTTAAAGTTTATAATTTTTATAGTCATGTTTGTAGGATTTCCGATAAGCTGAATTGTCAAAGAGGTAAAATCGTAATACAGCGAACGTTAAGCTCCGCCCACGACCCCTTTCCACTTTTCCCCTACTAGCTCACCAGACACTCTACGTGATAGGCGAGTGTTGTGTCGAATTCACATTGGGGATAACTTCCCCTACTGGCGTTCGCTATATTGCGATTTATCCGACAAAGGTTAAATATGTTAAGATTATATCTGCTGTCTTATTTAGCTTATCAAAATTACATGTGATTTATTTATTCACATACATCATAACACATAGAAAGCAATAACAGATGAACGGTTTCAGCATGATATGCCATCATCAGAACGTAAGAACCATTAATAACAAGATATGAACACTTTACAATTATTATAAATGAAAGGATAAACTCCAGAACATGGATTACACCCTTCCCCTCTGCCCCCACCGCACCAACATTGCAACTAGTTACCTTCCTTGCAGACTCCTCCCTCTCTGGCGTTCTCACGCTTCATCTCGCTCCATTCGAGACACGCGCCACTTCGAAACATCATGGCGGCCACTGACGATCTCCATGAACATCGCGACGAGGAATAAGCGGGGTGTCGGGGCTGCAAGCCCCAATGATGACCCGACGTGTAGCACATGATGAAAAAAAAGCGGGGTGTCGGGGCTGCAAGCCCTGATGATGATCCGACGTGTAGCACATAATGAAAAAAAGCGGGGTGTCGGGGCTGCAAGCCCGATGATGATCCGACGTGTGCTGGAAAAAAGCCGGGTGTCGGGGCTGCAAGCCCCGATGATGACCCGACGAGTGCTGGAAAAAAGCGGGGTGTCGGGGCTGCAAGCCCCGATGATAATCCGACGTGTAGCACTTGATGAAAAAAAGCGCGGTGTCGGGGCTGCAAGCCCCAATGATAATCCGACGTGTAGCACATGATGAAAAAAAGCGGGGTGTCGGGGCTGCAAGCCCCGATGATGACCCGACGAGTGCTGGAAAAAAAGCGGGGTGTCGGGTCTGCAAGCCCCGATGATGATCCGACGTGTAGTACATGATGAGAAAAAGCGCGGTTTCGGGGCTGCAAGCCCCGATGATAATCCGACGTGTAGCACATGATGAAAAAAAGCGCGGTGTCGGGGCTGCAAGCCCCGATGATAATCCGACGTGTAGCACATGATGAAAAAAAGCGCAGTGTCGGGGCTGCAAGCCCCGATGATGACCCGACGAGTGCTGGAAAAAAAGCGGGGTGTCGGGTCTGCAAGCCCCGATGATGATCCGACGTGTAGTACATGATGAGAAAAAGCGCGGTTTCGGGGCTGCAAGCCCCGATGATAATCCGACGTGTAGCACATGATGAAAAAAAGCGCGGTGTCGGGGCTGCAAGCCCCGATGATAATCCGACGTGTAGCACATGATGAAAAACCGCGGTGTCGGGGTTGCAAGCCCCGATGATGACCCGACGAGTGCTGGAAAAAAGCGGGGTGTCGGGGCTGCAAGCCCCGATGATGATCCGACGTGTAGCACATGATGAAAAAAAGCGCGGTGTCGGGACTGCAAGCCCCGATGATAATCCGACGTGTAGCACATGATGAAAAAAAGCGGGGTGTCGGGGCTGCAAGCCCCGATGATGACCCGACGTGTAGCACATGATGAAAAAAAGCTGGGTGTCGGGGCTGCAAGCTCCGATGATGATCCGACGTGTAGCACATGATGGAAAAAAGGGGGTGTCGGGGCTGCAAGCCCCGATGGTGACCCGACGTGTAGCACATGATGAAAAAAGCGGGGTGTCGGGGCTGTCGCTGATAGAGCAACACCTTTCGCAGATCGGCACAAAACTGTCGGCACGCCAAGCTGTCCAGCGTCACCTGTTAATTTAGCGCCGTGTCGATTCTTTCTCTGATTGGCCTGTCGTCACTTAGGTCCCGTTAACTCAACGAATCTTGCCCCCCGCCCGCCCGCCATCTAGTCACATGAACTTACATTAATTTATGCACTTAAAATACAACCAGAGCGGGTAGAAGAGAAAGTGACGTTACTTCCTCTAGTTCAGTGGTACGTCGCCGAGTGGCGCTAGCCCTGTTTTCCGTGTCCAGTTTCAGGATCTCTATTCAAGTGAATGCAAATGGTTTTTAAAAATAACCCATTAGATAAAAATGTATTTTAGAGTACTTAGTTACAATGTTTTACTTCTTTAAAAATGTAATATTACTACATTAACAAATTTGTGAGTTATATAACACAACCCTGAATATTAAATATAATAATTAACCTAAAAATGGAACATTGTGCCGGCTTCAGCCAGAAATACGCAAAAAAAGTACAGCATCGCAAAACTTAACATTTTTTATGGCATTATAAAGTACGCATTAACATGAAATTATAGTTTTTATACACAAGAAAGAATGTAATATAATAAAGGAGACACTTTATTTTCACTAATAGTTTTTATCTACTATTAGTCATTAGTTGCAGTTGTATCTGGTTTATAAGTAATTCAGGGAAACAAAAAATATTACGTGCAACTTAGACTCATAAATTAAGCTTCAATATTATATCTATGCTAATGTAAGTTTTGATCTTTTGAAACACCTAGGTTATTTTGTGTTTTGTAAAATTAAAATAATTTGGTAGCACTGTATTAAGTAGTTGTATGCTACTTATTGGAGAATATTAAATTAACGACTTTTCCATGAGATCTATTAATTTCTCATATGCTCGATTAGAAATCTCTTATGATGTGGAAACGTAATAAACAAAATGTAATAAAATTTATTGTAAACCAGATTAAGTTGTAGTCTAGATGCAAAGTAGAATTATACTGTACTTTTGTTGCCGAAATAACTTTTACGTTAATTACGACTAAAGTGCTATTATTAAAAATAAAATAATTAATAATTAAACATGTATATTTAATGAAGTAGACTCTAGGTGCTTGGATTCAATTAGGAGTTCACAATTAGCACTTTAATACAGCACATTTTTTAACTGGCACATAGATTGAAAAATGTTCAGATGTAGAAAGTTTATGGTAATCTTCACAAGATAATAATTTTATAATTCCAAAATGTCGCTCTAGAGGATCCTAGTTAATTTTTTTCTGTCAGAATACCTATATTTAAGTCTATATATTATTTATTTTTTTAAATTGTTAATTTATTTTATTTTATTGTCCCGAAGTACATATGATATTTCCAAGCAGATATATATATATATATATATATATATATATATATATATATATAATATAGTATATGCGTAAATCACTTCGTGATTTAAGACGGCGCTTATTCCATCGGATCCCGGCCAACTAGTCACTCATAACGAGTGCACCTCAGCACATGTGTGGACTTCAGTCCTACGTTCATATACATCTATGACGTAGTGCAGAGGGCGGCCACTAGAGGGAACCCAAGAGTTGGAACTTAAACTGAGATGATTCTGTCCGACACCGGGATGGGTATCCGGTGTGGCTTAGTGGATGAAGCATCAGCACGTAGAGCTGAAAACCCGGGTTCAAATCCCAGTGCCAGAGAGAATTTTTCTCCGTTCCATTACTCTTTCATCATATTTAAATCTGCTATCCCACAAGAATTAATATATTCGCTAATGCTCTGAATTGTCACTCTAAATAATTCAAGGGTTCTTTCTTAGGCAAACGTGTTCTTTGTATTGTCAATTACGTGTCATATATTTTCTAAAATCGTGTACTGCTAGAATCCTTTGTACAGGGCAGACGAGGGAGTCCTTGAGTTCAGAGTATCTGCAAGGTCGTTCATTCACCCTTGAATTCTTTTGTATTTTCACTTTCCTCGAACTCATCATAATTTATGACTCTAAAAAAATGTATCGATTTTGAAAAACTCGCACTAAACAGCTGACATGCTGGTCTGGAGTTCATTCACTGGAAGGAATTATGGTCAATGTAACTATATATAATTTTGGGCATTCAGGTGTGGAGTAATTGCACATAAATGGATACAAGCGCATGATTAGCTAAGGTGTTCTTCTGATTTTCGGGTCTCAGATCCAATTATTTTTTACTCGGATATTTAACGATGCTTTATCAACTGCTGGGTTATTTAGCATCAATGGAATTGGTCATAGCCAGATGGTATTTGGTAAGGGTACATTGTTATGAGAAAGGATTGATGTCCTCTTCGTTGGATATTTTCTCTTCTTTTATTTTTTTAAGATATCGAGGCAAGTTTGGGAAAATACTGTATGTGTTATGGCATACGGTTTTGGTCGCCAGTTCTTCCGTGGAAGTCCTACCTCTTTACTGGCAATAATAAATTTATCGACTCTTACAATCAAAAGTCGCCCTCGGTAGCGCAGTTGGTATAGCGCTGGCTTTCTATGCTCGAGGTTGCGGGTTCGATCCCGGCCGAGATAGATGGCATTTAAGTGTGTTTAAATGCGACAGGCTCATGTCAGTAGCTGCTATAACCTCTGCAGTTGCGAGCGTCGTTAAATAAATCATAATTAAAAAAAATCACAATCAAAACCGCAGAAAAATGGATATCACAGATATAAGAACGAGCATACAGTTTTCTGTGTTCGTGGAATTGCTCTACACGACTTCTGAAAAATAGTCTAGTCTATGGATTGATAAAAGAAACATCTCTTCCTTACAGATTATACAGTATAATTGGATTTACATCAAGAACCAAACAATTAGGCTTATTACTACTCGCTCACATAAACGGCACAATAAAAATCACCCGAACACTACAAGAAATATCTTCTTAATTCCATAGCAGAACGAGTTCTACCTGCTCTGTCCACAGTTTTAAGAGGAAAACTGGAATCTCAGAACGATCGCCACGCCAATGTTTTGCTCAGTTGCCGTGGCGACACTAGGGGGTTTAAAAGTCCCATTAGACCATTGCCGAGTTACCACACTTTCTATTCTAAACGCTCTGATACAACATAAAATCGCTTTATTATAACATATATCCCTCAACATTATTACATGGGGAGAAATGTTACTTTCACGATAATTTATCTTAAACACCATCACGTCTACACAGTAATTTATTATTCATGATTGAACAATTCTATCTTGCATGTGGTACTTTTTTTTTCCCCCTTTTGTAACATATATACGAGTTCCGAAATTATCCAACCAAGAACACGTGTTCTCCAGAGAGGCTGCTGAGGATTTCACAAAGAAGATGAACAAATGAAAAAATATTACATTATTACAACATAAACATATACAACAAGGACATACAAGAATAGAACACCAAGAGATGAAGAGAAGGAAGAGAGAAAAGAAAAGACGGAGACAAAGAGAGAAGGAGAGAGAGAGAGAGAAGGCAGGAGGGAAAGAAAGAGGGAAATTACCCTCAAACAGGTAATTTCCCCCCCACATCTTACGTTGGCGTTCCCCCCCACCCTATATTACCCATAGTTCCCACCGTCCCTTAGTGACTTGGGGGAGGGTATGGCAGGTGCAATCCAAGTTCTAAAATTTTCCCCTCGATAAATCTGAATAATCGTGAGAGTCCTTCAGTAGCTAAACGTAGCGAAGTCACTGCGAATGAAGTGACACACACCGCAGCGACTAAATTTGAAAATGTGTGTTACGGTGAGAGGATTCGAAACTCGACCACACGACCATAATAAAACATTATTCACTTTTGAAAGTTTGTCTGAAATATTCGAAAGGCAAGTTCGAAGCAGGGTCATTAAAGTGAGAAGGAAGTTGTTTATCAATCTCTTGGATAGATTCTGAATAAAGTTATAAAATGAGCAGAGTCTAAACTTCCTAAACGGAACATTGAAAGGATAGTCTGGTCAGATGACAAAGTCTCGTCATATTTTGCAAGAGCTGTGTGTGTGTGTGTTTTTTTTTTTTTAAGGTTTTGAAGGTAACAAGCCGGATCATAAAAGGATACAGGAGCTGTATTTCTTTATTTCAGTCCGCTGGAAAGCTGTCAAAGTCATAAAAGGGGGGAAGAATGCGAAAACCATTTCTGTATACTTTTTCTCCAGATAAAAAATGTTAGAGTCAACTTTCTAAACTGAAACCTTGAAAGGGATAGTCAATGTAGGCCTCTAAGTCTTGGACAAAAGGACCTATTTCCTAACTCTGAAGGTTTTATGACAGTTACTGTAGGTTTCTGTATTACAGCTGTCATTCAGACTTCAGTGGTAAGTTAATTTTAAGTTCGGGATCTTTTATCGCAGCGTTCTTTAGAAAATTCAGGTAGTCATTTGTAAAGGGAACTTCAGTTTCCTTGTTTGTTTACTACTCTCTTCAGTTGTATTGGGAATTAAAATACAAAGTTCTTACAACAAAGTAACAACAATATAGTATTAATAATAATAATAATAATAATAATAATAATAATAATAATAATAATAATGTTACATCCATGTTATTGTTATAACTTACAGGCCTAAATTAATCAGAAGTAGCTGATTTTAGAGCAAAGTAGTTGGATTTTAATACGAATGTAGCTGTAAAGGTAATATCGAGGTTGGCAACGCTGATGATGGGGCAGAACGTTAAATTAACTCTAGACTCTTGTGTGATAAGTTATATACTAAGCTATTCTGGCATTAATTGTATGCACTATCAAAGCAGAAGCATGACTTTGTTGAATGTAAATGCATAGTTTGGAAAATAATAAGCAGTAGGCTACTGTTAGAATTTTGCACAAGGTTAATTAAATTTGAATGTTTTAATAGGTATTTTTTATGGTGGGCGAAAGAGTGGGCAGGAGAATTTTTGGTTGGGCCGGCGATCTCCCTCGCCCTTTCCTAGCGCAGTCGCTGTTGAGGTCACAAATAAAACAGCTCAAGTCGAGATTTCTTCAGATGTTCGCTCTGCTAAGACAGAGTGACCTTCCATCGACAAGAAATAGACCAAGTCCTTGTCTTTATACAAGTTTGTGACGTCTTCATCCTTCGCTACCACGTAAAACTATCCCAAGTAGCCTGTTATTTAGTAAGTCTATGATATCACTTCGGTCATTGTTTCGTTGTTGGCACTGCCAACATGGGATTGTGTGTTCCTGCAAAATCACTGGGTTGACAAGTCTGGAAAATGGAGTACACTCGCCAGCTGAACGAAGTTTAGAGTGAATCTGATTGCGAAATTCGTCTGAGAAAATAGTTAAGCTATAGAATGGGACAAAATAAGGGTAAGATAATGAAAAAGTGTGACGAGGAGCAAAACTGTACCAAACAACGTCCACCAAGAAGCATGCAGAACAAAATGTTGAATAAAGGCAGCGAGCTTTGAATATCCCTCTGAAACTCTTTCAATTATACTTTTGGCCGTACAAAATCTTTTGTCTGTGGAGAATGTGAACAGTCGGATACCAAAATTTTGGTTGAAAAGAATAGGCCTACAGTTCTTGACATCTTGGAAAGGAGGAACATTGATCAACGAAATCAAATGACTAGAATAATATTTTTACTAGTGGCTTGTGCAGCAAATGCTGCAAACTAAGTTCATTAGACGGTCAAATAAAAATTTATCAGATTTATTTTCAATGAAGAATATCAGACATTTTGAAAGTTATTTGCTTCCATAATAATGAAACATACTCCTTCTGAATGGTTTTCTTTTATGCCAAATACTTTTTCTTGAACCTATCCACCTTAGTTTTTTAGTTTCAACCCGAAAACGCAAGTAACAATGTCAGGACGATCAGTGGGTTTTTCATGTGGGAGTAAAGTAATAGCTATTTCAGGTCATTGTGGATTGTAGGTGAAAGTTAAAAAAAGTCAGGTTTGCTATGCTTTCGAACAATAGACGTAGCATCTTGGTATGACTGCTGCATGCAGAGCTTGAAATGTAGAGGATAAAACCATTTTATCCTGCTAAGAGATCTTGCTGAAATGATCGGGAGTCTACAAAATTTTGTAGGCCACTTATTTTGTCAGTAAGTAATGCCTTCTGGTCTTTCCTTAGGAACTGTAATTTTTGCGCTCTCTGGAGCTAATACTGAAGAGAATGACGCATATGAATATATATACCATACCGCCATTAAGTATATGAAAAAAACCCAACCCCACTTGATAAATAACTATAAAAATATCTCATTTTTAATAACAATATTATTATCTTACGTAAGTTTTGTAGTTATATAATACCTGCCACTCAGTAAATTATAGAAACGAAGATCTAATTTAAGATATTTTCTACATCTAGGGGAGAGTTGGATAAAACAGGATGGTATGATAAAAGGGGATACCCGACTTATTTCGTTGGAAAGTGCTGCAACGTACCGAATGATGCGAGGACTTTGTTTTTAGACTAGAAGGGGACATTATGCAGTGCTCACATGTAGAACGAACACGTTAATTTTTGTTGTGTAGAGAAAAGTTTAAAATCAGCTGCTTAACTAAATTGTTTCGACTGATTTTAATTGGCACTTTCTGGGATTAAATTTGCAGAGTTGAAGATGTAAGTGTCTTATATAAATAAAACATTATTACTCTTTAATTCTTTGTAAAGAAAACCGCTGTAGCTTTTATCGTTTTGTTGTGACGCCATGTTTTTCTTTACAACTCTTAGTCGGACAAAACAGGATACCCTGTGGTTTGGCAAAACGGGATAGTATCCCTTTTTATCCAACATGCATTGCATATGTGGGATTTCACTTTAAATTCTGAATTGAATATGTTCTCGCTATGACAACCAACAATGACAGTAGTTAGGAAGAAGAGGATGAAGACAACGACCAGTTCTCTAATTCAAAATCTGAAGAGGGATGATGAAATAAATGTACTCAAGGCCAAGAATGGGCTCATCAGGCGTGCAGTAGTATAGAATCGGAAGAGTGCGAATAATTCTACTGTAACTTTTGTAAATGAAAAATTCTGCAATAGGACTATGAATCAATGTCAACAAACAGAATAGACTTTACGTATAATAATGTGATATTCTTCCTTTAAGCCCACATACATATTTTAGTACTACTAATACATCAAAAAAAGTTTTGCATCACCTGTAGAAGTGGTATTTACGCTCCACTTCAAGAAATATTCATAAAAACATTTGAAAGCTATCCTTCTAACTGTCTGAAAAACGTAAACAATGTTGAGAAACAGTAGAAGTCTACCCTAGAAACCGACTGAAAAAGTAAACAGATGTAAACAGAAATGCTAGAAATCTCATCTCTCAGGGAATAACTCAGGGTAAAACAGTTTTATTTCATTCTAAAGAGGTTGAACAATGGCAAGGCGGTCAATTACGAACTTCAACCATATGAGGATTGTTTCTCTATGTCAGGAAGGACTGTCTTCAAGGCAATTAGCGAGCCGCTTAGGATTGAACCAGAATGATGTGGTACAAACCTGGAATCGCTTCCGAAACCCAGGTATTATCGACGACATACCTCGTAGTGGTCGTCCACGTGCAACAACAGAATGTGATCACCGATATCTGCGAATTATTGCCACGAGAAACGCTGAGAATACTGCTGGCATGATTAACAATGACTTTCAAACTGCGATAGGGAGACGCATATCCAATCAGACTGTATGAAACCGAATACATGATAGCAGACTGCCCTCCAGACGTCCATGGCGAGGTCCAACTCTTAAACCTAGGCACCATGGACAACCTTACACATGGTCAAGAAATCATCACCAATGGACTGTACAAAATTAGTAAAAAGTTCTATTCACGGACGAATGCCGAATATGCCTTGCGGAGAGAATGTGTGTGGAGAGAATCAGGTAATGCTACATGACTCAGACACCCCTACAATCAAATGCAGTAAGGTAGTGGGTCAGTGATGTTTTGGGGTGGCATTATGTGGGGTCGCGGACACAATTGGTGTCGATCCAAGGAATGCTGAGGGCTCCACAGTATAGGGACAACATTCTTCAAGCCATAGTAGCACCGTTTAATCAGGACTTCGGAAAAGGATTCATGTTTATGGACGATAATTCCAGAATCCATCAATGACTTCCATAATCGTGAAGGAATTGCCAGGTTTGAATGGCCCGCACTTTCTCCAGACATGAATCCAAGTGAGCATGTCTGGGTTCAACTAAAGAGAGCCATTTGTGCGCGCCCTGACCCCTCACTCAATCTGGAAGACCTATGCAGAGTTGCTGTTGAAGAATGGGACAGAATGGGTAAACAGTTGATAAATGTGGTGGTAGACAGTATGCCAGGAAGAGTCCAAGCATTATCAATGCAAGAGGAAGCACTACACTCTATTTTAGTTGCTATGATAGAGATTTGGTACTCCAGCCAATACTCAATTTCCATTTGGCCATCCACACCATTGCTATAATTTTGTCAACAACTGTTTTTTTTTGTCAACAACTGTTAAAAATAAATACATTTTCATTCCTTAGCTTTCCTTCTTTTTATCTTTTATTGAAGGTCTGGTTGACAGGTGATGCAAAACATTTTTTGGTGTTGTTATTATGCATTTTAATAAAAACACATTTTTTTCAGTTCCTTAACAATATTTTCTTTATTTTAAATAAGTATCCTGTTTTACCCAACTAGTCGGTCAAAACGGGACACTTGCGCACTTTCCAAGAAAATTGTTTTCCCACTTTAGCTATATCATTAGAAGTGAAAATCAAAATGTATTATGAAAGTACATAGAATAGTGGATTCATAAGTAAAAATTGAATTGTTTCCTATGACTTCAACAGGAAATATACAAGATTCCGTGTTAAGTATCCCGTTTTGACCAACTCTCCCCTACTTATATAACCCCAAAACGTTTCACTTTCTTATCATCAATATAGCATTAATATATATAATTAATTAAAAATGGTCACATCATGGTATTAACTATAATAATATTTCATTTCTAATGGCTATAATGTCATCAAACCACCTCAAGTTTTGTAAATTTTAATAACCAATACACAGCTGTACTCAGAAAATTACATACCGCAGAATCAGACCTGTAAATTATTTTTAGCAAGTCTTGAAGTTTTTAATAACCAATTAAATTTGAACTCTAAATATGTCAGCAATCAGCAGGTCATGGCCTTCGTGTAATAGCCTATTGTTTACTATAGTGTGTGTTTTGTTTTATTCTGAAATGCAATTAGTTCTCAAAACTGTTGAAAGATGCATTTGGAAAATAGGAAAATTGACATTTTACTGAAAACTACTATTTTTCTGAAAAACTTTGGGTTTCAAGCTTCAAAATGTGAGGTCATTTATTAAAATCCGTTCAGCCGTTTTCCCGTAATTTTCATTACCAGTTCAAATTATATGTATAGATTGATGTTATGGAATTTCCTTGTAATCGACGTTTAGATGCAGGTTGATTTGCTATTTTTGTCTCAAATATATTTTGAGCAAACATTTCAAATTATTTTTGTGAATTTTTGTCAATTTAGTAATGAAGCAAAATTAGATTCAGTACAGCAGAGAAGAACTAAAATAAAACAACGTGCCAAGTCAAGCTTCAATAAGCATTACTCTTTCTGTACCCAACAAACGTATAAAGATTAAAACTTGATGCTATATGCAGTTTCATTTTATAAAACATAATCTAAAACTTGTTAATATAATCTAATCCAGAAATGAATAATTGAAATAAAACTTTATTCTGTAAAATTTACTTTTTAAAGCTGCGCTGTTGTTTCATTGGGGACAACAATTTCCTGAATTAGTCCCAACATCCCTCGTCTTTTATTTCTTCAGCTTTTATGAAAGTGGAATATTTTAAAATTAAACAACCAGTTGTCACGTTTTTTTGGTAGTACTGCTCAATTATTAATTTTTTTAATCTTAAATTCAGGAGGGGGCAACTGCTCTACCTTGCCTCGAAATAATGCCTCCGGTGGACACATTCTTAACAGAGCGATCCTTTACGTAAACTTCAATGCCACCGACAACAGAAAACAACTTACTATAGCATATGCAAGACAAGGTCGCTAAAACTGGTCTGAGCACATCATCATTCGAGTATTATGTACATGCAGAATTTACAATCCTGCTACTGTCAGTTGCAATACTCTAGTTATCTCGAGTCCACATACTGCATTACTCTAATGCAAGCACAGTTGCGATTCTACGTGTAATCCTTTCACATTTGCTTCTTCTGCAGAAGAAAGAACTGATTCCGTCACAAAAATCACATTAACATTTTTACAACAATGGAAGTTATATTAGCATCGATAATTGTGTATACAATCGCCTTATTAACTGTAATTTTTGTCGCTATATATTGCTATATGGTCAGGAATTATAATTTCTGGAAAAAACTCGGGATTCCATACTTAAAACCGATTCCCTTCGTGGGTAACTTGAAAGACACAGTCCTCCAGAAAACAAATATAGGGCTCTTCTTGAAGAAGGTGTACGATGAAAACCAGGACAAACCGTACATGGGGATCTTCTGTTTCGACTTGCCGTGTTTGGTGGTGGTGAACTTGGATTTAGTCAAGGATATTCTTATTAAAGATTCGCACAATTTTATAGACAGAGTTATAAGGACTGATGAGAAAGTTGACCCCATAATGGGGAAATGTTTGTTTGTTTTGAAAGGACGGCGATGGAGGCAGGTAAGGGCGAAATTGGAGCCATCCTTCTCAGCTGGAAAGACGAAGAAAATGTTCGAACAGGTTGAATCCTGTGCCACAAAACTGATTCGTATGCTCGAAGAAGCAACGGCAGACGGTGAGTGTCAGTCAGTAATCAGTTCTGCAGTGCGAGCATCCACGCACACTATTTTCTACGTAGTTAAGTGACATTTCATCTAGATACTTAACTACCCAATCAACTGTTCACTTACCAATTAACTTGGCTACTAGTTAAATAGTCATTTACCTACATGCTTCCTTGCCTTTCTACTATCTTACTTGATATTTATGTGTTTTCGTCCTTACCTATTTACGTATTTGTTCATCATTCTACTTCCTATGTACCTACTTACGTATTTCTTTACCTAGTGATTTAGCTACACACTTACCTACCTCTTTTCAATTACCTGCTTACTTACCAATTATCTATCTGCTTACGTATCTATTTATCTACCTCTTTACTTCCTACCTCTTTTCAGTTACTTTCTTACTTATCTATTTATCTATTTCCTTATGCATTTTATTATCAACCTGTATACCTTCCTCTTTTCAGCTACCTTACTTATTTATTAATTATCTACAATATATACATTACCTACCTACCTATCTAACTACCTACTATACAGAATGAAACGTAAGTAATGTCATTAATTTCAGGGTGTTATTATTTGAGATATTTCGAACAAAAAAGTTTCATATAATTTTACTCGTTTTTGCTTCCTTTTCGGAACAAAAATTGTTTTAGAGGAAGCATTTTATAGCATGTTTTGAAAAGCCATTAATTAAATGCCTAATATGCTCAGTAAATTTAAGACAGCAATGTATTATGACGATGAATAATAAAATTGAAAGAATTTACGTTTCTTCCCCTTTAAATACGCAGAAATTTAATCCGAACAAATGTAATATTTCGTTCTGCAAAGGAATTTTACAATGTTACATTTGTTGGCACATAATTTTAGCACATTTAAATGACAAAATTAAAATGATTTGAATCACTTATTATCATAATACACTGCTCTCTGATTGAACATATTGGGAATTAAATCAATGGCTTTCCCAAAACACGCTATGAAATGTTTCATATAAAACAATATTTATCTCTAGAAGGAAACAAAAACGAGCAAAGTTGTGTTAAATTTTGTTTGAAATATCTAAAAAATTAACCTTCTGAAATGAATGACATTACTTTGTTCACCCGATACATATCAACCTATCTACTTTTCAACCTACATATCTGTCTATCGCCCATGCGTTCATCTGTCTCTTTGTCTTTATCTACCTGCCCATCTATCCATTCATAAACTAATGTAATTTTACTTTGTTCCTTTCTTTCTTTCTTTCTTTCTTTCTTTCTTTCTTTCTTTCTTTCTTTCTTTCTTTCTTTCTTTCTTTCTTTCTTTCTTTCTTTCTTTCTTTCACGCTTTTCTTTCTTTCTTCCTTCCTTACTTTTCCCAGCAGAGAGAGGCACGCCACATATTTTCCAGGAGGCTGGGTAGGATAATCTAATACAATATGCGGTCCCCAGGATCCCCCGTGCTCGTGAGGGACGCTACCAAGCGGTACACCATGGACGTTATCGCCTCTTGCGCGATGGGCATCGACGGCAACTCGCTGGAGAACCCGGACTCCGAATACAAGAAACATATAGCGAACATCACGGATTTCTCCATCAGCAAGGGGCTAGCCTGTCTCACCATGTTCGTGTGTCCCATCTTGCAGAGCTTCTTCAAGCTGCGGTTCGTGGACGAGGACACCTCGGAGTTCCTCAGGAGGCTTGTATGGACCACCATAGAGTACAGGTTAAATCACGCTACCTACCAGCAAATGTGAGAAAAGTCAGAACAGTCTCACTAAATAAAAAAGAACATTGAATAATTTGAGAGGTGATACAATTCATCAAACACGGAAATGAAGTCTAAACATCATGTGTCCTAAAACTAATTAATATCTGCCGAAATGTGACTACTTGTTCATCAACATCACATGCATAACTCAAAATTTTCTCGGGCTTCCAGCCAGATCATAAGTTGGTGATCCACCGACGTTTCGAATATGTTCATCTTCCTCATCTTCAGGGTTAAATGATAATTAAGGGTACCCTTAGTTATCATTTAACCCTGAAGAGGAGGAAGATGAACATCCTCGAAACGTCGGTGGATCACCAACTTATGACCTGGCTGGAAGCCCGAGAAAATTTTGAGTTATCACGTCGCCAGGAAAGCTTCAGTAGTTATCACATACCGTAAACTGGGGTAAAGAGGATCACATGTGGTAAAGTGGATCATATGTGTATTGTTAGATAAGTCAGCGCCACATGGTTCACACATGCAAAGAAAACTATTTTTAGTGGCACTTATAGAAGAAAGGTTTTCTTTTCATGTGTGATCCATGTGGTGTTGTCTTATCTAGGCAATACACATATGATCCACTTTACCACATGTCATCCTCTTTACCCCAGTTTACGGTACATGTTCAATGTGATTTTCGTTTTTAGAAATTGAGCATTCGATATTCTAAAAGTGGTAGTATTAATGAAAAGAACAAAAATAATATAACAATGGATCCTAAATTAATATTTTCACATAGTTCATGAGTACGTGTTCATAAACATCATAGATGTTCAATGTGTTTGCCACTTAAAAAGACAGCATTCAATATTCTGAGAGGTGGCAATATTAATCAAAACAAGAAAAAAAAATCTAATGAACACTGGTCCTAAAATTAATCTCTTTCGAGATATGAGTACTGGTTCATCAACATTACATGAGATAATTTCATTTTCAAAGTGGTGTTGACCGATAAGAAGGGATGCAATGAGTATAGGATAAGTGGGACCGTCTATTTGCTTATCATATAATATATAGTGCTATTAACTATATTGCATTTTATTGATTAACGTTTTGGGAATGGTATGCCATCATCAGATCATGAGAAACATTCACATTATACATGCTTAATATTGGTACAATATAGGTTAAATGCAATGTATTCAAAATGACAATAATCGTGGTTACACTTAACTATTTAGGCAATGCTCGTTGGTTAGATATGTCCTAATTCAGCTGTTAGATTGGGCAATGTGTGAATATCACAATACCATAATATGTTAAAATTGAACAATAATTAAATAAAAACTAAAATAACATTGACACTTGATTAAAATTCTTCGGAAGGAAGATATCATTTTTCGTGGTTCACTTTTTTTGCGTATGTTGTAACCAAGCGAGTTGGGAACATTCATGGTTGCAATAAGCTGTTTTTACTTTGTTTGTGAGTTTTATGTTTCATAGTATATATTGCATTAGGCATTATGTCACGTATTACAAAAGCTTAATAGCTTTAAAATTGAGTTGAAATGAATAAAATGCGGTATTAAATATTAAACTAAACAGCTTCAAGTAAACATGTATTGATTTCTGCACTGCGGAACTCTAATTAATATGAAGTCCTATGAAAAGGCCGTATATTTTCCCTGCAAAAGAGCCGGGAGCATTCAACCATGTTATGAAAACATTCGTTGCTTGAAGGCACGCGAAGTGGTCGTGTAGTTTAAAGCATATGTTTCTAGTGTGCGGGAGCAACGGTTTGAATCCCGACACGATCAATTACGCTTTATATTTTTAAGCATGTAAAAATATACGGCCTTTTTGTAGGGCTTCATATTAATTAGAGTTCCTAAATGGGAAAATTTTCAGTATACGGATACCTCAATGATAACAATTATCTTGAAATACTAAAAAGGACAGATCTGTCTGTGTTTGTCGAATGCGCATGATCATGCTTACGAAAGGCAATTTTCACTGCCAATAATTTATTTTCTGTGTACAAGGTTGGAATTTTGGAGTAAGAGGGAACGAATGGTATCCATATTCTGAAATTTCTCCAAATATAGTAATTCCTTTCATATTTTAATGTCTACGCACCATAGATAACTTATGTAGGCTAATATTTAAACAGAAGAGAGAAACGAACATCTCTTCATGATACAAAATGTGCGTTTTGACCCGGAGCATGCGCAGTGTGGCATTCTTTGACTTGGTTCTCGAGCCGCTCAACATTTCTGTCCCTCACTGTACAACCTGTTTCGTAAGTACCTACGTCTAGCGCTGTTGTCTCTGTGACAAACTGAGTGTGAATTTGCAGTAAAATGTTCTCTGAACGGATTAACAGAAATTACGTTATTTTAATTTTAACGACTATCGATTGTTGATCACCGGTTACTTCATTTTCCTATGGTTAGTTTACCATCAGTTACGAAACAGGTAATTTATGCGCAAACTGAAATCAGCTTGTATGTATGCAAGATTTTTATAACTTTCTAATTAACTCGTTTTTCTTGACCTACAGATTTCATTACATTATTTATAAACAAGTACAGCTTCTTTGCAAAACAAACTCATTAAACTTACTTTAAAGTTAAGTGAATAATGTTCAACAACGAGAGGGCTGGTCGAGACGCTATAACGAAAGAAAGAAAGAAAGAAAGAAAGAAAGAAAGAAAGAAAGAAAGAAAGAAAGAAAGAAAGAAAGAAAGAAAGAAAGAAAGAAAGAAAGAAAGAAAGAAAGAAAGAAAGAAAGAAAGAGTGACATACTTATAGCTTTTAGAGAACCCGGAGATTCATTGCCGCCCTCACATAAGCCCGCCATTAGTCCCTATTCTGAGCAAGATCAAAGTCTGTACCATCACATTCCACCTCCCTCAAATTCATTTTAATATTATCCTCCCATCTAGGTCACGGCCTCCCCAAAGATTTCTTTCCCTCCGGCCTTCCAACTAACACTCTATATACATTTCTGTATTTACCTGTACGTGTTACATGTCTTGCCCAACTCAAAGTCTGGATTTAATGGTCCGCTATTCCAGATGAAGAATACAATGCATGCAGTTATGCGTCGTGTAACTTTCTCCATTCTCCTGTAACTACATCCCTCCTAGCTCCAGATATTTTCCTGAGCACCTTATTCTCAAACACCCTTAACTCTTTTCCTCGCTCAAAGTGAGTCAAAATTTCACAACCATGCAAAACAACTGGTAATATAACTGTTTTATAAATTCCAACTTTCAGCTTTTTTAGAGCAGACTGGTTGACTAAAGCTTCCCACCCGAATACTAGCAGATATTTCCCATTTTATTCTACGTTTAATTTCCTCCCGTCTTGTTGTTCCAGATATTTGAATTTTTCCACCTGTTCAAAGGATAAATTTCCAATATTTGTATTTACATATCGTCTAATGTTCTGGTCACGAGACATAATCATTCACTTTGTCTTTTCAGGATTTACTTCCAAACCTATCTCTTACTTGCTTCAAGGAAAATTCCCATGTTTTCCGTAATAGTTTGTGAAATTTCTCCTAACATATTTACGTCATTCGCATGCAGCTGATGTACCCGTTCAATTCCAAACCCTCTCTGTTATCCTTGACTCTCCTATTCTAGAGCAAAGTTAAAGAGGAAAGGTGATAATGCATCACCTTACTTTAGCCCAAAGCGAATTGGAATAGCATCAGACAGAAACTGGCCTATACGGACTCTGCTGTATGTTTTACTGAGACACATTTTAATTAATCAAACAAGTATCTTCGGAATACCAAATCCAATAAAAATATTATATAAAACTTCTCTCTTAACCGAGTCATATGCCTTTTTGAAATCTATGAATAATGTAGGGGAAGGTTGCCTATATTGGACCAGTTTTTTTGTTTTTAATCCCATGTCTTTAATAATGATTAAATTAAATCAAAATATGTTCTAGTACATTCTATATCCTATGTACTTTCATCCTATAGTGTTATATTTTAAATTACACAATTCCTAATAAATATAAAAAGGTAAAACCAAAATCATGGAAGTGGTCCAAATTGGGAAACCGGTTGCCTAATTTGGACTCATAGTGTCCCAATTTGGACCTCGCAAAAATACATTAGTAATAGTAAACACATAAGTAGAAGAAGGGTATTTATTATAAATATTTTTAATTCACCAAATTTTACGTTATAATGTATCAGATATTAACATTTGGTGAAAGAAGTTGCACAATTCTCTGTACTTTGAAGAAAAATTAAAGAAAAACAAGATAAATTAATTACAGAAACACTATTGCATTCAAGCTGATTGTTACACTCAGAATATTTCTCTTTGCACTGAATTAGTTTTATATTAGTTGCTTGTCTCAGTTACATAGCCTATTTCAAAATTACAGGAAGACTCATAGAAAAAAAAAAGTTACGTAAAATTGGAATGTCCCTGTTTGGCTAGGAAACTCATGTGAATAAGGAAACGTAGACATAAAAAAAATAAAAAGCTGACATGATTTCCTCTTGCGTTTGAAAGTTACCAGTGGCAGTATAAAGAACCCCGCCGCATTGACAACACAGACTACTGTGGTGTTTACACCTCTTTCACCACTTACGGCTCCAACTTGGTGTTTCTCTTTCTGAGCTATAACTTTCTGTTGCTTCTTTTGCACCGTTGTAAATCCACATTCGTCAACATTGAACACAGTATTTGCTATGATACCATTCTCATCGACAGTTTTTTTTTCAGCAGGTCGGAAAACTGGATAACACTCTTCCTATTGAACCCCTTAGCTCGGGTCATTTATGCTCTTTCTGGGTGACAGGGATAAAGTTTTGAGTTTCGCTTCATAGAAGCACAGAACCACTTCTTTCCGGCCATTTTTTCTCCTTGTTAAAAGTGTAGGGAGCATCATATTTTCCTGCGACATCAAAAGCAAGCTTATGCATATCTTTGATTGTCAACCCATAAAAACCTTTCTTCAAACAAGAGAATGTGGTCGGCAATAATAATTTTTTCCATATCTCAATTGAAGGTTGCTTGCCTTCTGAAGGACTTCATTGGAAAGCGTTCTTGCAATCAGCATGGTCTATGGCACTCCATATATGCGAGCACACTCGCTGAGTCCATAGTCACCATTTCTTTATGCTGGTACCGCCCTCTTCAAACCATCATTTCATTTCTGGTAGGTTCCCCTTTTTGACATCTTGGAAACATAAAGACACAGAATCCCCCAATATACTACTACATTTTCTTAACGTTCACCATATAATTCTTTATATTCATGTTGAAAAAAAATACAAAGTTTCCTAAATTGGACTAGTCCAATCCAGGCAACGGGCAGAGGTCCAACCTAGGCAACTTGTTCACTTATGCAAACAGACGACACTAAACAAACACATGAAATTAAAAACTAGTTTTAAAACACGCAGATAGTAGCTAATGAAAAATACTTGTAACGTATAGTATAGAAATTGTTATTACTTACTCCTACTGTATATAAAACCTTAAGATCGGTAGCATAAAAATTGAAAGAGAAAACACCAAAACACATTAACGGCAATCCTATTCGCTAAGATGATTGCAGCTCACTGAACTTCAAGATGAGTACCTTAGGCAGCGTCAGCAAGCAGTGGTGCCAACTGAAATGTTTGAAATACTTCTATATATGGAAATACAACTGCGGTCCAATTTAGGCAACGGTCCAAATTCGGCAACTCTCCCCTACTGTGCCCTTATACTCCCATTTTTCTCCAATATCTATCGAATACCAAAAATCTGATCAATAATCGAGCTATTAAATCTAAAATCACATTGATGATCCCCAATAATTTCATCTATGTATGGAGTTAATCTTCTCAGAAGAATATTGGACAACATTTTGTACGACGTCAACAAAAGTGATATTCCTCGAAAGTTACTACTGTTAGTCTTTCTCTCCTTCTTAAAGATAGGTACAAGTATTATGGAATCCTTCCATTGCTCTAGTACAATTTCCATTTAAAAAATAGCAAGTAAATCTAATAAATTTCGCTGGATAATGCTCTTCCGCCCTTTTGTATTAATTCTGTTGGAATTTGATCGATACTTGTAATTTTTCAAACTTTCTACCGCAATTTCTACTTCAAAATTGTGGGTTCGGGTATAAATTGCTCAGCAGTTTGTAATTTTAATGTCGTCCCGATCATTTCTATTTGGTCTATGTACACTTAGTAGTTACCGAAAATACTTTTTCCATCTGTTAAGGATTGAATGAGTGTCTGCAAGCAAAGTACCATTCTCATTTTTGATCACGTTTACCCTTGCCTGATATCTGTTCTTAAATTCCTTTATGCCCTTACGTAAGTCTGTAATGTTCTTGCCTTACTATTTGCTTCTATCTCATTCAGTTTTTCCTTCAAATAATCTCTCTTTTTATTCCTTAGTGTACGACTTGTTTCCCGTCTTCCATTGAAATTATTGTCTCTGTTTGTCTGGACTGAATCCTGTAGAATTTCAATTTTACCTGTTTCCTTCTTTCTACTATCATGGAACAATCTTTAACAAACCACGGTTCCTTTTCCTTATTTTCATAATAACCTATGCTGTGCTCAGCTGCATTTTTGAAAATGTCTGATATTTTCCTACAAGCTATTAACATCTAACTCTTCCTCATATTCTTCGGAACTTCCTAGAGCTACAGACTTATTTGAAATTTCCACCTGATAAATTTGCTTAGTTTCCTCGTCTTTTAATTTTGGAATACTGAATCTCCTAATATTAATTTGTTTCTCTACTCGTTTGGCTACTGATAGCCTTTCTCTTAATTCTCCAGTTACCAAATAATGGTCAGAATTACATACAGTCTGCTCTCCTAAATGTTCTATACTAGTAGGCCTATGTCTTTGTGTATCTATCAAGATGTGATCTAATTCGTTCTGTGTCAATCCGTCTAGAGAAGTCCAAGTATATTATCTATGTATATCCTAATGGGAGAATGTTGTACTTTTGACAATTAAATTTTTTAATATGGCAAAGTTAATTAATCCAACTCCATTATCGTTACTAGTTACGTGTAGGCTCTATTTCCTAATAGTCAGTTTAAAAATGTTCTCCCGTACTTTAGCAAATAATAATAATAATAATAATAATAATAATAATAATAATAATAATAATAATAATTTGAAGAGTCCACTGCAAGAATGATAGATGTCATTTGGAATATATTTTTCAGGAGAAGCAATTGAAAGTTTGAAATGCTTAGCGCTCAAAGCTTAACTGTAATTTTCCGATCATTACTGGACAATGACTATCAGTGTTAATGCCATGTAACTCTCTATGTACATTCTATATGTCTTAAGCTATACATTAACACCATCATTCCTGCAATGGACTCTTCATTTATTATTATATTATGTTATATTATATTATATTATATTATATTATATTATACCATCGTCATCGTCATCATCATCATCGTCATCATCATCATCGTCATCATCGTCATCATCGTCATCGTCATCATCATCATCATCATCATCATAGAAAGAACACAGCCTTAGCTATGTGACACTTGTGTTAACGAATGAAACATTCGATTAGTAATAATAATAAATCTTGTGTAATCACTATTCATTACAGACTAAAACATGGGTCAGGGCGCAACGACTTCTTGGACCGTTTGATTGAACTCATAAACCAGGAAAAGATGGACGCTAGTAATGGCACGAAAACCAGTAAGTTATTTCCTTACACATACTGATTTCTTCTTGAGATTTGTACTGTAACATTCTCTAACACTCTGTGTAGACATTAAGGTAGATAGCAATCTATACATCTTTATTTGTCCATTCACTCGTTTATTCATAAATTTCTTTGAATTCTGCTAATGATCTCTACCATATGACTTCTCCAACAGCTCTGGACAGTGATGACTACGTAGCACAGGCTTTCGTATTCCTTGGTGCCGCGTTCGAGACTTCCTCCAGTACTCTGTGCTTCGCCCTCTACGAGCTAGCTTTTCACCCTGACATTCAGCAGAGAGTGAGGGAAGAGATAGCCCGAGTATTGGCCCCACACCAGAATAAACTCACCTATGACAACTTACAGGAACTGCATTATCTGGACATGGTGGTGGCAGGTATGAACAATGACATGCAGATTTTCAAGGAAATGCCAGTGTTTAGCATCTTTGATGCAGGAAAAGTGTTTTTCTGGGATACCGCCTCTATGTCCCACCGACAGTGCACAATGATTTCTTCCTATTCTATCAGAAGAATTGTGTTCGTATTCATAATTATTTGTAAGTCACTTTATCAGAGAATTATAAATAAGTTAGTAAATATTTAATAAATCTTAGTTTGAAATCAAAAACATAAATTGACGATGACCTCGAAATTGATTTTCTTTTCTTTTAATTTTGTTTGTTGGATAATACAGGGAAATGAATGAAATGATCAGTCCAATATGTCTCCAGACGACTATGTTTAGGAGAAATTAGTTATCATATGCACAATTCGTTCTACATTCTTGGTGAAGATTTCGAAATCCCAATAGTTTCCAGTTCATACATGGCAGTCACCGCCAGGTCCGGTTCTGGGTATTAGATGCTTGCGTGCTAGATATAATTACCCCGCCCTCAACAATTCATAGCTTAACTCAACGCATGGATGCCCATTAATATTATTTTGTAACAGAACCTTGCAAATGACAAAAAAAATATATATATATATATATATAATAAAAATAATATTTACATATAGTACCGGTACTTATTTAAAGTTTATAAACAAAGAAAATGTAAAAAAAGTATCAAACAGAAGCAACTGTTAATTAGTACATTAGAACATCGCTTTTCTTGCTTTCTTCAGTGTCAATCATCAATAACAACTGATAGTCTAATTTTTCACACAACACATTTTCTATAGCTAACAATTGAGTCGTGCACGGCGCGTCAATCGACGGAGTTGTTCTGTCAACAGCGCCACCTTTTCACTCAGCATTCCCGAAAGTTTCATTACTCATGGCAGCGAGGAGCGATGAGAGGAGCGGAAAGGAGTTTTCTTGCAAAGGCGGATGGTCATGCATTGTCACTCGGAAATTTGATCCCGTCGGGTGTGGGCAAGAGGTTTGGAAACTTGCTCCAGAGTAGTATAGACAAGAGACGCGGAAGATTGCTACCGCCGAGTTAGTGATAGAAGTTTCGAGATCGCGGCAGATACATGATAGGAACAACCTATTAATCTGGAAAGAACCGAATTATATAGATTCGCCAGGTGGTAAAATATTGGCTTTATATTTACTAAATTCTTGGAAACATTCCTCCTCTCGTTAGTTTGCCATACATTTTAAATATATATTTTGATGTACCGAAGTACATATGATATTTCCATGCAGATATTCTGCGTCATCACATGATGAAAGAGTGATGGAACGGAGAAAAATTCTCTCCGGCGCCGGGATTTGAACCCGGGTTTTCAGCTCTACGTGCTGATGCTTTATCCACTAAGCCACGCCGGATACAATCCCGACGCCGTTTAGAATCGTCTCAGATTAAGCTCCATCTCTTGGGTTTCCTCTAGTGGCCGCCCTCTGCACTACGTCGTAGATGTCTATGAACGCAGGACCGAAGTCCATACATGTGTTGAGGTGCAGTCAAATGAGTGACTGATTGGCCGGGATCCGACGGTATGGGCGCCGTCTTAAATCACAAAGTGATTTATTACGCATATCATATATATATTTTGATGTACCGAAGTACATATATATTTCCATGCAGATATTCTGCGTCATCACATGATGAAAGAGTGATGGAACGGAGAAAAATTCTCTCCGACGCCGGGATTTGAACCCGGGTTTCAGCTCTACGTGCTGATGCTTTATCCGGCCACGCCGGATACAATCCCGACGCCGTTTAGAATCGTCTCAGATTAAGCTCCATCTCTTGGGTTCCCTCTTGGCCGCCCTCTGCACTACGTCATAGATGTCTATGAACGCAGGACCGAAGTCCATACATGTGTTGAGGTGCACTCAGATGAGTGACTGATTGGCCGGGATCCGACGGTATGGCGCCGTCTTAAATCACAAAGTGATTTATTACGCATATCATATATATATATATATATATATATATATATATATATATATATATATATATGATATGCGTAATAAGTATGCGTAAATCACTTTGTGATTTAAGACGGCGCCCATACCGTCGGATCCCGGCCAATCAGTCACTCATCTGAGTGCACCTCAACACATGATTCATAGACATTTATGACGTAGTGCAGAGGGCGGCCACTAGAGGGAACCAAGAGATGGAGCTTAAACTGAGACGATTCTAAACGGCGTCGGGATTGTATCCGGCGTGGCTTAGTGGATAAAGCATCAGCACGTAGAGCTGAAAACCCGGGTTCAAATCCCGGCGCCGGAGAGAATTTTTCTCCGTTCCATCACTCTTTCATCATACATTTTAAGTTATGTAATATTGTACAGATGTGTGTATTTCTCTGTACTGTGCCGAGTTAACTTTTAATATTATATTGGCTACGGAATAATGTAATTGCCCTGATTATCGGCTTTTCTATTGTCATCCTTAATTACTTTCATATCTTTCATATTGTTACATTTTTCATCATTACTTCTATTTTGTTCTTACTTCAGTTAATTATATAGTCTGTATTTGTACTTTTTAGTTGCTTATTTAACGACGTTGTATCAACTACGAGGTTATTTAACGTCAATGAGATTGGTGGTAGCGAGATAGTATTTGGCGAGATGAGGCCATGGATTACCTGGCATTCTCCTTACGATTGGGTAAAATCCTAGGAAAACACCCAACCAGCCCAAGCGGGAATCGAACCCTCGCCCAAGCGCAACTTCAGACCGGCAGGCAAGCGCCTTAACCGACTGAGCCACGCCGGTGGCTCTATATTTGTATTCTTTCATTTAATTACATATATATATATATATATATATATACTAGGTGTTTCAGACCACCCATATCATCCTTTTTCTCGAAAACTATATAATATTGGTTGTTCATAAAAAATCTGATAACCAAAACTTATGTAACAAATCGATTGGTGACAGTACCATTTTCCGTAACAAACCGGAAGTAGAGGTACCTGTAGTCAAATTCGAAATTTCAAATGAAGGTGCCATTGGAAACTACTTTTAAAAAGAAACAACTTTTACTGAAACTTTGTTTTTCTAACTTTAATTGTTTACTCACAAAGCAACAAAAATGGTATTTTCTGAGAAATGTTGTATGTTGTTTATGTACGTACACTTTTCATAGTGAGTGTTCAAAATGTCCGCCACCCTGTGCTAAACAATGTTCTGATCTCCTCCTAACATCCGTGATTGCACGGAGACCTTCAGCACAGCTGAGATACATACAGGTTTCTCTTATTCAAATCTTCTGTAGTTGTTGGATGCACTTGGTAGAACATGTCTTTAATTCTCCTCCACAAGAAGAAGTCATTTGGAGCGAAGTCACGAGATCGGACAGGCCAGGCTACTGGTCCTACTCATCCAATCCACTGTAGGGGAATAAGCGGTTAATAACTCGTCGAACCCTACGAGAAAAGTGAGCCGGACAGCCGCTCTGTTGAAGCCACATCATTAATCGAAGTGCAAGGGGAACATCACGAAGCAACTGGTGCAAAATGTTTCGGAGGATGCGTGCGTTCTATCATTCAAGTTCTCCTCGGGTCCGAGGAGACCACACTATGTGATAAGGCTCCACACGTATTGGAAATCCACTTCACGTAGCCAGTATGGATTAACCGGAGACCAGTAGGCCTAATTGGAAATGTAGAGATTAACCTGACCATTACTTTTAAAAGTTGCCTCATCAGTCCACAAAATTTTGAGCTCAAAATCACGGTCCAAGTTTATAAATCAGTTGCAGAAATCAACACGAGTCTGGAGGTCATGTCCCCCAAGTTCCTGATGGAGATGAAAATGGTATGAATGAAATTTTTTGTCTTTGAGAATTCTAAACACTGTATTATGGTGCAATCCTGAGACACGGGCAATCCTTCTTATGGGGGAGAATTAAAGATATGATCTACCAAGTGCGTCCAACAACTAGAGAAAACATGAAACAAAGAATTAGAGAAGCCACACCATGTGTATTTGTCTGAGCTGTGCTGAAGTTCTCCGTGTAATCACGGATGTAAGGTAGAGACTAGATCATTGTTTAAGACAGGGTAGCAGATATTTTGAACACTTATTATAAAAAGTATAGGTACATAAACAACATACATTTATCAGAAAATACCATTTTTGTTGTTTTGTGAGTAAATAATAAAAGTTAGAAAAAAAAGTTTCAGTAAAATTGTTTGTTTTTAAAAGTAGTTTCCAATGGCACCTTCAATGATCCAAGTTCTCATTTGAAATTTCGAAGCTGACCACAATTACCTCTACTTCCTCTATGTTATGGGCAATGGTACTGCCACCAATCGATTCTTTACATAGGTTTCGGTTATCAATTTTTTTTATGAACAACCAGTATCATATAGATTTCGAGAAAAAAAAAAAGGCTGATACGGATGGTCTGAAACACCCGGTATATATATAAAAGTCAATGTGACTATGTATGTATGTATGTATGTATGTATGTATGTATGTATGTATGTATGTATGTATGTATGTATGTATGTATGTATGTATGTATGTATGTATGTACTATATACAAATCTACACGCTTTGACCGATATTTGCGAAAGTTTGCACATTTAACCTTCATAACCAGAAGAAGAACATAGGCTACATTAAAATCGGACAAATGGACGTTAAATTATATTGTTATATAGGTTGTTAATAAGGGAATTCCCTATTTATCGTCAGCTCACTCTGAAGTTCAAGTACACATAGTCATGAAATTACGTGAAATGTGTGTCAGGACAGCTTCACATCAATGTACGGATCTTATATCATTTTATCTCTGCCTCTGTGTAACGTCAAATTTGCGGTGGGGAGGGAAAGAGATAGCAGAACGGTTGTAATGCTTTTTAATACTCTAACGCTCACGAATAATATAAGGCACTTGAAATTTAACAGTCACTGGCCACAAGAGATGAAATGTGAGATCTGTAGAACATTGGGTCAATGCTATGTGGTGTATAGGGACCAAGAGTTGTGTTTTTGTTTTTCTGAACTTCAAGACAATGCTAACTCATTTAAAGTTCGTGTATATATTTTCGTTGGTTTTACTTTGTTTATAGTTCGATTTTCTATTATATATTATTTTATATCTGGTGATGTAGAAGAGATGGTCTAGTGGCTTTAACTACACCAGATTAAATAAATAAACAAACATAAAATATATACGTATATATAATTAAATTAAAAAACAGTTAAACGCAAGCCTCATGATGCAATGTTTTGTTCTCGGTGCCTGATCTACAGCTGTTTTAATTTGAGTTAACTCTGGTAGGCATTAACTACTTCATGTAAGTGACGCTATGTAAAGATTCATCCTTATGAACGAGGTTGTCTATAGTTCAGTTTCCGAGATTTCCGAAACGCCTAACAACCAGTTTAATTAAAAATAGAAGCAAAAATGGAAGCCCGGATAATGCCGGGTGTTCCCAGCTAGTATATAATTTATGTAGTTCAATATCCCGCCTTGCATATTGTTTGCTTCCACTGAGCTATTTTGGTCAAATTCACATCACCTCTTAATCTAACCTAGTAGTCGTAACCAATATGCTGTTTTGAGAATCAGTTTTGAAACATTTCACAGTTCTTGAATCATTGTTTTGAAAAACTCGTTTCACGTGATACTACACTATCTTAACCCGTTGGGGTGTCATCGTCAGCAAAAATGTATCTCTCTATCATACCAAAGAATCAATATTTACACTTAGCGGCAAAAAGAATGGGCTGACTCTTGGTCGATAGAAATGCTAAGTTCTATCGCGCGGTTCACTCGTGTAAACGTAACCCAGTGCAAGGCATTGCAGTGGTGTCTCTTCATTGAAAGTCATCCGTCTATAATGAAATAACCCTTACGAGCAGTGTGTGGCCCAGTGGTAAGAAGTCTGACATCCGTACCAAAGGTTGAGAGTTCGTCTCCTGGTACGGTAAAATTATTATTTTTTTATTTTAACTTTTACTTTATTTATTAGTTTAAATGTGAAATGGCATTTGTTAACAAACTTCGTTATGCCTGCCTTGCAAAAATATTATTGCCCATCACCTATGGGCTATTAATAGGTGAGACCTGGTCTGTATAAACAAAAATACTTGTTTCACATCCTAAAAAAACGGACGCATACCAAACGCAAATAAATAATTAAATTAACAAAAACAAATAATTTGTTAATATATCAAAAAACAAGGCTGTGGTAGGGACTAGCATCTCATCCACAAACCACCTGCATCAACATCTGTCCTTTAAATTCTTGGCCACCTTCTCCCTTGCATCTAGAACTCTGTCCCACAATTCCTGAGGTGTCCGAAAGGGTGGTTGTTCTGCCCAATTAGAGCCCACAAATTTTGAAACGGATTCATTTCTGGTGAGTTTGGAGGCCAGTCGACTGGGTCGACATCATGCCTCCTCGTAAACCATCTTTGAATCCGGTTGGCGGTGTGTATCGGATGATTAACCTTCTGGAAAAAAAGTGTTCCTTCTGGATATCGTTTTCGGGCGGAAGGGATCATTACATTTGCCAAAATGTGTTCGTAGACTTCAAACAGACCGTGGATGCATTCCAGAAGTCCTGCCCCATCGTATGACATCCACCCCAACACGCGACCCTCACGCGAAGCGTATAATATAAACTTGGGCAGTACTATCATTGCTATTGGAGACAATTACCTCGTCGGAGAAAATGACATTTCTCCAATCAAAGTCCTGTCGAAGAATGTTAGCAGACAATACCTGGTCGGAGAATAACCTATGCGAACCAGGGCATTGAGTTATTGTTTCTGTGCCATCTTCAAGCGTAATGACGAGACAGAACGTTTTATTAACAGATAGCAGTATTGCTTGAAAGAGAGAGGGAGGTTTATTATTATTAGAGTTCGGGCATATTCTAAGAGATATCGCCACATAATTATAGCTTTGCGAGACACATATGATGGCAAATTGGTAATAAAAGAAAAGAAGATCGGGGGAGATTCGAACCTTGAGCTACTACTACTCTCTTGTTCGATATACCAATGTCGTAACAACTTACGCTACTGCAACTGTTTATATCAGTACAGCATAATACATGGTTTTCCTGTTCATATTCGCTCCGGTCGATTTTGTATTTATCAATTTTACTACTATTACACTCTTCAAGGGCCCTGATGTATCTAGAATCAACCCGCCATTCGATTTTATTACATATTTTAGCCTCTTAAACAAAATACAGCAAATTTCAATGGTTTAATTATGTGTTACCTAGTGAACTATGGCGTTGACGAGACGAGCATGCGCAATGTATGTCTCTGGAACTTAGAAATTGTCGGCCGGCCCATTCTTTTTGCCGCTAAGTGTACGTCATGTAATTTAATTTATATTCGAATATTTTTTACCTCTTGACCGCTCTACGCCAGTTTATATCATATCAAATTTTTTTAAATATGCCTCGAGAAATTGTATCTCAGAAATTAAGAACATATTAATTATATTATATCTTATTTCGTGTACAAAATAAAGATACAATATATAAATTCGCAATAAGTCAATTTTTAACATAAATAACAATATTGTGAGACACGTATATTTCAGAAACTAAGACGTTGTTCTTCCCACAATGCTTAACTGATTGGCAACGTGATCCTTCTACAAAGATACGATGAAAAATAAAATATAGGTAACATATACCTGCATATGTAATTCTGCTCCTCCGAGATATCTGTCAATGAGTCGTTTAATGAGATAACCACTTCGCTGTCGAACACAGGATTCAGAAAATGGTAGGTTTCTTCAATTTTTACTACATGTCTAATGTAATTCTGCCAATGTTCCTTTGTTATACTTTCACAAGCACTTTCTAAAACTGTAACTAGCTCTTCTAGGGAGCTTGCTTCAATATTTTTCGACTGCACTTTCCGCTTCACTTGACACCAAGCGAATTCTATAGGATTCAGGACAATGATGTGGTGGGAGTCTTAGGACTATGTGTCTATTACGAGCTGCGATTTCATCGATGGCATACTTTTTAATTCTCTTTGCTGGTGGTAACTGCAAAAGCTGTGGTATTATTGAGACAGGATTGGGAATGGAAATGTTGTGATTGGTCATGTACTGAAGGATTTCAGGCTTCTCCAGGAGGAATTAGGTCACAGGTTAAGGATTCAGCTGTGATAAGGTGCATTGTCACATACGATTACAGAGGGCTCCTGCAGCATTTTCAGGATACTACAGTATTTTCGAAAATCTCTTCGAAAATTGCGGAGTTCATTGTGTCATGATAATCTGCATGCACATCTGCCATTTTCTTGTGAGTGACAGCTAGAACACCATCGATGAAACCGAAACGCCCCCCACAGTGCACAATAACAATTCTGTCACCCTTTGCACCTGATATAGGTACCACACAGATGTCGGAGTCGTCAGGTTTCATCTAAATACACATCATCGTAGCCTTGTAAACGCAGCTCTCTTACCTGTTCGAGATACGAGTACCTCCAGGCAATGATGCCACTGGCTTCAGCTCTTGTGGATTTTCTTTGCACTGTATTATGTGAAAACCCATACTTCTGAGTAATCTACGAACAGTACTTTTTCCATAAGGAAATTCGTAGTCAGTGTCACTAGTTATGAACTATACTGTTGGTGACATTCCGTTCTTGTAGCACTCGTACACTGTTCCTCGCACAAGATCACGTGTAAAATCATCGATTTTGTTTTTCAAACGGATGGCTTCCTTTTTTACTCTTTTTTTTTTTCCGGAGTGTGATATGTAGACGGGTCTTCATTATTTGAGATTCTTTTTATGCTGCTTTGTGGGGTGGATATTGTTGGTAATAGGCAAACCTCACTAATAAATAATGAGACCAAGGAATCCATAGTGGATAATTAGTGACTGCCTGAAATTCTGACTTCACTTACACATTTAATAACACTATGTGAAAATACAATATAAGCACACAAACTGAAGCCAGATTATAAGTCTGCAACATTAATAGGCTATGCGCTTAGGGCGCTAAATAACAAATTACAATCAAGGTTAACAAATCTGGAAATAGTACTTCATATAACTCTTGCAACCTTTTGAAGAGAGTGCCCTAACAAAATCTTGTAAAATCCATACCTAAATAATACTTATAAGCTAAACCAATTAATATTATAGATTTTTATTAATTTATCAGACAGAATAATATCTGTAATATTGACAATTAATATTTGAGGAAAAAAATTCGCTCCGGCGCCGGGGATCGAACCCGGGTAATTGGTTCTACGTACCAAGTGCTCTGACCACTGAGCTACGCCGAATTCAATCCACGGCACAGGATCGAATTCTTCTCCTTCAATGTTTCCCTTTATGGCCTGACTCCAAGTTAGGCATATATGTTGACGTAGGCTATATGTCCAATGTCAACTGCCATTATACTAGGAGCGCACTCAGTTGAGTGACTTATTTGGCTGGAATTCCGCAGTTAAGTGCACAGTAATCTGCACAAACATATGCACTGATAGCTATGAGAATATTATAGATTTTTATTAATTTGTCAGACAGAATAATATATGTAATATTGACAATTAATATATAATATAATTCGCAGGTGCTCGTGTAAAGGAGGTTAAGTATGATTTCGTTCGTTACAGATTTCAACTCTCCACAATTACTTTTTTCTTGTGTTAAAGGTGTTAAATCATTTTTCCATCCATGATGCAGTTACAGTATTCCATATTTTGTAACAAAGGGGTTTTGTTCAGTAACAAAAGAGAAGTTTACATACCTTACAATTTGACTTAACCCCCTTTACACGAGCACCCGCGAATTATAATGACAGTTGACATTGGACATATACTGTACGTCAACATATATGCCTAACTTGGAGTCAGGCCATAAAGTGAAACATTGAAGGAGGAGAATTCGATCCGGCGCTGTGGATTGAATTCGACATAGCTCAGTGGTCAGAGCGCTTGGTACGTAAAACCAAGGACCCGGGTTCGATCCCCGGCGCCGGAGCGAATTTTTCTCCTCAAACATTAATTGTAAACCAATTAATACAATAATTACTCTAGACACAACTCTGAATGAAAAAGATAAAGCTAACCGTAAAAGATAAGTTACGCAGTGCAAAGTTAATAATTTAACCATAAAGAGGCCAAGCCGAATTAACCAGACCAGCGCAGGAGTCCCAATAATGGAGAGAACCGGACTGCAAATTGACAAATACGCCATAAAGATATAAACTTGGCGTCGTCCACGTTGGGGATCACACAGACTAGTTACCTCAGTCCATCACTTACAGGCAGGATGATTGACTAGCGGATATTACGGCATAAACCTTAGTGAGGATGTTAATCGCCAGTTCTAGTAAATCGAAGATAATGCTGGAATAAGCGGGCTGGCTCCAAACAATCACCGGCACCAGGAATTAGCTCCTTGGGTTACAGAACTCACGGCGAATATATCGACGATTAACCATATAGAAGCCTGAATATTCTTACGGAGTTTGGTGGCGTGCAACACCCACACATCACGTGCGTCGATCGCCCGATGTAATGAGCCACCAGCCGCCGGGACGAGTGCAGTCAACCTCCGTAGGTAACAAGGCGTCCCATACGCGTAGAACTATGGTCACTGCGCAGCGAAGGTACTCTCACCGTCGAAGTATTCCAGAGACCCCGAGACAACTCGTCTGACTCACAGTCTGTACCCGGGAGCGAACAACCCGGAAGTAAGGAGCCGTTATTTTACGAATCAGCGAATCAAACGGCAGCTCTCGGAGTAAAAAGAAAAAAAGCAGATATGATAGGTAGGAAAAGGAAATAAACGCGCCCTATTAAGGAAAAAAAAAAGAAAGGAAACATAACGTTCTCTGATAACATATAACGGAACTACCAGCAAATAATGTATGAGTATATTTGAAATACAAAACTGTGGGAAATATGTCGGGGGAGACAAAAGAATAAAGGTGGTGTAGCACACTAAGATCTGTCGCTTCTTCCACCAATTGATTAATATTTCTCCTTTTCAAAATCCCACCATTACCAATTATTCTTCAAATAAAGTTCTTAAAATTTTGCACTATTAGTACACTTTGTTTTCGTAACTTCGCTCGCTTTCCTATTGGCGATTTATTACAATTCTTAAGCTTAGTCGGCGTCCTTTCAGAAGAAGTCCCTGGTTGTGGCTGTGGAGGCAATTATCTGCCGGCACTTCACTATTATAGCTTATCCACGGCCGAAAGAAATTAAACATTGTACATTCGCTATCGACTATCGTACTCCTGGAGACCAGAACACGCTGTTACTAAGACACAGCTGAAACCGTAGTGCAGTGGCAGGCAGGAATATTCTTTCAAAATGGAAAATTCACAACACAGCATTCTAGGCGGCTTCCTGGTGATATCTTTGTCCACGGTTTCACTAATTTGGAAGCATGTCAGTCAGATATACGGCTTACTGAAACCAACCCTGCAACGAAGGTTCTTTACTTGTGAAACAAAGAATGTATTATTACAATTATTCATCTTTTCAAATCTTTGCTCAATGGAATTTAATGCAATGTCTACAATTATTAGATAAAATTGTATGCTAAACAATTCTTTTGGATCGTTTATTTATTCATTGGGACTTTCATAATCAAAATAGCGAACTTTAGTTGTGCTTCTTACAACTGGAAATTCGGATACTACATAACTTCTTTGGCTAAAACTTCTGCATGACTAATATATGTACTACATGCTTCATTACATCTGGCTTGATTTAGAAATTTAACAACCTCGCTCGGAAACGTTTACGGATTCAAGCATTATACATTTCGGATCATTAACAATTATTATTCACTAAAAAGTCAACTTAGCCTATGAGAATGAGGGTTACAAACTTGTTCTGGGCGGCTATTCAATTTTTGACAGAATATCATTCCATATAACAATTATTGAGCAAATGAACTTAAAAGATGCAACCTAATCTAACAAAAACTGAGTTGTGTGCTTTGTTTTCATGTCTCTGGAATTATCAAATATTAAGTCATTTAAACTTTTTAAAACTTCACTTAATTGCATTCTGAGATCTCGCACTGCTTTTCTTTTACTCTCCCATCTTGTATAACTTACAGACTTCAATGTCACATTTCTTTTCAATATATCCCACCTCTAAGGTATGGAGAGAAAAATGTATTTAAATGAACTGTTTCTAATGTTACTTTGATGGCATCGTTTACAACTAGATTCAAAATATGAGATGCATAGGTCACAAAAATGCTCTAGGATTGATATTCTTAATTTTTTTCTGAAGGCCATTGTGCTTGCCACTCATATCCCCCCTTATCGTACCCTTGTCTACGCATATTTTGAATACGGTATCTAACTCACAATCTGGCAAGAGTTCACTTAAACCTTCCACTGAAGTGTCTGAAACAAGTTAAAATTCAAGAAATAATTTTCGAACTCCAACATCAGAAGTGTCAGTTTTTACAATAAATTCTTACTACAAATGATATTTTTTCAGTGTGATTGGAATCTGACGTGCAGTCGAGAATTAAACAAAATATTAAATTTTGCTTCCCTTAAAAATTTCTTAATTTTTTATTTAATATCACTTGCTAAAACAAACATAATTTCATTTTCAAAAGTATGACCTAAGTAGGTGAGAGTGTTCACCTTGAGACAGGAAAATTTGTTAATTTTTTTTACATTAATGTTTGCAGTGGATATTGACATTTATCTGTGAACAAGGTTTGATCATTATTACATTTTATAATTTATCTTAAAATTTTGTGCTAATGATAATGATTTTCAGATTACAAGCTAATTTGTGCAAAGTGGCAAAATGTCTCGTAGTGGACCATGGTGTTCCACCTTGAGACAGTGACAGTTCCACACTGAGACACTATTTTCTGATGGATTAATATAAATTATGATATCAAAGAAGTGGCATAAATATGACTTCTACAAACATGAGATGAGTATATATAGGCTACATAGTCAGTTTATGTGAGAGAGTCATTGAATGTTACCAGCAAACTCGATCCTGCATTTTTGTCTGACTAGAAGTTGGTGGCTTTGGCAGTTGTAATTTCAGTTTTATTAACCATTGCTTCATCTGGCACTTCTGGAAAAATGAAACTGTTCCCTATTTTAGCACTTCTCCTTGGAAATGAATTCTTAATGCTACGAGATATAAAACATAAAATTAATTTTTCTCATTAACTTGAAATTTTATAAGTCATTCATACCTGCTTCTTGGGTTGTTGGTACATTGGTGATAGAGAATGTTCAACTTCGAAGTCACTTCCAGAAGATGAATGGTCAGAATTTGCTACATCTATCTCTTCAGAGGGATTAGATATCTTCTGTGAAACTTCTTTTTCTTCTTCATTGCATTCTTCTTTTTCTGTTTTAATTCTTTCTCTGTCTCCTTTCCAGCTCTTGTTTTTATGGGAGTTTTCTTAAGATAGCATGCCTGTGTCTGGGATGACAATCATATCTAACTGCTGCCCTATAAATGCCGATGTTTTATTCTAGAGCATATTTCACATTTTCGACTGTCAAGGATCCTTTATGTATTTTAATTTTACGTTTTTTAGCTGTTTCTGAAACATAAAATACGTAATTATACATAGTTTTACCGTATTAATGTGGTCCACAATGAGACAGCAATTTAGTAGTGTCTCACTCTGCTCCACATTACTTCTTACAATGTAACAGGTCATAGTAAACTTCCTAAGAAAAGTTAGATGCTTCTGATTACGGTAATTTGTAGTAAATGAATATGTACTTTACCCGAAATAAATGACATTTTTCTTACCTGACTGAACAGACAACTAGACACTTCAATTGCTGAGGTAAAAAATTTACAAACACACTGGAAAATGGCGAAATGTTTACTTCGAGTATGTCGAAGGTGATCGATTCGATATCTTGAAAACTACTGCCTAGTAGTTCATGAGACATTTGTCGGCTAAACCATTCATATTTTATAGGGAATGTCTCATTGTGGACCACCCTCCCGTAATAAGTCACACGATTTAAGAAATTTGAGAATTATTTAAACAATTTGACATGCTGTGAAATAATGTGATCAAATCTCGTCAACATTTGTATAGCAGTTAAAAATTATTTATTATTTACTCGTATATCATACTATAATATTAATGTTTAGGTGAGGGGTTTGGACTTTTTCCATTGCTGGTTGTCACAATCAAAAATTAAGACAACGTTTCGAAGGGTGGTTTTCCCTTCGTCTTCAGGTGGAAGGAAGGAGAGAAGAGAAAAAACCTACTGTTGGGATCGTTACGTAAGCTATTCTGTATGACTAATATTAATCATTTATACCAGTGAAAGATAAACACTGCCTTCCTAAGAGGTCTACAATTGCAATGATTTTTTCAAATGGCTCGACATCGTCTTTCTTCAGGTTCAAAATACCGTTTTTGTTCTTTGTCATTATTGTACAATTTATTATTGTCAAGGCGTGTTTTCAATTCATACCACTTTTTGTAGTTTTGCTTATGTTCTGTACCCCTGTGCTAAACATAAATGAAATGAAAATGAATGAATGAATGGATGAGTGAATGAATGAATAAATAAATAAATAAGTGAATAAATAAATAAATAAATAAATAAATAAATAAATAAATAAATAAATAAATAAATAAATAAATAAATAAATAAATAAATAAATAAATAAATAAATAAATAAATAAATAAATAAATAAATAAATAAATTTATAGGCCAAACCCGGGTAATTTCGCAACACGTACAATTTCGCAATAATTTTTATATTTAACATTGCGTAGTTGGCCAAGTTAATTTGATGCTGTAAAAGAATCTAGTACATAGCAGCTCTACCTAGATCCGTCTGCACTACAAGTAGCGACTCTTTCGACCTTCAACAGGACTGAAAACTAATTTTATCATTCTGTTGTCAGATTCTGTGAGCAGAACGTGCCTGTGAAACGTTGCGGAAGTGTTGTCTGAATTATTTTTTTGCAATTTAAGAAATGTATTTCATTACAGTAATTATATTCTTTAAAATGTGGAGATTTTTTTGAGTGGTCAGTGAAAAATATCCAACAAGTGTTTGCTGAGAAATGTGCTTTTGCCGGTGGAGCTTTTCTTATTCAGTTGGGCTGTTAAAATGGCGGTAGATGTGACTGCAGCAGTAAAAGTAAGTAGGCCTATTGAAAATAAAATTATTATTATCGTCGTTTAATGGTAATTTTCTTTACTAAATTGAGTGATAGTGATTAATTATATTTAGTAAACCATAATAGTACAAGAAACAATATTGATACGGCAGAGTCACAGTTTCGATTCCAGTAGAAAGAATGATCAATTGTGTGTAAAATTTTCGTGCTTTAGCTAGTTAAAAAGGAAGATAAAATTAATAGTTATCTATTTATTGAAGATACAAAATGTAAATACCTAATATTAAGAATCCATAATAAAGGTCCGAGTTCCAATCTCAAAAATCGCTCTTAGGCAAATGAGAACAAAACAATCAAATTTAATACATTTACCATATAATTTGTCAGAGATGTCTCCCGCTAGAGATAATATGGTCAGAAATGGATATGACGAAACTGATGTAACAGGAGCGTCAGTAAAATTTTGGCTTTCTGTTTATAAGAGCAGCAAGGAATTTAATATTCCTTACAATACACTGAAGGATCGTCTAAACATCACACCTGACCCTTCCAAAATACCAGTCGTGAAGAAATAGGGTACTTTTTTCTTATCTGGAGAGAAAGAAGCTGAATTGTTGTCCTATGTGGTCGAGATGCAAGAACTTGGCTTTAGGCTTACTGCAACTCAAGTTCGAGAATTTGCATTTATATTGGCATCCTTTCAACAGTGACTATGCTGGTTTGGTTTCATGGGTTTCTTTCAAGAAACTTCATGGTTTGTGCTTGCGCCAGCCTGAAAACCTCTCCTACAACAGGGCTGCTGCTGCGACACGAGTAAACCTCAATTACTTCTATGATGCTCTAGAGATTGTTCTAGGTAACTCGGGACTGAAGGACAAGCCCAACCGTATTTGGAATCTGGATGAGACAGGTTTTAATTTGGTACCAAAACCAAACAAAAAACATGTCCACAATCTTTGTTTGATGAAAATATGTGCTACATGCTTTAGCCTGTACGAAAATGATGCAAACGGAGAGGCCTGGATACAGTGTTTGCAGTGCATAAAGTAGTTCCATGAAAAATATCCGGGACGTGTGACATACCGCAAGGATTTCTTGTGTCACTCTTGCAGAGAACATAAATCTGAGTGAGAGAAAATTTTTGTAAGACAAATCGTTGCATTTGTTTTGATAGTAAAATTGAAGTTATTTTTGCACTATAGGCCCTATATGTAGAAATTTATTTTAAAAATATTACTGCGAAATTACCAGAGTAGTATTGCGAAATTAACCGAGTTGTCCAAAAGATTGTAATTCGCAACACGTTTTTAATTTCTGTCGTACGTAATTAGTTTAATTTAAAAGAATAAAATTTGCATGTATCGTATAGAAATAATAACAATTAAGACTTTTTCCTAAAAATTGAAATTTTAATACGTTATTTATCATATTTTAAAGGAGTAAAACCTCAATACTGCGAAATTATCCGGGTTTGCCTTAAAAAAAGAAATCACTAAACACATACCTGTTATATTTTACGTATTCTTAATCAGCAAGTTCCCTTCCACATTGGTCACTGTGAATTAATAACGAATTTTATGCAGTGACTGAAAACGTTGAAAACGATCAACAAGGGATTTGATTGTTTGGTGAATATTCAAAATGTGCACATTTTACATCATTCTGTTTTTAAAGTAAATTCAAATGTGAATGAAATCCGCTAAATATAAACATTTATTTATTGTTCCGCCAGCAATGGAATTATAAATAATTGATATCAAATTAGCGCACGCATGTTCACGTTGTTACTTTGTAAAATTGGTTTAGCACTTAATAATATGTATTTTAAAATCATATATTAAATGTATTACTTCGGCCGCCCTAGGAAATTGACCACCTCCTTGCTTTTCCCTTATTCTTGCCTTATCCTTTTTCTTCTGATCCTTTCTTTTCTTCCTTATAGACCCCTTATTCTATTTTATTCTCCTTCTTCTTGTATTTCTCTTGTTCTCCTCCTGTTTTCCTTGTTCTCCTTGTACTTCCTTTGTTATCATTATATTTCCTTTTCCTTCTTGTATTCCACTTCTTCTTGTCTTCTTCCCCTTGCCCTCCTTCCATTCCACTTGTTCTCCTCGTATTTTCTCTGTTATCTTTGTAATAATTTGTTCTGCATTTATTCACATTGTTCTCCATATATTCCCATTATACTGCTTGCATTTTCCTTGTTATTATTGTATTACCTTGTTCTCCTTGTATTCCTTTAGTTCCCCTTCCATTCCTCTTGTTACTCCTGTATTCTTCGTGTTCTCTTTGTATTCCACTTGCTCTCCTTGCATTTTCTTTGTTATCCTTGTATTCCCCTCTTCTTGCACTCCCCTTGTTATCTTTGTAGCTTCTTGTTAGCTTTGTATTCCCTCGTTGTCTTTGTATTCCTTTGTTATTCTTGTATTACCATTTTTATGTTGTATTTCCTTGTTATCTTTGTATTCCCTTCTTATCCTTGTGTTCCTTTGTTATCCTTGTATTACCACTGTTTATCTTGTATTCCCTTGTTCTCTTTTTATTCCCATTGTTTTCCGTGTATCCACTTTTTTCGCCTTATATTACTCTTGATCTTGTATTTTTCTATTTATTCTTGCATTTCCTTTGTTCTCCTTGCAGTCCCTTCGTTACACTTTTATTCCGTTGTTCTTACATTAACCTTTTTCTCTTTGTATTTCCCTTGATCTTCTTGTATTTCCATTCTTGTTCTTTATTTCCCCTTTTTTCTTTGTATTTCTTTGATTCTTCCTGTATTCTTCTAATTCTCTTTGTATTTTTCTTGTTATTTTTGTCTTCTACTCTTCTTCCCTTTGTTCTCCTTGTTTTTCCATATACTAGACGCAATTTACTGAGAAATCTCTTCCCCTGTGAGGACTCGGGTTAATGATAATAATATTAAAAACGCTAATAATAATCTCCATCAAATATTTTATTGTTCTAACTCGTGTTCTGCGCATTTATATACAAGGTTCACCAATTAATATGGCAGGAAACTATTTCTGAGTGTGGATTGACATGTTCACAGAGACTCAAAGGAAGTACCCATCTCTGCCGTTCCTGGACCGGAGGTGCGAGAGAGACTATGAGATACCAGATCCACATGGCAGTGGAACTGTCATCCTTCCTGCGGGAACAGCTGTCCACATCCCAGTCATTGGAATTCAGAACAATCCAAAATACTTTCCGATCCCCGAAAAGTTCGACCCGGAACGATTTTCAGAAGAGAACAGAAGAAATCGGTCCAATTTGCTTCATATCCCATTTGGAGAAGGCCCCAGAATTTGCATAGGTAAAAGCATGTTACACGTTGCTTCTTAGGCTATATCTACCTATTTTACATAAGAATTTCCTAATACATGATATATTATGAACTGAATGCTCTTTTAATTGAAATTCCCTATCATATCGATAAACAAGTACTCATATCTCGGCAGATATTACTTCTTGTTACATATATCAGTATATTTAAGAATTTTTCAATCTTTATGGCTTAACATATTAAACAAAAACAGGTTACATATCACTGTTTTTTATATTTACACTTCTACTTTACGAACGTTTTCACCCTCCAAGGGGCATCATCAGGTAAAACAGTATTTAAGTATCATATGTCTAAAATCAAGTATATAAAATATACAAGACAGTTTAAAATGATACGTAACGTATGAAGAAAACTATCATTTTACAGTGTACACAAATGAACATGTTGAAATGAACTTGAACCAATGTATATTAAAACGTACTGTGAAGAATCATTACTAACATGCCTGAATGGCTGTATCTTGTATGCTATGTACGATATCAAGAAAATGGATTGGTTAATGCTTAATATACTTTACATACAAATATATACATTACTGATAAATAATACTGAATTGTTGCATATTTGTTTATGTTTAAATTAAAGGAACACTGTTTTAGAAGATTAATATCCCATCTATTGGGTATATGACGAAACCAATAGAATGATGCAGGTTGTCAATATTCAGTTTTAAAATTTATGTGAGCTTTCTATTTATATCCACTAAAGTTTAAGTTGTAAAATAATGATAATTTGTTATGTGGTGTTTTGTATACACGACACAGAATTATTACCAAATGTTGAGTCAAGATTGTTCAACTGTGGTCAAAGTTCGATTTAATCATGGATTGGATAAGTCGTTTTACAACAGTCATATGGTTACCATCGTATGCTCAAAATCTGAAACAAATATTTAATATTATACGTCAGTTTGACTTTAGGGTTATTACTTTTTATATATCAATACTTACATATTGGCGCTCGGAGCTGAGTGTAGGTGTCTATTCGTAAATTTGCATGCAACTAACTAGATGTTACGTATTGCTTACATCCGCGTAGTGATATTAAATGTTATGGTGGAAGGGTGGGGACTATATTTTGTTAAAGCACAGGGTGTATAACGGGTCATGATTATGAATCGGATTTTCGTTTATTACAGTACCATGTTCTAAATATTGATTTGTTATATAGAATTCTTCGGCGCTGTTTATTAGTTTAATGTTTGAATAAGATTTTAGGATTTTAAAAGTTTCTTTGCTGCGTCCTAGTTTGTGATCAGTTTCTATCAAATGGGTAGCATATTTTGATTTCTTACGGTTATTTTTAAAATCAGATATGTGTTCACCATATCTGATTTTAAAATTCCTACGTGTCTGCCCGATAGATCTGATTTCACATGTTGCACATTCTATGTTCTATTCATTATTATGTAATTTTATATTTTTATGCAAATCATTATTGAAATTGTTTTTGAGCTAGTAATTGGGTTTATCCGCTATGGCAATGTTTTTTATTTAAAAAATCGCTTAATTTGTTGGAAATGTATTTTTAGTATGTTAATGTTACATACGTTTTTTGGTTTTACTCTTTCATAGCAGTGAGGTTTGTGAACGTTTTTTGGTTGCTCAATTTTTCTTTTTTATGAATTTATTTCTTTATTACTTTAGTATTGTGTCATTTTCAATGGCTATTTCTAATATTTTATATGTATATATGTATTTATTTACACTGCAAGTGGGCAAGCACCCGGTGGCAGTGGTATATACAATATTAACAAATACACACTAAAATGATAAGCAATACACAATAAAATTTACAATACACAATACAATTTTACAACACATATACCATTTTATACACAATACAGTTTAACACAATAATAATAAAACATAAAATAAAATACCTAATTTTACAATACAACCTACATAATTATGTATAGGTCCTACATAAGTTTCAATAGTCTTTCACTTTACTCTCATCTCATTCCCTGTAGTGGCACTATGACGCTTTTCACTGAACTTTAGCACACATTTCACTGACACTCTGTAACACATTTCACTGACACTATAGAACACATTTCATTGACGCTATAAATTATCACTGATTGGAACTGTTCACTGCACTGTAAAACCATAACTTCACTGACTCACCTCGCTTCACTGATACAACAGTTCAACAAATTAAAAGAAGTGTTTTCGTTTTTGTATTTCATCTTATTTAATGGTATGTATAATAATCTGTCTATTAGAAAATTAAACATACTGAGTTTGTGCGTTGTAGGGTGTATTGAATGTGTTGGGATGCAGTGATTTGCGTGGCCCGGTTTTCTGTAAATGTCAAATGTAAATTTTGTTTTTCGTTTTTCAAACGTAATGTCTAAGAAATTTAGGGACTTGTTCTTTTCGTTTTCCTGAGTGAACTTTAAACTGTTATCGTGGCGTTTAGAACAGAAATTGTGGTAACTCGGCAAGGGTCTATTGGGGCTTTTAAGCCCCCTAGTGTGGCCACAGCAACTGAGCGAAACATTGCCATGGCGATCGTTTTTAGATTATAGTTTTCCTCTTAATACTGTCGAGAACTCGCTCTAGTATGGAACTAAACAGATATTTCTTGCGATGTTCGGGTGATTTTTATTGTGCCGTTTATGTGAGCGCGTAGTAATATGCCTAATTGTTTTGTTGTTGGTGTAAATCCGGTTATATAATCTGTAAGGAAGTAAGACGTTTCTGTTTTTCACCCAAAGACTGGGCTATTTTTCAGAAGTGGTGTAGAGCAATTCCACGGAGACAGAAAACTGTATGCTTGTTCTTATATCTGTAACATACATTTTTCTGCTGTTTTGATAGTAAGAGCCATAAATTTATTATTGACGGTAAGAAGGTAGGACTTCTACGGAAGAACTGGTGACCAAAACCGGATGCCATACCACATATTTTCTCGAACTTGTCTCGATACCTTAAAAATTAAAAGAAGTGAAAATCTCCACCCAATCCTTTCTCATAACAATGCACCCGTACCAAATACCATCTGGCTATGACCAATTCCATCGACTCTAAGTAACCCAGTAGTTGATACAACATCGTTAAATAACCAAGTAAAAAAAAGAATTGGACGTGATACCCGAAAATCAGAACACCTTAGCTGATCTTGCGCTTGTGTGCATGTATATGACATTACTCCACACCTGGATGTCCAAAATTGTCTTGTTACTTTGACTGTAATCTCTTTTTCTTTTACTCGGTTATTTAACGACGCTATATGAACTACGAGGTTATTTAGTGTCGATGGGATTGGTGATAGCGAGATGATATTTGGCGAGATGAGGCTGAAGATTCGCCATAGATTACCTGACATTTGCCTTGCGGTTGGGGAAAACCTCGGAAAAAACCCAACCAGGTAATCAGCCCAAGCGGGAATTGAACCCGCGCCCGAATGAAACTCCAGATCGGTAGGCAAGCGCCTTAGCCGACAGAGCTACGCCGGTGGCTCGTAATCTCTTCCAGTGAATGAACGCCAGACCAGCATTTCAGCTGTTTTGTGCGAGTTTTTCAAAATCGATACTCCTTTTGGAGCCATAAACTGTGATGAGTTCGAGGGAAGTGAAAATACAAAAGAATATACAAGTTGAATGAACGGCCTTGTAGATACAATGAGCTCAAAGACTTCCTTCTCTGCCCTGTACAAAGGATTCTAGCATTACACGATTTTAGAAAATATATTACACGTACTTGGCAATACAAAGAACACGTCTGCCTAAGAAAGAACCATTGAAGTTTTTAGAGTGACAATTCAGAGCACTCACGAAATAGAGTCATTCTTGTGGGATAGCAGATTTAAATATATTCTGACAGAAAAAATTTAACCAGGATCCTCTACAGCGACATTTCGGAATTATAAAATGATTATCTTGTGATGATCACCATAGACTTTCCAATCTCTGTGCCGGTTAAAAAATGTGCTATATTCACGTGCTAATTCTGAACTCCTAATTGAACCCAAGCACCTAGCTTCTACTTCATTAAATGTACATGTTTAATTATTAATTATTTTATTTTTAATAATAGCAATTCTGCCGTAATTAACGAAAAAGTTATTTCAGTAAAAAAATTCAGTGTAATGCTGCTTTGTATGTGGGCTACAGGTTAATCTGATTTACAATTTTATTACATTTGTTTATTATGTTTCCACATCATAACAGATTTCTGATCAAGGATATGAGAAAGTAAATTGGTCTCATGTAAAAGTCGTTAATTTAATATTCTCCAATAAGTACCATACAACAAATTAATACAGTACTACTAAATTGTTTTAATTTTACAAAACACAAAATAACCTAAGTATTTCAAAAGATCAAAACTTGCATTATCATAGATATAATATCAAAGTTTAATTTGCAAGTCTGAGTTGCAGTAATATTGCTTGTTCCTCCTGAATTACGTATAGACCAGTTACAACTGCAACTAATGGGTAAATAGTAGATAAAAACTATTGGTGAAAATAAAGTGTCTCCTTTATTATATTACATTCTTTCCCGTGTATAAAAACATAATTTTACATCAATGCGTACTTTATAATGCCATAAAAATGTTTATTTTTGCGAAGCTGTACTCGTTTTTTGCGTACTTCTGGTTGAAGCCGGCACAATGTTCCAATTTTCGGTTAATTATTATATTTATTATTCAGGGGTGTATTATAGCTCATAATTTGTTAATGTAATAATGTTACATTTTTTAAATACGTAAAATATTGCGACAAAGTACTCTACAATGCATTCTTATGTAATTTGTTATTTTAAAATCCTTTTGCATTCGCTCGAATAGCGATCCTGAAACTATAGTGGACAACAGAGCTAGCGCCACTCGGCGACGAACCACTGAACTAGGAAAGTTGCGTCACTTTCTCTTCTACCCGCTCTGCTGTTATGCAAACTATTGAAGGACTGTATTATATGTTCAACTGTTTTAGTATTGTTGTATACAATCAAAGTGTCGTCTGCATACCTTCTATAGATTTTATGTTGTGATTCTATATCATGTTTTCTATATTTTCTTATTCTAATATATCTGCGACTATAAAGTCTCATCAATAGGTATGTTAGTATACAAATTATTCAAAATAAATTAGAGAAAATTAACATACAAAACACCAAAATTGAACAAATCATGACACTTTTAAAAATAGTAATAAAACAGAAATATTTTTATTTCAATAAAAAGATTTTTAAGCAAAATAAAGGATTGGCAATGGGAAACATACTATCCGGATTACTCGCAGATATATTAGAAGAAGAAAAAATAGACAACATAATAAGGAATCACAACATAAAACTCTGTAGAATGTATGTAGACGACACTTTGATTACATACAATACTAAAACAGATGAACATATAATAAAGTCCTTCAGTAGTTTAAATAACAGTTAAAAGTTCACTCAGGAAAACAAAAAGAATAAATTCCTAAATTTCTTAGACATTACGTTCGAAAAACAAAAAAACAAAATTTACATTTGACATTTACAGAAAACCGGGCCACACAAATCATTGCATCCCAACACATTCAATACACCCTACAAAGCACAAACTCAGTATGTTTAATTTTCTAAGAGACAAATTATTGTACACATCACAAAATAAGAAGAAATACGAAAAAGAATACAACAAAATATTAGAAATAGCCAATGATAATGATACAATACTAAAGTAATAAAGAAATTAATTCATAAAAAGAAAGATTGAGCAAACAAAAACCGTTCACAACACTCACTGATATAAAAGAGAAAAACCAAAAAACATACAATAAATACATTTCCAACAAATTACTCAATTTTTTAAATAGAGAAGACGATACAATAGCGCACAAACGCAATAACAAGCTAAAAAAAAATTAAATAATGCTTTTCAGACAGACACGTAGGAATTTTAAAATCAGATATGGTGAACACATATCTGATTTTAAAAATAACCGTAAGACATCAGAATATGCTACCCATTTGATAGAAACTGATCACAAACTAGGACGCAGCAAAGAAACTTTTAAAATCCTAAAATCTTGTTCAAACATTAAACTAATAAACAGCGCCGAAGAATTCTACATAACAAATCAATATTTAGAACATGGTCCTGTAATAAACGAAAAACCCAATTCATAATCATGACCCGTTATACACCCTGTGCTTTACCAAAATATAGTCCCCCACTCTTCCACCATAACATTTAATATCACTACGCGGATGTAGGAAAAGTAAGCAATACGTAACATCAGTAGTTGCATACAAACGTACGAATAGACATCTACACTCAGCTCCGATCACCAATATGTAAGTATTGATATATAAAAAGTAATAACCCTAAAGTCAAACTGACGTATAATATTAAATATTTGTTTCAGATTTTGAGCATACGATGGTAACCATATGACTGTTGTAAAACGACTTATCCAATCCATGATTAAATCGAACTTTGACTACAAGTGAACAATCTTGACTCAACATTTGGTAATAATTCTGTGTCGTGTATACAAAACACCACATAACAAATTATCATTATTTTACAACTTAAACTTTAGTGGATATAAATAGAAAGCTCACATAAATTTTAAAACTGAATATTGACAACCTGCACCATTCTATTGGTTTCGTCATATACCCAATAGATGGGATATTAATCTTCTAAAACAGTGTTCCTTTAATTTAAACATAAACAAATATGCAACAATTCAGTATTATTTATCAGTAATGTATATATTTGTGTGTAAAGTATATTAAGCATTAACCAATCCATTTTCTTGATATCCTACATAGCATACAAGATACAGCCATTCAGGCATGTTAGTAATGATTCTTCACAGTACGTTTTAATATACATTGGTTCAAGTTCATTTCAACATGTTCATTTGTGTACACTGTAAAATGATATTTTTCTTCATACGTTACGTATCATTTTAAACTGTCTTGTACATTTTATATACTTGATTTTAGACATATGATACTTAAATACTGTTTTACCTGATGATGCCCCTTGGAGGGTGAAAACGTTCGTAAAGTAGAAGTGTAAATATAAAAAACAGTGATATGTAACCTGTTTTTGTTTAATATGTTAAGCCATTAAGATTGAAAAAAAACTTTAATATATTGATATATGTAACAGTAAGGTATTCTTATCTGATTATCAAAAATTAATTGTGAATTAGGTATTACTTCGCTTAGTAATCAAACGGAATAAACAACATTTGTAAACCAGCTAAGTTTCCATGCTTAACACAGAAAGTTAACGGTATTTAATTTGTGTCGCAACCCTAGCTTTGAAAATCTGATAAAGATGTTTCTAACCTCATGATGGCATAATATTGTGTGTTTTACTATATGACTATAGGATATCGGTAGTATGTTTATGAGAATATATGTTGGCTAGATTGGAGAATGGAGTGATGTCATAAGATTGACGTCATCGGTTAGTGAGGTTAGATTTTGTGTTTGCGGGTAAAAATATAAAGGTCGCTGTGCATTCCGGTGGTTAGGTTGGTATAAGTGTAAATTTTATTGGTGGTTGGTACTGATGAGGTTTGAATAGCGTACCGGTAAAGCATGTGTTTGGATGGTGTGTAAATCATTCTATTATTTGAATAATTTCGAGGTAAAATTGTTCCGGGGCCGGGTATCGAACCCGGGACCTTTGGTTTAATGTACCAACGCTCTACCAACTGAGCTACCCGGGAACTCTACCAGACACCGATCCAATTTTTCCCTCTGTATCCACAGACCTCAAAGTGGGCTGACAACCGTCAAGCAACCAACATTGAATGCACACTAACTCAGTGTGACTTAAATTGTGGCTTTCTGTTAACGAACAGTGACGTGTATTATGCAAATCAAGCTTTCAGGTATAACTCCCTGTAAAGTTGATTTGAATAATTTGCTTGACGGTTGTCAGCCCACTTTGAGGTCTGTGGATACAGGGGGAAAAATTGGATCGGTGTCTGGTAGAGTTCCTGGGTAGCTCAGTTGGTAGAGCGTTGGTACATTAAACCAAAGGTCCCGGGTTCGATACCCGGCCCCGGAACAATTTTACCTCGAAATTATTCAAATCAACTTTACAGGGAGTTATACCTGAAAGCTTGATTTGCATAATACACGTCACTGTTCGTTAACAGAAAGCCACAATTTAAGTCACACTGAGTTAGTGTGCACTCAATGTTGGTTGCTTGACGGTTGTCAGCCCACTTTGAGGTCTGTGGATACAGAGGGAAAAATTGGATCGGTGTCTGGTAGAGTTCCTGGGTAGCTCAGTTGGTAGAGCGTTGGTACGTTAAACCAAAGGTCCCGGGTTCGATACCCGGCTCCGGAACAATTTTTCCCTCGAAATTATTCAAATCAACTTTACAGGGAGTTATACCTGAAAGCTTGATTTGCATTCTATTGTTTGTTCAATTCGTGAGAAGTTGTGCTACTGGTGATTTGTTTGGCTATGGAGTGCGTTGCTGGCCCAAGAGGAGTGAAACGGAGGGCTGAACAAGGTTTACGTATGTGAGAAGGTTAGAGGGTTAGTTGAGGTGATATCTCAGTGACATGAGTTCGACGTATGTAAGAAGGTTAGTGGGTTAGTTGAGGTGATATCTCAGTGACATGAGTTCGACGTATGTGAGAAGGTTAGTGGGTTAGTTGAGGTGATATCTCAGTGACATGAGGTCGACATATGCGAGAAGGTTAGAGGGTTAGTTGAGGTGATATCTCAGTGACTTGAGGTTGACGTATGTGGGAAGGTTAGAGGATTAATAGAGGTGATATCTCAGTGAAATGAGGTCGACTTATGTGAGAAGGTTAATGGGTTAGTTGAGGTGATATTTCAGTGACTTGAGGTTGACGTATATGGGAAGGTTAGAGGATTAGTTGAGGTGATATCTCAGTGACATGAGGTCGACGTATGTGAGAAGGTTATAGGGTTAGTTGAGGTGATATTTCAATGACTTGAGGTTGACGTATGTGAGAAGGTTAGAGGGTTAGTTGAGGCGATATCTCAGTGACATGAGGTCGAATACTGTGAATTCAATGATATAAGTGCGCTTTCTCTGCCATGTATAGTGTCGAATTGCCGAAATTTCACGTATGGGATCGTGTTGATGATATCTTATTTTGAATAAGAACGGATGGGTTGTATTCCAGAATGGGATGTTGTGAAATTGTTTTGCTGATATCCTATTTTGGATAAGAGCGGATGGGCTCTGTTCCAGAATGGGATATCGTCAATTTGTGTGATTATTGCTTTTTAGATTATGGGATCGTGTTGATGATATCCTATTTTGAATAAGAGCGGATGGGTTGTTTTCCAGAATGGGATGTGTGAAATTGTTTTGCTGATATCCTATTTTGGATAAGAGCGGATAGGCTCTGTTCCAGAATGGGATATCGTCAATTTATGTGATTATTCTTTTTATATAGCCTAGTTTTATTTACTCGTCGTGTTGGTTTACGTCGGCCATGTTGTGACGTCACTGCGTTGTGACGTAACTACCGCCATGTTGTGACGTCATCGTTTGTCAAACTTGTCGAAAATTAAGCGATATCCTATAATAAAAGAATCCCCTTAAAGCATTCACTCGAAAATTATTGTATCATGGTAATCCATAGTGGTTACAGCAAGAAATTAAAATGAAACAAAATTAGATTCTGAATTAGATTACAGGGACCCTTGTTTCATATTACAATTACACTATACACGTAACAAAATCTTTTGTGATCTTCACAGGGAAGCGGTTTGGATTGATGCAGATGAAGACGGGATTGGTCCACATCTTATCCAAATACGAAGTGGCTCCCTGCAAGGAAACACCCATTCCTCTTATTCCAGACCCCAAGTCCTTTTTGCTGGCGCCAAAAGACAAGATACCGATGACTTTCATCAGACACACCTGACTACATAATACGATGACTTGAAGTTCTGTTTTATACCACGTCCTGCATTCGATGAAGAACATGAAACTGAAGACAAATTTTATTGAATAAGCAGCGGGAAATTTTCATCTTGTGTAACATCGATGTTGGGGAAGAAGGGACAAGCAGGACAATGAAAAGTGTATCTTTCCACTCTGTTCATAGTAGAGATCGTATTCTTTGATGTTCAGTGAGATCGAGTTTGTGAAATGAGCCAAATTACTTGACGAGTTGTGGCGCGTGATGCTGTACGATGAAAACGGACAATTCGCACATCAAGAACTGCAAAAACACACACATAAAAGAATGATTTCAAGATTAGGGTTGTGTTGTGCATTACAAAAGAATAAACATAGTCTTTCCTGTAAATTTTTAACTTAAAATGTTACTGTTTCACATGCACTACTCCTAATGAAATATTTAAGCCTGTATTACAATAATCTTTGGTATAAATGTTTAACTTAAAAAGTTACTGTATCAGAGGTACTACTTTTAACAATATGTTTAAGCCTATATTACAATAATCTTTGATGAAAAATGTTAACTAAAAATGTTACTTTTCACAGGTACCGCTTCTACTGCAATTTTAAGCATATACTACGATGATCTTTCTTGTAAAAATTTAACTTAAAACATCGGTACATCTGCATCACAGATACTGCCCTGAATGAAATGTTGAAGCCTGTATTACAAAAATATTTGCTGTAAAATTTAACTTAAAATACCGGTACTACTATAACACAGGTAGCCTACTGCCATTGTGTACAAGTATACTTTCCAACAAAATTTTTAAAGTGCTCGTCCTTAACTTTATTGAAAGAAATATTGGTAGCTATGTACCATCATTTCATACAGAGAAACACAGACGTTAGATCCTTTTTATAATGTCCACAATTTTAATGTCTATTTTATTATGTCCATTACATTAAAGTCCATTACACAATGTCCATAAATATATGTCCAATGGAGTATATGTCCACTTTATTTTAGTTCAATTGCAAAAATTTTATGTCCACATTTTTACGTCCACTACATGATTGTACAATACATTATTTCCATCTACAAATTGACTTCAATTCCCTACTCAATCTCTTCTGCCTGTTCATCTTCATACAGTTCAGATGATAACTAATAGCTTTGAGATAAGTTCTGATATACCCTCCTTCGTTGTAGTGGTTGTAATTCCGAACAATCTCTTCTACTCGACTGAAATTTTGTAGATACGATCTTTTAATAGGGTGTCACACAATCAAATGCCCACCAAGCAATAACTGGATTATTATAATTTCATTATTCCTTTGGTTTTTCTTGATAAATTCCATGCATTTCCAGACCGACGCGTGATGTGTGACGGTGTGTTTCTGAAAGCGGTTATGCCAGCCCTCGACTACGTTAGTTGTTTGACGTTGTGCTGCCAGAACCTGATTATAAGTGTTCCATATTTCAGGTGTGAATCTAGGGGCATTGCTGTTCTTGTTCCTCCAGTAGGTGTTCCTCGGTGTAAGTTCTTTCCATGTACAATGCTAAATCCATTACGTCAGGCTCAGTATTGTCTACAGGGGTATCAAAAACAGCCTGAATATCTTCCAGTGGTACAGAAGGAATTTACATGAAAGTGGACAAATAAAAGTGGACATAAATAAAAGTAGACATAAATGAAAGTGGACTTAAATAAAAGTATACGTAACAGTCTTGGACCCAAAAAATGGACGCACATAAAATGTGGACATATATGAAAGTGGACAAAAATATTAGAGGACATGTCATATGGACATGGTGTCAATGGACTTAACGTCTTGGAAGCCATACAGATCTATGCTAAATTCATCTGCTGGCACTGAATTAATACTAGTTGAAGGTAGATCATGAGACTAAGTTCTTTCTATCAATATTTAAAATGGTTTATATGTTTTTTTAATTGCCGTTCTGCTGTAAATGCCATCTTTTAGAACAGATTATGCCAGTCTTACATAAATTACACACAATTGAAGAGTGGAATAGCTAAATTAGCTAAGCGACAAAAACATGTTTTCGAGATATTCAATGAAAACTGTAAAACTTTTGTAATTTTTTCTTAAAATTGTTTAAACAAATATGTCAATCAACTTCAGATTAGGCTACTGTGACATTTGTTGCTTATACAAGCTTTTCTCGAAAGGTCTTTTAAGAAAAAAAATATAATCTTCATCTTACGATGTTTGGTGACGTATATTATATATATTATATATTATATATATAATATATAATATATTATTTAGGAGATTTGGAAAAGAGCTGAGTCTAAACTGCCATTTCATATCAAACATAGCTATGTTTTTTTAATCAGAGCGTGGGGTTTCAATAGGTGATAAGGTTTAAAGACTTATTATAGTATAAGCTTACTCCTTTAAAATTTTTATTATTTTTTTTTTACAATCTTCCTAACAGAACTGAATAATTGTTTTAATTTGCCTTAAACACAAAACAAAATGTAAACAAAATCCTGAGCGACCCTAATTTTTAGTAGGTTATTTAACGACGCTGTACTAACTACTAAATTATTCACGTCGATAGAATTGGTGATAGCAAGATGGTATTTGGTGAGATAAGGCCGACGTTTCATCATACATTACCAAACATTTGCCATAAGGTTGGGAAAAAATCTCAGAAAAAACCCAACTAGGTAATGAGTATAATCGGGAATCGAACCCACGTGTTGGCCTGGTTGGTTCAGTTGGTATAGCGCTGGCCTTCTATGCCCGAGGATGCGTGTTCGATCCTGGGCCAGGTCGATGGCATTTAAGTGTGCTTAAATGTGACAGGGTCATGTTAGTGGATTTACTGGCATGTAAAAGAACTCCTGCGGGACAAAATTCTGGCACACCAGCGACGCTGATATAACCTCGGCAATTGCGAGCGTCGCTAAATAAAACATAACATTAACATTAATCGAACCCACGTTCGAACGCATCTCCGAATGGGCAGGCAAGCACTTCAACCAACTGAGAACCGCCGCTGACCACCTTGTTCGGCTGGAGACCGCCATTAGAGATGCTTTCCTCAAGAAGGAGCATATTGTGGCGGTCTTCTTTGATCTGGAAAAGGCTTACGATTCCACATGGCGGTATTGCATTCTGCAAACTCTGCATGATTGGGGACTTCGTGGTAGTCTACCAGCGTTTATTGCGAAGTTCGTGGCAGAGCAATATTTCCGAGTTCGAGTAGGTACCACTGCGTTCCGCAGCGATCTGTATTAAGCGTTCTTCTTTTCTGCATTGTGATCCATGGCATTACCCACTGTGTGGGTGACCGAGTATCTTCTCTTTTGTACGGTGATGACTTCAGTTTATATTACAGTACCCGATACCTCCCATCCATCGGTCGACAGTTGCAACTGGTCATCAACGTGCTATCAGAGTGGTCTGTTCGCAATGGTTTGAAATTCTCTACTCAAAAACTCAGTGTGTCCACTTCCACAACCATCGTGGACTTCATCTACATCCTGGACTGCGTCTTAATGGAGTGGAGTTACAATATACAGACAATGCGAGGTTTTCGGGCCTTATCATTGATTATAAATTAACGTGGAAGGCTCATATACGTGATTTGAGAAGGCGTTGTGAAAAATCGTTAATCATTTTACACCTTTTGTCGGGGTTTCGCTGGGGTGCAGACCGCATAGAGCTTTTACGTCTTTATCGTTCCCTTATCCGTTCAAAGCTGGATTATGGCTGTTTTATTTATGGCTCAGCAAATAAATCTAAGCTACGTCTCTTAGACCCTATCCATCATCCTGGGATACAACTCGCTACAGGTGCCTTCCGAACGAGTCGGATAGAGAGCCTGTATTGTGAAGCGGGAGAGCCATCACTGTATCGGCGAAATAATGTCCTGTTGTGCTCTTATGCGGCTAATCTCCGCTCGCAGCCTGAGCACAATTCTTTCGACTCTTTCCATCGTTCGTCTCTTTATGTCGATACAGTGAAAATCCACGGAGACTTCGTCCAGCAGGTGTGCGCTTTCGTGAACTGCTTTCTGAGCTCGACATCCATCTACCATCAGTTCGCACACTGGAATATACCAACACTGCACCGTGGATTATGCGACGTCCCATGTTTGATGTATGTCTGAGCCGAAGTTTTAACAATTTTACGTCATCTTTTGTTTATAGACTTCGTTTTAGTGAACTTTTATCATGTTTTCAAAATTACTCTTTAGTTTTTACTGACGGGTCGCGGTTAAATGATTAAGTAGGTTGCTCCTTTGTTGCAAATGGACAGATATTTAAATATAAACTGAGCACATATACCATTGTTTTTACCGCAGAATTATATGCTTGTTGCACAGCTTCATTGTTTTTAATTACACAACTTCGGGGCAGATATCTAATCTGCTCCGACTCTTTAAGTGCCATTCAGTCTCTATAGTCTTTCAATTCAGATGACCCCCTCGTGTTAAGGACACACCAGCTATTCCACACACTCCTAAACTCTCACTCCGTGATTGGAGTAGTGTGGATTCCAGGCCATGTTGGAATTTCAGGGAATGAGGCCGCAGATGCTGCAGCCAAAGTTGGTGCTATGAATGGCACTCTGGTAAATTTGCGCGAGAGGTGGCTAGACATACAAAATCATTTGAAATATAGAATATGGTGGCAATGGGAAGGAGAATGGTCTGCACAAGAGGCAAACAAATTACGAAGAAGAAAGAATATTGTTGGAGTTTGGGATTCGTCCACAAGAGCGTCACGACACGAGGATATTTTACGCACCCGGTTGACACATTTGACACATGGCCATCTCCTACGTGGCGCTCCTCAGCCGGAGTGTGATATGTGCTGTGTTCCACGTACGGTGGAACATTTTTTATTGGATTACAGAAAATATGATCGTGTCCGTCGGAAATATGGAATACACGACTGGATAAGGTGATTTAATTTTTTATTGACCCTTTTTACTTTTCCTCCGGACCCTTTACATCGGGAGGTTACGTTTGTTATTTTATATTTGATTTTACATAGTTGACATTTCTGACCTTATACATCCGAATATTTCATAAAATTTTATTGTTTTTGAAATGTGATATAGAATTATTCTCTAGTGGTCTTAGTTTTATTATTTTATTGGTTCCTTTTGAACACAACCTAAGGTCGTACGATACCTCACTCTTATGATTGTTTAGAAATCACATTTGTGTGTACCGTACTGCATTTGTGTACCTCGTTTTACCGTGAGAACGCTTTTTAGTTCATTTAGTTCTCTGATTATTGTATTATTTGTGTCTTTGACTTATACTAATTTTAGATAAGGGCGCAAATAGCCTAAGCAGTTGACGCGCCCTTTTTAAACCCTACTACTACTACTACTACTACTCTACTACTACTACTACTACTACTACTACTACTACTACTACTACTACTACTACTACTACTACTACTACTACTACCTGTTGTAGAGTGATATTGTTGTGCGAGTTATTTATTGTGATTGATGACAACTCATTTAGCTCAAAACCATAACTTAAATTACATTATAATAAAGAAAACGTCCAATAGTAACTCTTCAAAATACATTCAATTCTCTCATACCTGTCCAAAGTGGCATAAAAATTGAACAATAGAAAAGTCACTCACTACCAATACCATTCGTGTATGAGAGTTAAAAGATACTGTATACAAAAAATACAAAAACTTAGGTCGAGAATTCAACCAACTGCTACTATACTCAAAGGGGAAAATCATAACCCACTCTCCACCGCCATATTTCTTCTGAACTCACTTAAACATGATACAACACAATAGCATGGCAATGAATGCATAGACCTAATAAAATTAGTTTTTCTGTGTTAATATTCGAAGAATACTTCTTGTCATAACTAATCAGGTCTTAAAACACTTTCCTACAATATATAGAATACTTTATATTTATGCTTAGCCTGTACCACTTAAACTCCGTTCCTAGACCTCGTGGAACAATCGTTTTACGAACCGTTTGTGCTGTCTTAGAATAAGCGGTATACACATTACCGCTAACCGTAGAATCTTATCAATTGCTGGTGAATCCACAGTGTAGAAATGTAGAACGTGGAATCACAACTGATATCGAGGTTTCATCACCATTCTCCTATACAAGCGCCGGAGAGTGATCCCCGTGAACGGGCCAAAATGTAGAATTCAGCCAGACCACCGTCCAACCTGAGTCAGCTACTCCAATGTTAAACTAATGCCTGTCACGAATTCTCTCCCGATTCGCGGGTCGAGCTTCGATCTCAACTCGGCCCTGGTAGGGAGTAGATTCATATGCCTGTCGACTACCCATCTGCTCTCTCGGCTGTAGCGAATAAAATTCACAAACGGCCAGCAGCTCATCACACAGGCAAACACAAGAACGGTTAAGCTTTCAAATCAGCGACTCAGATTGTAAATCTCAAACCCAAAACCAAAGATGATCTCGTTTTCCTGTATACTAAATCAATAAGGTAAAGTACCTAGCGGAAAAGAAGGAAAACCAAAGAGAGAGCGAGAGAGTAATTTACAGAGAAAACAAGAAAGTGCATAGAGAATGAAAAGAGATAACAAAGCACAAAAAAAACACAAAAAAACAGAATTTAAGAAAGACACAGAGGTGACGAAAATCAACTGCCGCAATACTTACTTACTTGCTTACTTACTTACTTAATTACTTACTTACTTACTTACTTACTTACTTACTTACTTACTTACTTACTTACTGGCTTTTAAGGAACCCGGGGATTCATTGCTGCCCTCACATAAGCCTGCCATTGGTCCCTATCCTGAGCAAGATTAATCCATTCTCTATCATCATATCCCACCTCCCTCAAATTCATTTTAATATTATCTTCCCATCTACGTCTCGGCCTCCCTAAAGGTCTTTTTCCCTCCAGCCTCCCAGCTAACACTCTATATGCATTTTTGGATTCACCCATACGTGATACATCTCCTGCCCATCTCAAACGTCTGGATTTAATGTTCCTAATTATGTCAGGAAGAATATAATGCATGTAGTTCTGTGTTGTGTAACTTTCTCCATTCTCCTGTAACTTCATCCCTCTTAGCCCCAAATATATTCCTAAGAACCTTGTTCTGAAACACCCTTAATCTCTCTCAAAGTGAGGGTTCAAGTTTCACAACCATACAGAACAACCAGTAATATAACTGTTTTATAAATTCTAACTTCCAGATTTTTTGATAGTAGACTGGATGATAAAAGTTTCTCAACCGAATAATAACAGACATTTCCCATATTTATTCTGTGTTTAATTTCCTCCCGAGTATCATTTATATTTGTTACTGTTGCACCCAGATATTTGAACTTCTCCACCTCTTCAAAAGATAAATCTGCAATTTTTATATTTTCATTTCGTACAATATTCTGGTCACGAGACATAATCATATACTTTGTCTTTTCGGGACTTACTTCCAAACCTATCTCTTTACTTGCTTCCAGTAAAATTCCAATGTTTTCCCTAATCGTTTGTGGATTTTATCCTAACATATTCACGTCATACGCATAGACAAGAAGCTGATGTAACCCATTCAATTCCAAACCCTCTCTGTTATCCTGGACTTTCCTAATGGCATACTCTAGAGCAAAGTTAAAAAGTAAAGGTGATAGTGAATCTCCTTGCTTTAGCCAACAGTGAAACAGTGCGTTTCCAACGCATCTGACAGAAACAGACCTATACGAACTCTGCTGTACGTTTCACTGAGACACATTTTAATTAATCGAACTAGTTTCTTGGGAATACCAAATTCAATAAGAATATCATATAAAACTTCTCTCTTAACCGAGTCATATGCCTTTTTGAAATCCATGAATAACTGATGCATTGTACCCTAATATTCCCATTTTTTCTCCATTATCTGTCGAATACAAAATATCTGATCAATAGTTGATCTATTACAGTACGCCTAAAACCACACTGATGATCCCCAGTAATTTCATCTACATATGGAGTTAATCTTCTCAAAAGAATATTGGACAAAATTCTGTACGACGTCAACAAAAGTGATATTCCTCGAAAGTTACTGGAGTTAGTCTTGTTCCCCTTCTTAAAGATAGGTACGATTATGGACTCCTTCCATGTTCTGGCACAATTTCCTTTTCCCAAATAAAAGTACAAGCTTATAAATTTCGTTAGGTAGTGCGCTTCCACCCTCTTGTATTAATTCTGCTGGAATTTGATTGATACCAGGAGACTTATAACTTTTCATATTTTCTATCGCAATTTCGACTTCAGAAAGTATGGGTTCGGGTATAAATGGCTCAGCAGTTTGTATTTCAATTTCGTCCCTATCATTTCTATTTGGCCTATGTACATTTCTTAGTTGTCCAAAATAGTTTTTTCATCTGTTTAGGATTGAATAAGCGTCTGCAAGCAAGTCACCATTCTCATCCTTGATCACGTTCACCTTTGCGTGATATCCATTCTTGGATTCCTTTATGCCCTTATATAAATCTCTAATGTTTTTATTTTTACTATTTGTTTCTACCTCATTCAGTTTTTCTTTCAAGAAATGTCTCTTTTTATTCCTAAGCGTACGATTTGCTTACCGTCTTTTATTGAAATAATTATTTCTATTCACCTCAACTGGATCCTGTAAGAATTTCAATTTTGCCTGTTTCCTTCTTTCTACTACCATGCAACAATCTTCATGAAACCACGGTTTCTTTTTCTTCAACTGCCACAATAATGAAAGAAAAATACTTTCATTCCTGCACGTGCATTCATGTTTCTTTTCTGGCAAATACTGTCAATTCTACGATTTGTGTGCTCTGAATGTTGGGTTGTTGAAGTCTTGTCATCCAGCTTGATGTATGTGGGTATAAAGGGGAAAAATTGAGTTGGTGTCTGGCACGTTCCTGGGTAGCTCAGTCGGTAGAGCGTTGCAGCGAACCAATGGTATGGCATGAACATAAAACCACGATGATGACTGTTATTTCTGCTTAACTAATGTTACTGGATTTTCTTTAAAAAAATAAGAGACTCATTGAGTATCCTAATCTCCCGTCAGCTATAAGACCAATACCTCACAGAGAAAATTTACCTGTTCCCATTCCACCTATTACATGGCAAGAAGAATCGGAATCTGACATAACGTCATCTGATGATGTGCAGCCCTCTACATCAAGGGATGACGTCTACATTCCAGATGAATAGAGAGAAGAAAAGCCACATTAAATAACATGGGTGGAACTAAACGATCTGCTACGTGATTCGTACTTCACTAAACAGCTGACAGCTTCTAGGATCTCGTCTTCAGGAATGGAACGTGCTGGATAAAAGTACTAATGTTTCAGTATTTAGAAACATAAATAAGGATCTATTACCATTTTTCATAATTAAAAATTCTGGAGTTTGTGCATGCAGCGATGTAAATGAACTGATTATAACTAGGTATTTCACGTAATGCTGAAGAGTGGCGCTTATTTACAGATGCTTATAAAATTAGTCTGAAAGCCGTTTTGCTACAAAATGGCAATAAACTTCCCTCTATATCTGTAGCATACAGTGCAGCAATGAAAGAAACATACGAAAACATGCGTCATATTCTTGAAGCCATTAAAATATGAAATCCATTGTTGGCTTATTTCCGGGATCTTAAAGTCTTCTACATGGAATGCAGAGTGGATTCACTAAATATCTTTTTTTTCTCTGTTATTGGGACAGCCGAGATACTCAACATCACTATATAGTGAAGGAATGACAAAGAAGAGAAGATTTCACTGCTGGGAAACATAATATAAAATTTAAACCTTTATTTCACCCACAAAAATTATATCTCCATTCTTTACACATTAAATTAGGGCTCATGAAGAACTTTACGAAAGGTATGGACACAACAGGCGAAGGTTTCACATATCTACGAAGAATATTCGCTGGCTTGAGTGATGCAAAATTAAAAGATGGAATATTCATTGGATCTCAGATTAAAAAAGTGATGGGTGACCAATTTTTTTTAGAAAAATTAACTCCACAAGAACTTTCAGCATGGGAGTCATTAGTACACACCTGTGGAGTAACGGTCAGAGCGTCTGGCCGCGAAACCAGGTGGCCCAGGTTCGAATCCCGGTCGGGACAAGTTATCTGGTTGAGGTTTATTCCGGGATTTTCCCTCTACCCAATGCGAGAATATGCTGGGTAACTTTCGGTGCTGGACCCCGGACACATTTCACCGGCATTATCATTTGGTTTGTTTGGAAAATCGAAACCAGTGATATAATAATGTTCAATCATGTATATTAATCACTCTCTGAAAGAATTAGCACAATCGGTTAGAATATAGAGATTTTATTAACGTTTATATCAAAATCGTGTTTTTACCGCAAGAAACGACGATTTTTACAATTGGACGATTTACACAAACAAACCCATGTTCCCCCGCACGCGAACGTGAAATTGTTGCTATATATCGGTGGGTCCACACGAATTTAACATTTTTTAAAGAAATTAGACAAATCCGACGGAATTTGTAGATTTTATTCATATTTATATAGTTAAAAATCTCGCAAAAACGAAATTTTTTTAAAGATTTTGGATTTTGGGGAAATCGAAACAAGTGATATAATACTGTTCAATCATGTATATTAAACACTCTCTGGAAGAATTATTACAATCGGTTGGAATATGAGATTTTATTAACGTTTATACCAAAATCGTGTTTTTACCGCAAGAAACGACGATTTATATAATTGGACGATTTACACTAACAAACCTATATTCCTCCGCATGCGAACGTGAAATTATTATATGTAGGTGAGTCCACAAGAATTTAACACTTTTTTAAGAAACTAGACAAATCCCACTTCATTTGTAGATTTTACACATATTTATATAGTTAAAAATCTCCCAAAAACTAAATATTTTGAAAGATTTTGGTTTCTGGGGAAAATCGAAACCAGTGATATAATACTGTTCAATCATGTATATTAAACACTCTGTGAAAGAATTAGCATAATCGGTTGGAATATAGAGGTTTTATTAACATTTATACCATAATCGTGTTTTTACCGCAAGAAACGACAATTTTTACAATTGGACGATTTACACAAACAAACCTATATACCTCCGCATTCGAACGTGAAATTGTTGTTATATATAGGTGAGTCCACACGAATTTAACTTTTTTTCTTTAAATTAGACAAATCTGACGGAATTTGTAGATTTTATTCATTTTTATATAGTTAAAAATCTGGCAAAAACGAAATTATTTGAAAGATTTTGGTTTGTGGGGAAAATCGAAACTAATGATATAATACTGTTCAATCATGTATATTAAACACTCTCTGAAACAATTAGCACAATCGGTTGGAATATAGAGAATTTATTAACGTCTATAACAAAATCGTGTTTTTAACGGAAGAAAAGACGAATTTTACAATTGGACTAATTACACAAACAAAACATATTCCCCCCCATGCGAACGTGAAATTGTTACTGTATATCGGTGGGTCCACACAAATTTAACACTTTTTTAAGAAATTAGACAAATCCGACGGAATTTGTAGATTTTATTCATATTTATATAGTTAAAAATCTCGCAAAATCGAAATTTTTTTAAAGATTTTGGTTTGTGGGGATAATCGAAACCAGTGATATACATCTGTTCAATCATGTATATTAATCACTCTCTGTAAGAATTAGCACAATCGGTTGCAATATAGAGATTTTATTAACGTTTATATCAAAATCGTGCTTTTACCGCAAGAAACAACGATTTTTACAATTGGACGATTTACACAAACAAGCCCATATTCCTCCGCATGCGAACGTGAAAATGTTGCTATATATCGGTGGGTCCACACGAATTTAACATTTTTTAAGAAATTAGACAATTCGGACGGAATTTGTAGATTTTATACATATTTATATAGTTAAAAATCTCGCAAAAACTAAATATTTTGAAAGATATTGGTTTGTGGGGAAAATCGAAACCAGTGATATAATACTGTTCAATCATGTATATTAAATACTCTCTGAAAGAATTAGCACAATCGGTTGTAATATAGAGATTTTATTAACGTTAATACCAAAATCGTCCTTTTACTGCAAGAAACGACGATTTTTACAATTGGACGATTTACACAAACAAACCCATATTCATCCGCATGCGAACGAGAAATTGTAGTTATATATAGGTGAGTTCACATTAATTTCACATTTTTTAAGAAATTAGACAAATCCCACGGAATTTGTAGATTTTATTGATATTTATACAGTGAAAAATCTCGCAAAAACTAAATATTTTGAAAGATTTTCGTTTGTGGGGAAAATCGAAACCAGTGATATAATAACGTTCAATCATGTATATTAAACACCGTCTGAAAGAATTAGCACAATCGGTTGGAATATAGAGGTTTTATTAACGTTTATACCAAAATCGTGTTTTTACCGCAAGAAACGAAAATTTTTACAATTGGACGATTTACACAAACAAACCCATATTCCTCCGCATGCGAACGTGAAGTTGTTGCTAGATATAGGTGAGTCCACACGAATTTAACGCATTTTTAAGAAATTAGACAAATCCCACGGAATTTGTAGATTTCGTACTTATTTATATAGTTAAAAATCTCGCAAAAACTAAATATTTTGAAAGATTTTGGTTTGTGGGGAAAATCGAAACCAGTGATATAATACTGTTCAATCATGTATATTGAACAATCTCTGAAAGAATTAGCACAATCGGTTGGAAAATAGAGATTTTATTAACGTTTATACCAAAATCGTGCTATTCCCGCAAGAAACGACGATTTTTACAATTTATACGATTTACAAAACAAACCCATATTCCTCCGCATGTAAACGTGAAAATGTTGCTATATATCGGTGGGTCCACAACAATTTAACACTTTTTTAAGAAATTAGACAAATCCGACGGAATTTGAAGATTTTATTCATATTTATATAGTTAAAAATCTCGCAAAAACGAAATTTTTTGAAAGATTTTGGTTTGTAGGGAAAATCGAAACCAGTGATATAATTCTGTTCAATCATGCATATTAACCACTCCCTGAAAGAATTAGCACAATCGGTTGGAATATAGAGATTTTATTAACGTTTATACCAAAATCGCCTTTTTACCGCAACAAACGACGATTTTTACAATTGGAACTTTGCACAAACAAACCCATATTCCTCCGCATGCGAACGTGAAAATGTTGCTATATATCGGTGGGTCCACACGAATTTAACATTTTTTTAAAGAAATTAGACAAATCCGACGGAATTTGTAGATTTTATATATATATATATATATATATATATATATATATATATATTCATGATACCGAAGTACATATGATATTTCCATGCAGATATTCTGCGTCATTACATGATGAAAGATTGATGGAACGGAGAAAAATTCTCTCCGGCGCCGGGATTTGAACCCGGGTTTTCAGCTCTACGTGCTGATGCTTTATCCACTAAGCCACGCCGAATAAAATCCCGACGCTTAATCTGAGACGATTCTAAACGGCGTCGGGATTGTATCCGGCGTGGCTTAGTGGATAAAGCATCAGCACGAAGAGCTGAAAACCCGGGTTCAAATCCCGGCGCCGGAGAGAATTTTTCTCCGTTCCATCAATCTTTCATCATATTTATATAGTTAAAAATCTCGCAAAAACTAAATTTTTTGAAGGATTTTGGTTTGTGGGGAAAATCGAAACCAGTGATATAATACTGTTCAATCTCATATACTAAACACTCTCTGAAAGAATTAGCACAATCGTTTGGAATAGAGGGATTTTATTAACGTTTATACCAAAATCATGTTTTTACCGCAAGAAACGAAGATTTTTACAATTGGACGATTTACACTAACAAACCCATATTCCTCCGCATGCGAACGTGAAATTGATGCAATATATCGATGGGTCCACACGAATTTAACACCTTTTTGAGAAATTAGACAAATCCGACGGAATTTGTAGATTTTATACATATTTATATAGTTAAAAATCTCGGAAAAACGAAATTTTTTAAAGATTTTGGTTTGTGGGGAAAATCGAAACCAGTGATATAATACTGTTCAATCATCTATATTAAACACTCTCTGAAAGAATTAGCACAATCGGTTGGAATATAGAGAATTTATTAACGTTTATAACAAAAACGTGTTTTTACCGCAAGAAACGTCGATTTTTACAATTGGACGATTTACACAAACAAACCCAAATTCCTCCGGATGCGAAAGTGAAAATGTTGCTATATATCGGTGGGTCCACACGACTTTTAACATTTTAAAAGAAATTAGACAAATCCGACGGAATTTGTAGATTTTATTCATATTTATATTGTTTAAAATCTCGCAAAAACGAAATTTTTTTTTTTTTAAAGATTTTGGTTTGTGGGGAAAATCGAAACAAGTGATATAATACTGTTCAATCATCCATATTAAACACTCTGTGAAAGAATTAGCACAATCGGTTGGAATATAGATAATTTATTAACGTTTATAACAAAACCGTGTTTTTACCACAAGATGGGACGATTTTTACAATTGGACGATTTACACAAACAAACCCATATTCCTCCGCATGCGAACGTGAAATTGTTGTGATAATAGGTGCGTCCACAATAATTTAACATTTTTAAAGAAATTAGACAAACCCGACGGAATTTGTAGATTTTATTCATATTTATATAGTTAAAAATCTCGTAAAAACTAAATATTTTGAAAGATTTTATTTTGTGGGGAAAATCAAAACCAGTGATATAATACTGTTCAATCATGTATATTAAACACTCTCTGAAAGAATTAGCACAATCGGTTGGAATGGAGAGATTTTATTAACGTATACCAAAATCGTTCTTTTCCCGCAACAAACGACGATTTTTAATTTATACGACTTACGCAAACAAACCCATATTCCTCCGCATGCAGAAAGTGAAAATGTTGCTATATATTGGTAAGTCCACAACAATTTAACACTTTTTTAATAAATTATACAAATCCGACGGAATTAAAAGATATTATTCATTTTTATATAGTTAGAAATCTCGCAAAAACGAAATTATTTGAAACATTTTTAGTTTGTGGGGAAAATCGAAACCAGTGATATAATGAATATATATTAAAACTCTCTGAAAGAATTAGCAAAATCGGTTGCAATATAGATATTTTGTTAACGTTTATAACAAAATCGTGTTTTTACCGCAACAAACGACGATTTTTACAATTGGACGATTTACACAAACAAACCCAAATTCCTCCGGATGCGAAAGTGAAAATTGTTGTTATATATCGGTGGGTCCACACGATTTTAACATTTTTTTAAGAAATTAGACAAATCCGACGGAATTTGAATTTTTATTCATATTTATATAGTTAAAAATCTCGCAAAAACGAAAGTTTTTTAAACATTTTGGTTGGTGGGGAAAATCGAAACCAGTGATATAATAATGTTCAATCATGAATATTAAACACTCTCTGAAAGAATTAGCACAATCGGTTGGAATATAGAAATTTTATTAACGTTAATACCAACATCGTGCTTTACCGCAAGAAACGACGATTTTTACAATTGGACGCATTACACAAACAAACCCATATTTCTCCGCATGCGAACGAGAAATTGTTGTTATATATAGGAGAGTCCACACCAATTTCACATTTATAAAGAAATTAGACAAATCCCACGGAATTTGTATATTTTATTGATATTTATACAGTTAAAAATCTCGCAAAAACTAAATTTTTTAAATATATTCGTTTGTGTTGAAAATCGAAACCAGTGATAAAATACTGTTCAATCATGTATATTAAACACTCTCTGAAAGAATTAGCACCATCGGTTGGAATATAGAGATTTTATTAACGTTTATACCAAAATCGTGTTTTTACCGCAAGAAACGACGATTTTTACATTTGACGATTTACACAAACAAACCCATATTCCTCCGCATGCAAACGTGAAAATGTTGCTATATATCGGTGAGTCCACACGAATGTAATATATTTTTAAGAAATTAGACAAATCCCACGGAATTTGTAGATTTTTTCATATTTATATAGTTAAAAATCTCGCAAAAACTAAATTTTTGAACGATTTTGGTTTGTGGGGAAAATCGAAACCAGTGATATAATACTGTTCATTCATGTATATTAAACACTCTCTGAAAGAATTAGCACAATCGGTTGGAATATAGAGGTTTTATTAACGTTTATACCAAAATCGTTTTTTTACCGCTAGAAACGACGATTTTTACAATTGGACGATTTTCACAAACAACCCATATTCCTCCGCATGCGAACGTGAAAATGTTGCTATATATCGGTGGGTCCACAACAATTTAACACTTTTTTAAGAAATTAGACAAATCCGTCGGAATTTGAAGATTTTTTCATATTTATATAGTTAAAAATCTCGCAAAAACGAAATTTTTTTAAAGATTTTGGTTTGTGGGGAAAATCGAAACCAGTGATATAATACTGTTCAATCATCTATATTAAACACTCTCTGAAAGAATTAGCACAATCGGTTGGAATATAGAGAATTTATTAACGTTTATAACAAAATCGTGTTTTTACCGCAAGAAACGACGATTTTTACAATTGGACGATTTTCACAAACAAACCCATATTCCTCAGCATGCGAACGTGAAATTGTTGCTATATATCGGTGAATCCACATGAATTTAACATTTTTTTAAGAAATTAGACAAATCCACGGAATTTGTAAATTTTATTCAGATTTATATACATATATTTTGATGTAACGAAATTTTTTGAAATATTTTATTTCCATGCAGAAATTGCGTCATTACAGTGATGAAAGAGTGATGGAACGGAGAAAATTTCCCTCCGGCGCCGGGATTTGAACCCAATCGGTTTTCAGCTCCACGTGAGATTTTTTATCCACTAAATTGCCACGCCGGATACAATTTAAAATTGACGCTTAATCTGAGACAATTCCAAACGGCGTCGGGATTGTATCCGGCGTGGAACGTAAATTGTTGTTATAGCATCAGCACGTAGAGTTGAAACATTTTTTAAAGAAATTAGACAATCCGAGATAATTTTTCTCCGTTCCATCATTTTATTCATATTTATATAGTTAAAAATCTCGCAAAACTAAATATTTTGAAAGTATTTTGGTTTGTGGGGAAAATCGAAACCAGTGATATAATACTTTTCAAACTCATATATTAAATACTCTCTGAAAAATGAGGACAATCTGTGGGAATAGAGGATTTTATTACGTTTATACCAAAATCATGTTTTTACCGCAAGAAACGAAGATTTTTACAATTGGACGATTTACAAACAAACCCATATTCCTCCGCATGCGAATGTGAAATTGTTGTTATATATCGGTGAATCCACATGAATTTAACACCTTTTTTTAGAGAAATTAGACAAATCCGACGGAATTTGTAGATTTTATACATATTTATATAGTTAAAATCTCGCAAAAACTAAATATTTTGAAGATTTGGTTTGTAGGCAAAACCGAAACCAGTGATATAATACTGTTCAATCACCTATATTAAACACTCTCTGAAAGAATTAGCACAATCGGTTGGAATATAGGAGATTTTATTAACGTTTATAACAAAATCGTGTTTTTACAGCAAGAAACGACGATTTTTACAATTGGACGATTTACTCAAACAAACCCATATTTCCCCGCATGCGAACGGGAAATTTTGTTATACATCGGTGGGTCCACACGAATTTAACATTTTTTTAAGAAATTAGACAAATCCGACGGAATTTGTAGATTTTATTCATATTTATATAGTTAAAATCTCGCAAAAACGAAATTTTTAAAGATTTTGGTTTGTGGGGAAAATCGAAACCAGTGATATAATACTGTTCAATCATGTATATTAAATACTCTCTGAAATAATTAGCACAATCGGTTGCAATAGAGATATTTTGTTAACGTTTATAACAAAATCGTGTTTTTACCGCAAGAAACGACGATTTTTACAATTGGACGATTTACACAAACAAACCCAATTTCCTCCGCTTGCGAACGGGAAATTGTTGCTGTATATCGGTGGGTCCACACGAATTTAACTTTTTTAAGAAAATAGACAAATCCGACGGAATTTGTAGATTTAATACATATTTATATAGTTAAAAATCTCGCAAAAACTAAATTTTTTGAAGATTTTTGTTTTTTGGGGAAAAGCGAAACCAGTGATATAATACTGTTCAATCATGTATATTAAACACTGTCTGAAAGAATTAGCACAATCGGTTTGAAATATAGAGATTTTATTAACGTTTATACCAAAATCGTGCTTTTACCGCAAGAAACGACGATGATTTACAATTGACGATTTACACAAACAAACCCATATTCCTCCGCATGCGAACGTGAATTTGTTGTTATATATAGGTGAGTCCACACTAATTTCAACTTTTTTTTAAATTGACATATCCCACGGAATTTTCAGATTTTATACATATTTATATAATTAAAAATCACGCAAAAACTAAATATTTTGAAAGATTTTGGTTTGTGGGAAAATCGAAACCAGTGATATAATACTGTTCAATCATGTATATTAAACACTCTCTGAAAGAATTAGCACAATCGGTTGGATTGTAGAGATTTTATTAACGTTTATAACAAAATGATGGTTTTCCGCAAGAAACGACGATTTTTACAATTAGAATTTTGCACAAACAAACCCATATTCCCCTGCATGCGAACGTGAAATTGTTGCTATATATCGGTGGGTCCACACGAATTTAACATTTTTTTTAAAAAATTAGACAAATCCGACGGAATTTGTAGATTTTATTGATATTTATCTAGTTAAAAATCTCCCAAAAACGAATTTTTTTAAACATTTTGGTTTGTGGGGACAATCGAAACCAGTGATATAAACTGTTCAATCTGTATATTAAACACTGTCTGAAAGAATTAGCACAATCGGTTGCAATAGAGAGATTTTATTAACGTTTATAGCAAAATCGTGTTTTTACCGCAAGAAACGACGATTTTTACAATTGGACGATTTACAAAACAAACCTATATTCCTCCGCATGCGAACTTCAAATTTTGTTATATATAGGTGAGTCCACACGAATTTAACATTTTTTTTGAAATTAGACAAATCCGAATGAAATTTGTAGATTTTATACATATTTATATAGTTAAAAATCTCGTAAAAACTAAATATTTTGAAAGATTTTGGTTTGTGGGAAAATCGAAACCAGTGACATCATACTGTTCAATCATGTATATTAAACACTCTCTGAAAGAATTAGCACAATCGGTTAGAATATAGAGATTTTATTAACGTTTATACCAAAATCGTGCTTTTACCGCATGAAACGACGAATTTTACAATTGGACGATTTGCACAAACAAACCCATATTCCTCCGCATGCGAACGTGAAGTTGTTGCTAGATATAGGTGAGTCCACAAAAAGTTAACGTATTTTTAAGAAATTAGACAAATCCGACGGAATTTGTAGATATTATTCATATTTATATAGTTAAAAATCTTGGAAATACGAAATTTTTTAAAGATTTTGGTTTGTGGGGAAAATCAAAACCAGTGATATAATACTATTCAATCATCCATATTAGACACTCTCTGAAAGAATTAGCACAATCGGTTGGAATATAGATAATTTATTAACGTTTATAACAAAACCGTGTTTTTACCACAAGATGGGACGATTTTTACAATTGGACGCTTTACACAAACAAACCCATATTCCTCCGCATGCGAACGTGAAAATGTTGCTATATATTGGTGGGTCCACAACAATTTAACACTTTTTTAATAAATTATACAAATCCGACGGAAATTAAAAGATATTATTCATTTTTATATAGTTAGAAATCTCGCAAAAACGAAATTATTTGAAACATTTTAGTTTGTGGGGAAAATCGAAACCTGTGATATAATGATATATGTATTTAACACTCTCTGAAAGAATTAGCAAAATCGGTTGCAATACAGATATTTTGTTAACGTTTATAACAAAACCGTGTTTTTACCGCAACAAACGACGATTTTACAATTGGACGATTTACACAAACAAACCCAATTCCTCCGGATGCGAACGTGAAAATGTTGCTATATATCGGTGAATCCACATGATTTAACATTTTTTTAAGAAATTAGACAAATCCGACGGAATTTGAAGATTTTATTCATATTTATATAGTTAAAAATCTCGCAAAAACGAAAGTTTTTAAACATTTTGGTTTGTGGGGAAAATCGAAACCAGTGATATAATAATGTTCAATCATGTATATTAATCACTCTCTGAAAGAATTAGCACAATCGGTTGGAATATAGAGATTTTTTTAACGTTCATAGCAAAATCGTGTTTTTACCGCAAGAAACTACGAATTTTACAATTGGACGATTTACACAAACAAACCCAAATTCCTCTGATGCGAACGTGAAATTGTTGTTATATATAGGTGAGTCCACACGAATTTAACATTTTTTTAAGAAATTAGACAAATCCCAGGAGATTTGTAGATTTTATTTGTATTTAAATAGTTAAAATCTCAGCAAAAACGAAATTTTTTTAAAGATTTTGGTTTGTGGGGAAAATCGAAACCAGTGATATAATACTGTTATACTAAATGTATATTAAAGACTCTCTCAAAGAATTAGCACAATCGGTTGGAATATAGAGATTTTATTAACGTTTATAGCAAAATCGTGTTTTTACCGCAAGAAACGACGATTTTACAATTGGACGATTTACACAAACAAACCCATATTCCTCATCAAGCGAACGTGAAATTGTTATATATAGGTGAGTTCCACGAATTTAAAATTTTTTTAAGAAATCAGACAAATCCGACGGAATTTGCAGATTTTATTCCTATTTATATTGTCAAAAATCTCGCAAAAAAGTTTTTTTTTTTTTACGATTTTGGTTTGTGGGGAATATCGAAAACAGTGATATAATACTGTTCAATCATGTATATCAAACACTCTGTGAAGGAATTAGCATAATCGTTTGGAATATGGAGGTTTCATTATCGTTTAAACCAAAATAGTGTTTTTACCTCAAGTAACGACGAAATTTACAATTAGACGATTTCCACAAACAAGCCCATATTCCTCCGTATGGGAACGTGAAATTGTTGCTATATGTCGGTGTGTCCACACGAATTTAACAATTTGTTAAGAAATTAGACAAATCCGACGGAATTTGTAGATGTTATTCATATTTACATATGTTAAAAATCTCTCAAAAACGAAATTTTTTTAAATATTTTGGTTTGTGGGGAAGTTCAAAACTAGTGATATAATACTGTTCAATCATTTATATTAAACACTCTCTGAAAGAATTAGCACAATCGGTTGGAATATAGAGTTTTTATTGACGTTTATAATAGAATCGAGTTTTTACCTCAAGAAACGACGATTTTTACAATTGGACGATTTACAACAACAAACCCGTATTCCTCCGCATGCGAAAGTG
>JAJSOF020000042.1:0-36466 GCA_025594305.2 Periplaneta americana | reverse complement strand
AAAGACAAAAGAAAAATGTAACAATTGCAATTTCCAATGTTTTTTAGTGGATTTAATTTAGAATAAATTGCTAACCTGGACGTTTCTAATTTTGTATTGAGGAAAAAACAGATATAACTTAAAAATTAATTCGTAGCAATTAATATTATGCTTCACTGAGACTGTACTTTTATTATTTAGTTACATTTGTATCAAATTACTTCGAAGGTTATAATTGAGGACCGTTTTTACAAAACTCAACAAACGCCACTCTAAAAATTTTACAGGAAACGTTTTTTTTTTTTTTAGTTTATTCTCAGACCTTTGATGCTATAATTCTGAAAAAATTGGACATTGTTCCTCTTTCAGAGATGCATTAATTGATATAAAGTGCAACTATTATTGTTGTCTCATTTATTTGGAAAAAAATATGACAAAAGTTAAGACTTTCACAAAACTCAACATATCCACTTTTTTTAAATGCACATGCCTTAAAATGTTTAATTATTTTTCATTCGCAGCTGTAAAATCCTCATCAAAATCATAAATACGTATTTTAAAATAGTGTTTAAGTACTGCTGAATTAAAAACAGCTAATTGAACACACTGAAACCTAATTTGAAGCTTTTTTTTTCGTTTTTTTTTTTTTTTTTTTCAAAATTTATTATTGACTTACAAGAACTCTTTATTTGCACGAATTAACTATTTCTGTTTGTGCAATACATTACACAGATCACTGAATATCAAAATCGTGCACAATAATCTCAGTGCAATGGTTCATCATAATCCATTCTATTGTCAGAATCTTTGGCACATCCCTTTAAAACTTAACCATAAAATACCTTGCTTCCCCTCTCCGAAATACCATTATGGAAGTAACTCATTAACTTCCTCATACCATTAGCTTTGTTTTTACTGACATGGTTCACCAGTGAAAGGTCAGATGCTTTAGACATTACAGAAGTACTTGTCTTTCTTGGTTTAAACACTTGAACTTCTATTGGTGCAGAAAAATATGTGTTTTGTACATAACCCTTTACATGATTCTTACAAGTTCTTGGTACGTATTCAGATATTTTAAATGGTAATTTGACTTTTACAATATTTTTGTCATCGATTTAAATCATAAGTATGCAAGTCTTTGCCCAAAACTTTTACGTCCCCAAACATTCTCATAATTTCATAATAATCTGATGGCAATATGATATGTTCATGTGTTCTCAGCTCTTTCTCTATCAATTGAAACACATGGTCCGGAGGCATATAGCTATGGTCACGGATATGAAAGAACTGTTTAATTTCTTTAAAAACTTCAGAACTTTCAGATAACCAACAAGCATAGCAATCATTATGCAATTTTTATTCTGAACCCACAAGAATCTGAAAACAATATCTAAGAGTTAAATTTCAGGATTTTTCTGTGTGTAAACATTTTTTTTTTTCTAAATTACCTATGTAATCCTTCAATGTCGTAATAACATACCTGTCACTTTCCATTTTTCTAAACGTAGCAGCACATAGTCCTACTGGGAAATCGTCTCCATTTTCACCTCTTACGAAATATGAAATAGACACAAATCTTTCTAACTTTTTGAAGTCCTTCTATGCCGTTTAGGTAGATCAATTTTCATATGTCTTAGCAAAAATTATCCTGTTCAACTTTTGCGCTATTTCTGTATAAATTGTCTGGAAAATTAATTAGATCAGTTAAGCAGAAAGAACCTGCAGCACGTTTTCTTTTTTCCCTGTTCTCAATGATTACAGTGTAGTTTGGATATATGCCGTTATTTTTAGGCGCAACTGTATATTTCTTACCTTTAGTTTAACGTACTCTGCTTCTACTCTTCCTGCTTCTTTCAGTAGCTTGAACGGATTTTGAATACTCAGGGTTCTTATCCAATTTTCATCAGTATTCACAGAATACATGCACTTAAAACAGCGGCCAGATTTATACTGAATTAACGCAGGAAACAACAAAATATTATATCATATTTGAGCTCCGAAATGTGTCACTGTTGTCAAAATGCAAATGTATTACATTGTTGTAAAATATTGTAGCTTGTGAAACAGGATAGAAGTGTGAAATGTTGAGTTAGAGGATATGTTGAGTTTTGTGAAAATTTAAGAACTGGAGATGTTGAGTTTTGTGAAAACTCTCTACATTGAGGCACTCTTTTCAACGGAAAATATTGAGTTGTGTGATATTATGAGCAGTGCATCATTTTCCTCTCATTATAATTGGCCAGAATCCGTCAAATCCGCAATTCGAAAAAAATGGCGTTTGGTGAGTTTTGTTAAAACGGTCCTCAATTACAAGTGTGTAAATGAACAAAACTATTTGTGTCCCTAGGTATATCGCATTGTTGTACTTAGGAACACATTTCATGCTGTGTATTACTGATCTCCATATGAAAAGGGATTATAGATAATGGTCTGAAAAAATATCTGATTATAAGTTAATATATGGTTGTTCCAAAAACCTAATGAGTCATTTGTTTAAAACTTTTCACAAGCAGTAAAAAAGATGTGTAAAAAATATCCCTAGATAGAGCACCTTCCCCTACAAGGTACTACCAAGTGACGTAAATAAATTGACATGAATAAAAATTGCTTAAAGGCAATAGTGTCCTTTCTTTGTTAACTCCTTTGTTCCAGTTTTACTTAATACATTTTTCAGTAACTTCTAACTTCAATTTCCTCACAAAAAATGTCTACAGTAAAAGTGTCTCGTATATTCATGAGGAATTTATGACAGTCTTAATCATTGAGATTATTAATATGCATCCAGTGTACCCGCCTATGAAATATTATCGTGATTTCTAATTTTTGTGCTCAAAATCAAGCCGAGATCTTATATTACACTTGTACTATGATCTTCCGACACTCCACGTTCATACCACGCCGTTTCTCTGCCCGACATCACGTGATTTATTCTGGTGCCACTACCCAGCAAGACATGGGAAAAGCGACATATCCAGCTGTTTCGAAACATTCGGAACGACTCAGTGAAATGTTTCGAAACACTGTGTCGAATCACGACACATCTATTGGGAGACAAAGTGCCGACTGGCACTGTGTTGCAGCTTCGTTTGCTGTCAGATCCGCGGATTCGAAACTCTATACACAAGATACGACACATGACAACCTTGCGGTACAGTACTTGATGTTTCGAGCTTAAGTAGGAACATTTATTAGTAATCACGTCTACTTTAAAATATACCTACTACTGTCACTTCATTTTGAAGTAGCTATCAAATTCCAAATGAAGTCATGAGTTTAATCTACTAGTACAGAATAAATGTGATGATTATTAACCGCTAAATAAGTTTATAAGTAATGTATGTAGGCCTCGGTATGTATTTGCTGATAAGTCATAAACAGGGAACGGATTTATATGGACTAAAAATATATGAAATATGTAAATATATATGTAGTTATTTTTACCAAAATATGGAATTAAATATGGATTTTTACCAAAATATGGAATTAAATATGGACTTAAAATTATAAAAATGACTATGTACGTTAAATATTGGTACATTTTAATCAAACTAAACAAAAATATAATGGACGTACCTTATCTTCCAATGTAGTTTCAACAAAACACAATTTTTATTGTCTGTTACCATAACAATAGGTTACAAACATTTCTTTCAAGTGCTGAAAAGTGAATCTTCTTCTATTGTCTCTGAGGATAGATATATACTGACCAAAAGAGCGTTCGACGTCACAAGAAGTAACTGGTACATAATTCAATTTCACAATGTCTGCTGGGGATAAGTCCAAGTTAATCTTCACTGTTGATTCACCACTCATCACAGCAACAACCTTTTGTAGTTCTTCATATCCAGGGTTTTTTGAAAGTACAGTGTCCACCTTAGCTCTTACTGCATCTGCAACTTTACCTCTACCACGATTCAGTTGTTCCACAGTACTATTTTGGAGACTTTTGAGCGTTTTTATGATGCATGAAAATGTATGCTGAATGTGAGCTAAGTCATTCTTCACACTTATGTCACAGGTAACTGTTTTCGCAGTATCAATTGAGACTGCATCTTCAGAGTCCAATGCAAGGAGAACATTGTTAATAGAGTCTATATGTTCGGCATAATATTCAACTGCTTCTAGCCATGTACCCCATCTAGTTAAAATTGGCTTTGGTGGCAATGGAATTTCAGGGTACATTTCTTTCAACACGTTAACTCTACTGGGAGCTTTGAGAAATACTTTTTTCACTGATGAAATCAACAAATCTACTTTAGGGAAATTGTCTCTGACCACTTCTGCCACACGATGAAATGCATGCGCCACACAAGTAAAATGAGTCAATTTAGGATATACAACAGATAATGCTTGTCCAGCTTTGACCATATAAGGGCAGCATCGCTAATAAAGAATAACACATTATCGTACATAATACCCTTTGGCCACAGGATACCCATAGCTTCGTTGAACAGTTTAACTATAGTTTTGTTATTGCACTTTTCTAGAACATCACAATGTAAAAGAATTCGTTCAGAATATTGTTCACTTAACAAACCGATAACTACATTACCAACAAGTCTACCTTCTTTGTCGGGAGTCTCATCAATGGAAACCCAAATTGAACTATCTTTAATTTCATCTCTTATCTTCTGTATTGTCTCATCGTAGATGGATGGAGCATACGTCTTCCTAAGTGTTGACTCATCCGGGATTGTATGTTGAGTATATTTTTCAAGGAATTCCCTGAAGACCTTATTCTTTAGTTTGTAGAGAGGAATATCAGCAGAGATGAGAGAACGGCACAGGTCGATGTTAAACTCAGATCTTACATTCGATGTTGTTGGTTGTGTTAAAAACAATTGTCTCTGCTTGGAATTTAGTTGTTTGTTGGCCTGATGTTTACTAGTTGTAATGTGTTGTTGCACCAGGAACTTTTGTGTAGATGATACTGCACACTGACACAAATTACAAAATAATATTTTATTGTCAGTTGATAAACCATCTTCTTTAAATTCTGAAATGTAACTTGTTAGTTTTGATTTTAAATTGACTGAATGACGTACTTTTGGCATATTTACCGTCTTTATAGTATGATTTACAAAACTGAACCTATGTGTACTCTGACTGGCATTTAACTGTTGAGCTGCACAACTGAAGTCTGTTAAAAATTTTAAATTAAATTAATACAGTTTTGTAACTTACTTTCCCATTGTTGATAGGACTGCTAATTTTCAAATAACTCTGATGTTAAAGGGATTACTGAACATGTGTTTAAATCTCTATTGTTGAAATGTATTTTTAAAAGTTAATGGAATTTTGTTTTGTTTTATTGTTAAACCTAATATAATATGGACTGTTTTATATGAAATATGGAAAATATATGGAAATTAACGAAAATATGTACTAAACTCTAAAATATGGAAAAATATGGAAAATAAAAGTAGGATTTTTCAACCCTACACATTGTGAAACATAAAGATAATGCAAAATATAAATTATATTAGCTTTATAAGTAAATATGTATTTACATATAAATCCTTTCCCTGGTCATAAATATACAAATCCACACGCTTTGACCGATATTTACCAAAGTTTGCACATTAAGCCTTCACAACCAGGAGAAAAACATAGGGTACATTAACATTTGACAAATCGACATTAAATTATAAAAAATAAAAATAAATACTATCAAACAGGCATGTTCAATATTAAAATTGCATATTCTACAGTCAAATGTTGGTTATTTCTGGCATATTCAACATAGACTTCCACGGGGCCGTCGAAAAAATAACAAAATTAAATAACATTGTTGATATAGTAGTAGTAGTAGGGTTTAAGAAGGGCGCGTCAGCTACTATGGCTATTTGCGCCCTTATCTAAAATTCTTAATGTAACAAATACATCAATAATATAATAATCAGAGTGCTAAAAGAACTAAAAAGCGTTGTCACGATAAAACGAGGCACACAAATGCAGTATACATAAGGTGATTTCTACAGAATCATAAAAGTGAGCAATTCTACCACACTAGGTGGTATTCAAAACGAACAAATAAAACAATAAAACTAAGGCCACCGAGGATAACTTGTCAATCATATTTTAAAACCATAAAATTTTATAAAATATTCGGATGTATAAAGTCCGAAGTGTCAACAATGTAAAATCAAATATAAAACAACAAATGTAACCTCCGGATGTAAAGGGTCCGGAAGATGAGTAAAAACGGATCAATAAAAAACTAAATCACCTTATCCAAACCTGTATTTGATAAAAATCTCAGAACTGCATTTGCACAATTAAAATCATTTCCAAGAGCGTCACGTAATGTCGGCCGAATTCCATATTGCCTCCGTGCATGGTCATATTTCCTGCAACGCAATAAAACGTGTTCCACCGTAAGTGGAACATGGCACATATCGCACTCCGGCTGAGGTTCGCCACGTAGGAGATGGCCGTGTGTCAGATGACAATGGCCAATCCTCAACCGGGTGAGTAAAACCTCCTCGTGTCGCGACGCTCTTGTAGACGAATCCCAAACTCTAACAGTATTCTTTATATTTCGTAATCTGTTTCCCTCTTGTGCAGACCATTCTCCTTCCCATTGCCACCAAATTTTAGATTTCAAGTAGTTTCGAATGTCCTGCCACCTCTCGCGCCAATATACCAGAGAGCCATCCAGTGCGCCAGCCCTGGCTGCAGCATCCGCGGCCTCATTTCCTGCAATCCCTACATGGCCAGGAATCCACACTACTCCAATCTCATAATCAGAGCAAAGGAGAGTATGGAACAGCTGTTGAGTTCTTAAGACAAGCGGATCATCACAATTAAAAGACTGCAAGGACTGGATGGCACTTAAAGAGTCGGAACAGATAAGGAATCTGCCCCGAGGTTGCCTAATTAAAAACAATAAAACTCTGTAAAAAGCATAGAGTTCAGCAGTAAAAACACTAGTATATTGGCTTAGTCTGTATTTAAATATCTCTCCATTTGTAACGAAGGAACAACCAACACAATCATTTATCCGGGATCCGTCAAAAAAATTAATGAATAATTTGGATATCGGGATAAAAGTTCACTAAAACGAAGTCTATAAACAAAAGCTGGTGTAAAATTCTTAAAACAGCGGCTCAGACTTATATCAAACATGGACGTCGCATAATCCACGGTGGAGTGGTGGTATACTCCAGTGTGCGGACTGATGGTAGATGTATATCCAGCTCAGAGAGCAGTTCACGAAAGCGCACACCTGCTGGACGAGGTCTCCATGGATTTTCACTGTATCGGACGTAAAGAGACGAATGATGGAAAGAGTCGTAAGAGATGTGCTCAGGCTGCGAGCGGAGCTTAACAGCATATGAGCACAACAAAATATGACGTCGCCGATACAGTGATGGTTCTCCTGCTTCACAATACAGGCTCGCTATCCGACTGGTTCGGAAGGCCCCTGTAGCGAGTCGTATCCCATGGTGATGTACAGTATCTAAAAGACGTAATTTAGAGTTATTTGCTGAGCCATAAATAAAACACCCATAATCCAGCTTTGATCGAATAAGAGCACGGTAAAGGCGTAAAAGCACTGTACGGTCTGCACCCCATCGGACCCCTGACAAAAGGCGTAAGATGTTTAAGGATTTCTCGCAACGCCTTCTCAAATCACGTATATGCGCCTCCCATGTTAACTTATAATCAAAGATAAGGCCCAAGAATCTCGCAGTGTCTGTATATTGCAATTCCACTCCATTCAGACGCAATTCGGGATGTGGATGTAGTCCACGTTGGTTGTAAAAGTGGACACACTGCGTCTTCTGAGTGGAGAATTTAAAGCCATTGCGAACAGCCCATTCTGATAGTACGTTGATGACCAGCTGCAAATGTCGACCGATGGACGGAAGATATCGGGAGCTGTAATATAAACTGAAGTCATCAACGTACAACAGAGAAGATACTCGGTTACCCACACAGTGGGCAATTCCATTGATCGCAATGCAGAAAAGAAGAACTCTTAATACAGAACCCTGCGGAACGCCGTTTTCTTGGAGGTGTTCGTTAGAAAGTGTGGTGCCTACTCGAACTCGGAAATACCGCTCTGCCATGAACTTCGCAATAAACGTTGGTAGACTACCACGAAGTCCCCAGTCATGCAGAGTTTGCAGAATGCCATACCGCCATGTGGTATCGTAAGCCTTTTCTAGATCAAAGAAGACCGCCACAAGATGTTCCTTCTTGAGGAAAGCATCTCTAATGGCGGTCTCTAGCCGAACAAGATGGTCTACGGCGGATCTGTGCTTACGAAAACCACATTGGATGTTAGATAATCGGTTTTCCGATTCGAGTACCCACATCAGGCGTTTGCTTATCATTCTTTCCATAACCTTGCATACGCAGCTGGTGAGAGAAATTGGTCTGTAGCTTCCAGACAAAGAAGGATCCTTTCCTGGTTTCTGGACGGGGATTACAATGGCGGAACGCCAAGCAGATGGGAACACTCCCTCAGTCCAGATTCTGTTATACATTGCCAGAAGAAAGGATTTTCCATCAGGCGGAAGATGGCGAAGCATTTGGTTATGAATGTTATCAGGACCAGGGGAGGTGTCAGGGGATGTGCTTAGGCCGCCTCCAGCTCCTCGGATGTGAACGGTGTATTGTAGTACTCTGTATTATCTGATATAAAATTGAGGTTTCGTTTTTCCGCAGTATCTTTGATTTTCAGAAATTCCGGGTCATAATTATTTGAGCTGCTAATCTGTGCGAAAGAGGTAGCGAATATTTCTGCAATTTCTATTGGACTGGTGGTCGTTAATCCATTGCTTATTATTCCCGGAATTACAGAACTACGTTTCCCATTATTCGAACGGACTTTGTCCCATACGATGTTAGATGGGACATTCCTTTTCATTGAATTGACGTAGTTTGTCCAGGACGTTTTCTTAGCATCGCATACAGTGCGACGAGCTTTTGCTCGAAGACGTTTAAACTGGACAAAATTTTCTTGGGTCGGATGGCGCTCAAATTGGCGTAAGGCACATCGGCGGTCTCGGATTGCATCTCTGCAGGCATCCGACCACCAGGGGACAGAGAAGCGTTTTGGCCTGCAGGACGACCGGGGATAGATAATTCCGCTGACTTGATAACCATATTTGAGAAATGGTCTACTACGGAGTCCGTTATCTTCGAATGATATGGACTCCGAAAATCCGACCCAGTCCGCCTTTTTAATAACCCAGTTTGGAGATCGAGATTCCGCAGGACGTAAAGCGGACATACGCATTCGGATGGGGTAGTGGTCACTACCATGTAGGTCGTGAATCACAGACCATTCGAAATGCGTGGAAAAACTGGGCTACAAATGGAGATATCTATCAAGGAGTATGTACCATAAGCCAAGGAAAGGTGTGTTGCTTCCCTGAATTCAGGGTAACAAGATTTAGACGGGTACATACCTCTGCTATTTTATTTCCTCTGTCGTCATCGGAATTTGAGCCCCAAGAGTGGTGGGATGCATTGAAATCCCCACCAAGAGATATGGTGCAGGTACCTGTGAAAGAATATGTTGAATTTCAAGTACTGTAAAGGGTGTATCTGGGGGCATATAAACGGAGACTATTGAAAACTGTATGGTAGGTAAGGTTACTCTGGCAGCTATGCATTGATGAGGACTGTTAATGTTTAGAACAGAGGAAAAGATATTCTGGCGGAGAAGGAGGGCACAACCTCCGTTAGCACGAATACCGGCAAGATGGTCATACCGGTAAACATTGTATCCTGAGATTTTCAGGGAATGTTCAGGTCGGAGGTGTGTCTCCTGTAGACATAAAATAGCAGGGTTCTCACGATAGATCAATTGCTGTAGTTCTGCATATCTGCTGCGTACACCGTTCACATTCCATTGTATGATATCAGTCATTATGTGGATCTAAATTATCATGGTGGCTTGACGGGTGATTTTCTCTTCTTATCTTTTCTAGGATTTCGTGCCGTTGACTGAGACTGCTTGGTCTTCGACCGTGGGGATTCGCTCGCAGATCGCCGCACGCCCGATCGTGATCTTGATCGAGACCGTGATCTCGACCCGTCACCAGAACAGGAGCGCGACGTCGCGGCGATCTACCAGGCGTAGAGTCTTTCTCTGTCGCCACGGTAATAATCTTTTTGGAATATAAGGCCTTATGTCAAGGCCACACGAGTCGTCTGACTCAGCAGTCTGAGTGGCAACGTCTACATACGTCTGGGTTGCGCTTTCAATACGCTTCCCAGGTATACTAACAAGAGGTGGCGTTTGCGTAAATACATCTATTGCTTGTGTTGCCTTTTGCAAAACTGCTGCATAGGACTTTTCCGTCGCCTTTTTCTGTTGATCTAAAATACGCTTACGCGCCTCGAAAAACGTAATATTTTCTCGGACTCTCAGTTCTTGGATATCCTTCTCTACCATATACTTCGGGCAATTTTTAGAATTGGAGGCGTGGTCCCCAGCACACCACACAGTGCTCGGCGCTGGCACACGGGGATTCCCCATGGTCAGAACCGCCGCACCTTGCACATACGATGTTGTTTGTGCAACGTTTTTGCGTATGTCCGAACCGTTGGCACCTAAAGCACCGCATTGGGTTCGGCACATACGCACGAACTGGGACACGCTCGTACCCGACAAGGATGTACTCTGGTAGGACAGGCTTTTCGAAGGTCAAAAAGACAGTGCTCAGCGGAATAGTCTGTCCGTCCCGCTTACGTAATAAACGGTAAGCCTTGGACACAGACTGTTCCGCCAGTTCTAGTTGGATCTCTTCATCAGACATACCGTCCAGAGAATCCGTATGCACTACTCCCCGCGTGGTGTTCAGCGAGGAGTGCCGTTCGACTTTAATAGGGTAAGACCTAGCAACTTCGCTTTCAACAGCGTCTCACTCTGTTTTGGAGATACCGTCTCGACAAGGAGACTACCGTTGCGTAGGCGAGTTGCATTTTTGACCTTCCCAACGAGTCCGTCGAGTGCGCGTCTCACGTAAAATGGACTAATGTTTTTCATTGTCTTTTCTGTTCCGTCCAAGGTGATACTGATAAACTTCGGAGGCGGCACTTTGACAGTTACTTTCTCAGGGTCCAAGTCCATAGCAATTTTCGTCAAAATTTGACCACCAGTCGTATCAATTCCTGTCTTCGGTTTTTTATTATTTTTTCTGAGGGAGGAGAAGAGGAGCGCGAAGAGGCCATTTTGAACTGGCCCCTACGGAACTGTCGGCGTCAGCCTGCCCACCGGGGGCGAAAAAAAGACACCTAAAATTCTTCGCGGTCTGTGCCGGCCGTGGGGACCCCCACAGCCCGATCCCAAGCAACCCACTTCACGCAAGTTACCCTTCAAACTGGTCATTACACACCTAATAGCAAGTCTTACACCAGAGGCGTGTCGCAGTTTTATGCCCCTACCACGGGAATAACCGCCCGTGGCTCCCCACTCTACACCGAATACAAGTGCCAGACTACTGCGGCTAACTCCGACCGACCCTCCCAAAGCCGGAGCAATCCGAGACCGCACGCAGCTTCAGGGGACTTGTGGTTGATTACACTGCGACACCCATACGTCAGCGGTAACACGTCGGAGCGATATATCCGCCCCGGCGAGCAGAGTCGGTCACCGGGACGTTTAAGTCGCTCCGGACCCCCATTGGGGTTCTACGTGAGTGTACATGACTACTGGTCCGGGCTCCGCACCTAGACTTGCATATAGGGGCAGTATGAAGGGTCCACTATTGCTTCGTTGCTGGGCGCCCTGTCGGGCCACACAAGTTGGAAGTCGCGCTCGAAACCGTGGGACAGGACCACGGAGATAGGAAAGATCCCCGCTGGTGAGACGGGAGTTATAAACCTAAGAAACTTAACCTAATAATAGATATAAGAACTAGAAGGGGAAGAAGAATAAAGCCTCATCAGGCATTGTTAACAAATCCCGTCATGGTGGCGGACGTGGCAAGAACAAAAACAGCGGGGATGGAGAGGCGAAAATGGCTGTGATGATGTGGTGGGCGTTCCGCATGCAATGGCGGCCGGCAGAGAGAAATAGTGATGAAAAAGAAGAGAGAACGAAGAGGAGTGGATGGTGATAGGACGAAAAATGGCCGAAAAGAAGAGCACGAGAGCCACCATTGCACCCCCGGTCACCACTTGGAGGAACCCACCTCGACCGGTTGTTGATATATTATGAAACGAAAAACCTAGAAAATTCATGCAATTCGTGTTTTCAGATTATTAAACTTATTTCAATAGATACAATTATTATTATTATTATTATTATTATTATTATTATTATTATTATTATTTTCTGGGATATAGTTACTCGGCTTGATTTGAAAGTATGTCGGCAAACTTACGTTCGCGAAGCAGTTTATTTGAGAAAGGACGCATGGGATAGAACCAACGAGTTAGAAAGAGAAGATAGAACGCAGCTCTCAAGCTCTTTCGCTTCCAACTAGTGTTTCGAAACTTTAACACTGTTTCATTGGTTCTCTTCCCTTACATATACTCGACGCTCGATAGAGCAGAGTACAGTCGATACATATAGCTTCAAGACTGGGTGCAACTGAATCAGTACTGTATCATCGAAACATTAAAATCCGAGTGTATCGAATCACAGAACATGTCAGTGTGTCGACACACTATTTCGAAACATTCACTCAGTAGCCAACACTTCCTTGTCCCTTCTATCTACTTTTTGTTCGCAGGTTTAACCGAAAATACAATAGAATGTTACCAGTATCATACTCTTATAATAAAGTCAAAAATCCAAATAAAAAAGAAAAATGCTAGTCATATCCTAATGATGAAAAAGTAAAACTCAGGGAAATCTGCTCTTTTTAGTATTTTAAGACATAATTAGGTAGGTGCAGTCCGTGTTCTAAAATTTTCGCAAAAATGAAACCCTACTCAATAAACCTCACACGTATTTATTCATTAATCGGGATTTTGTTATTCTGTTATTTATATTTTTGTCTAATTCTTTTAGTCGTTCTGGATTTTGAAATATTTCCCAAACCGGGTTCCGTTGTCACATCATACTTGATCGTAGTGGAAACTGTTCATATCCTTGAACCATGTAGGCTGTGCTATATTGTGAACGTAAGGGTGAGGTTAACGCCACCGGTAATAAAATTGTGGTTCATTTTAAGGATAAATTTCAGAACACGGATTTATTCCTTTCCCTCCTACTTCAAAATTCCAACCTTGTGCACACAGAATAAATTATTGGCACTGAAAAGTGCCTTTTCGTAAGCATGATGATGCGCATTTGACAAACGCAGACTAATCTGCTCTTTTTAGCATTTTAAGATATAGCCTAATTGTCAGTAAGGAATCCGTACACTGAAATTTTCCCTTGCTTTCTCAAAGTAGTGTGATATAAGCTGCTATACGAAATGTAGTCACAGATTTTTTGTGCTTGAACTAATGTACCTCGTTAAAATTATGGAGAGACTAGCGACAAGAAGAATTTGGCTGTGACATGATAACTGGTAATGTGCGAACTTCTCACGCAGTGTCAGCGTAATTCTTAGCTGGATTTATTTTCGCGTGCACATTCGCATAAACCTCTTTCAACAGTTTACATTCTGCAGATATGTAAACACTTAAATATTTGTTATTACTCGACTGAGGCGAGTGGAGCTGCGGGCGTAATGTGAACTATCGCGATGCGGTATTATGAACGCAGGAGCAGTAGCGCTAGTAGCTGCAGGACTCCACTGGCCTTGGTCGAGTAATACAGTCGCGGTAGTTATAATCAAGAAGGAACCTTTGGCTATACAGTGGAGTGACGAGACTGATATGGCTGAGGAGCCCATACCACAGTTAAAATTCAGAGTGACTGGTTGCAATTTGTATGTGCGACGTGTGTAACATTGTAGAATATGACATTGAGCTTTATGAAAATATCTCCCAGTTTATAATTAGCAGACTTAAAGCATAAGTCTAAGAAATTTCAAATCTCGATTTCTTTGTCATGTTTGCCTTCATGTCACATGTTACATGCTTCTTTTATGCTCTTTCATAGTATTTGAAGAGCTCATAATGGACGCTGTTTTAAACTGTGTTTTAAGATAACGTTGAATCAGAATGCTTTTCATAAATCCTCTTAATTTTTAATGTCTTCTATTTTTAATGAAAGTTATGTAAGAGTAAGATGGCCATATTTTTCCTGAGCCAAAGCGGGATGGTTTCTGCTACTACTATGCCTCTACGGTTTCTACAAAGCAGATTGTGATGTGCCTGGAGTCTCTTCCTCTGGAACTATAGTTGACCAGGAATACTTTTGAGATTAATGTATTTTCCTTAGTAGATCTGGGTTCTACATGAGGGTGTCGTGAAGTTTTTCGCATGGGTTCTCGTTGCTGGCATTGTGGAAGTTACATTTCACAGTAAGCATTGCTTTCAGTGTTTGAATGGTAAGTTGTGTTTTTTCAGTTGTCCATATGGTGTTCATGTGTGAGAAGATTCTTTCAATAGGTGCATTATCTTTCTTCAACAAACTTCCTGGCGTTCCTGGAGCTGTAACGTATAACATTGGAGCAAGATCTTGTCAGCCATCTAGACTTAAAAGGAAACTACCTCAGGACATCTTTCTTAGCGATACTGACGACTCTTCATAAATTTAACACAGAAAATCATCATCATATTTTTATTCTCATAGTTCACAAAAATGATTAATTAATTTAAAATAAATTTAATTAGAGGAGCCTTACAGCCAACCTCAGCATGATCTTCTTTATGGGATATTCCATAATTTAACAGTGGTCTGTATAGCAAGTTTGCTGGTCGACCAAAAATTAAAAAAAAAAAAAAAAAAATAGGTGCATTAGTTCCAAGGAGACAGAGAACAAATTCAATAAGTTTCAGTATTTCAGCATATGGCACAGGTTTCGTTTTGAAATAGGAAAACACTTTCATCCATCGTACATTAACCTTTGCCTGCTTGGGGTTCCAATCCGAAACTTCGTCAGCTGATACAAACCTACACAAGTTGTTTACTTCATTAAACAGCTCGTCATTGATTCCAGGGATGGGAGCTTTGAACAAAAGAGGCTGATGCTTGCTTCAACGATTTCCCAGGATTGTGGTCGTTTCAACACCACCCAACTGAAGCTTGTCAGATCTTGAAATTGACTCACTCTTTTTCCTGTAGATATTTAACACAATTGTCGTAGAAGTTGGTGATAATATTCATCACATCTATCTTCTTGACGAGACCCTCATGTTCTAGATGGTGAATTCGGATCCTCACTTTGTTTGGAACAGAACTGTTTTTGATTCTGTAGGCGTTCATCTATTGCAGATGACACTTCTAATACCGAAATGCTTTGTTTTTCAATTTTTAGCACAGTAGCGTCAAAAATAGCAGAAATGTTGTGGACAAAGAAGAGCCACAGCTCAGTGCATGGATTTGTGAAGATCATTTGCATTACTGTAGAACACTTCTATTGTGACAAAAGTAGAATTCCAATGCAGGAAACGGTTTCAAGATTCTTTCTACTGCTGGCATAAGTGAAAGCCATAATGTTTTCCTGTATTCTAGAATGCGCTGATATTCAATCATTACAAAGTCGTGAAACTCCTTTAATTCTTCTATACACAATAGTGTATATGTAAAAGTAAGAATATATTTTCACCACAACGGTTTCAACAACAATAGGAAGACAATCTGCTGCCATTTGCATAGAGTTGTGAACAATGTGAGCCGCACAGCCAATTTGCACAACTTTTTATCCAACTGTAGATTTCAGTTTTTCAAATACATTGTTTTCTCCCTTTCTTTGAACTCCACCGAAGTTTGTGTTAACATTATCAGCACAGAATCCCACAGTTTTTGTAGTCATAGTATTCTGTTCCAACACATTAATTACAAATTCACAAATGATATCTGATATTTCTCCATGGAGCAACTGTTGATGTAATAACTTTACCTCAACACCCAATGATGGAACAAAATATCTCACTAGCAGTGAAAACACCTTTACTTCTTTGTGATATGAAGCATCTGTGAATATAGTTACAAATTTGATTTTCTTCAATTTTTCGTGAAGTTGGTTGTTGAGGAATGGGAAAAGAACGTTAGTTATTATGGCCTTATATTTTTTGCGTGCACAAGTAAACTTTGGCTCAAATAATTTCTGTACCAACTTTCTAATGCAATTCATGGAGTGGAAACTGTGATTTTGAAATACAGCATAAAAAGCAAAGGTACCTTCGGCAGCTGCTAACTTGGCTTCCATGTTCCCAGACATTGCTGATTGGAAATACCTTGTCACGGGGCGGGCAGACACTACCACCTTACTCCGAACCGATTTCAGATGCTTTGTAATATTTGATCTACTACTGTGAGAAATAGAATAATTCAGATCTGCATGTGTCACATCATACATGGGAGTCATTGTCTGGTTTCGCCTTCTTAATAAAAGAGAATTCACTCTCCAGTTGTGTGCTTTACTTACGCGCTCATTTAGTCATTGTTTGTGAAACAAACAGGAGTCAAAATTATAACTAGAACGTATTGGTTGTAATATCTGTCGCTCCAGTCTGAAAATCAGCACAAATTATCACAATTGGATATCACATACGATAATAGCCTCACGACTTTCGGCACATTAGAATGTGTTAAAACTTACCTGTTAGTAATATCTGGTGTCATGTTTCCAACTATGCGAGATTCAAACCAAAAAAACATAGCTACAAGCCTTGGATAACGTCACAGAACATCACTGCTTCTCGGTTGTACATTAAATCATTACGAAATGTGCGATCGAGAAAGCAGTGTTACGTACATTGTTGAAACTAAAGCCAGGGCTACAAACTAGAAGTCGCTCAATCTAGGTGACACGATATGACAGTCATATTGGTTTGGAATCGGAATAAACATACAGTGATTTTCGAGTGCTTAAAGAGTCTACAGGCTCAAAGTGGGAGATTCGTGAGTTCCGCCCATCATTTCGTCGACAGCCGGACACTAGTCTAAAATGCAGGACTGCCCCGCATAAAGCAGAATGTATCACAACCTTATATATGATATAGAAGCTGTTGTATGCCATCTTGTTCTCTTAGCTCAGTAATTATGATCATGAGGTAACACCACATTGGTAGGGAATCAAATAAAACTGATCAGGTAAAATATATGTATATTTTGTAAAGTAGAATATAAAATAAAATATAATATAGACAGCAAAAAAAAAAAAAAAAGAGGAAAGAGAGATTGGAACAGAAAGAAAGAGGCAAAAAGCATTCTTTTCTACTAATGAGAAATGATTTATGACGCAATAGTCTCACCAGCCAAGTTTCCACTTTCTACAATAACACTGGTGGCAAATTTCCTATTGTGTGTAGAGAAACTATTTTAACCTACGACGGGTATTGCCTCTTCGTCATTCACCCTTATCACGCCAGTTGTGTAGACAATTTATTTACCTACAGAATCGTTGTCCAGGGTGTGCTATAGCAGGCAGGTCTATGCTGTGAGCCATGATGACATAAGATGATGACGGGCATTGTTGAAATACTGCAGGGGAACCTGAAATAGTGCAGAGAATCTTTTCTCCTACAGTAGTGGATTTTTCGTTATAATAGTACTTGATATGTCCCATATTCTTGTGTAGGAGATTATTGGTTTTAAATATGTTTAGAAATTTAGTAGGCTATTTATCCCATTTATTTAACCTGGTAGAGAAAAAGCCATCAGATCTTCTCTTTTCCTCTTCCAGGATATTACAACTATAATAACCTGAATGCAATAAAATTAAAATAACAATTACTGTATAACGTAATTATTAAAATACTACCTAATTAATAAAGGCTACACAATGTACTCATGAACTATTAAGTTATTTAAATTAAATAAATTACGACTTCACTGTGTTAACAATTTAAAATATGGTGTTATTGTACTTGATTATTGGGTAATTTCCTAGAAGACGGGCAAAATCCAACATGGCTGACGAAAACTACCAAAACGTTCTGCCAACTATGAAGTTCAATTGTCACCAAACATTACAAAATCAAAGATGGAAAATTAAACATATATTCATATTTTTAAGGAAGAAAAAGCCTTTCAAAAAATGAAAATATGTTTAATTTTTCATCTTTGATTTTTATGGTGTTTGGTGGCATTTGAACTTCATAGTTGGTAGTACTTTCTGGCAGTTTTCGTCCGCACTTTACCCCACAAATCACTAAAACACAAAACAAAACAATAATTTATCACCTAATCAAACAAAATTGAATCCTCATTGACGTCTTCAAAGACAACCACTTCACTTGCATTATGACACAGGCTTCAAGGCAATCTGAACTTAAAGCATGCAGCCAACAAAGAACTAAACCACCACTTTGTCGTACAGTCAAGTTCACATAACTAAACCATGTATTTACACAAAATGAAATTCTCTTATTACACCTTAACTTGTACGGAGAATTCAATGAACAATTCCTTGGAGCCACAGGGACAGTTTTTTCGTCAACAATCGATACAATTTTTATTCACCAGCGAAAGAACTGAACCAAAATCGACATAAAATTTAATACTCTGTTCTATGTTCACACATCTTTCACAAATATCATAAAATGACAAACTTTCAATAGGTTTACCCATCAGACACAATATAACATCACTCACGTCAAACAACCAAGAACAACTTACTGACGTCATTATCCATTCAAAATTAACGAAAATTCTAGAATACATGATGACAACTATAACCAATCAAATCGAAGGAAAATCATAAAATGACAAACTTCCAATAGCTTTAGTCAGCAAAACAGTATAACACCACTCACTTCAAACAACCAAGAACAATTAACAACGTCATTACCCATTCAAAATTAACGAAAATTCTAGAACAAATGACAACTATAACCAATCAAATTGAAACATCATCAATGCGACACCTCGTATAAAAACCTAGAACTAACATATAAAAGTCACTAAAAATCACTAACATTTAACTCTAAAGTAAAAAAGTTGGTAATACTTAGTACATCCAACCAGGTGCCCGTCTTCTATGAAATTACCTATTATTGTGTAGTCGTTATTTACTTAAGTAAAATAACTTAAGAATTCATCAGTGAATATACAGGTGTTAAAAGAATGTATTCAAGAATGTAGGTAGACAATTTATTGTAGAAATTAAAAACAAAGAAGACATTAGTTATTGACTTATTGAAGTGCATATTAAACGTAGAATAATTATGTATGTTTGAAGTTACTGAAGGTTGAAGTATTTTCTGCTAGAGTAAGACAACCATGTAGAAGAAACTATGTCTGAATGAGTCTCAGATATTGACCAAGTACCTAGTAAGTTTGTGTCTGAATTTAATTTTATTTCGACAGTCCCTAATACTAGCAGATAGTGAATTCCAGGGTCTTGACAGGATTAATGTGAAAGAGGATGAGTACGGGAAATTGTCATGTGAATTAGATCATGAAAGTTTCTCAACAACTCAGTTTCTATAAATCATTGTCAGTTACATGAACTCTTCTTTCAGTTGCGATGGATGTAATCAAGATGGAACCTCAAAATGATTCTTTGGAGATGGATTTAATCAAGATGGAACCTGAGGATGATTCTTTGGACTTTCAACAGGACAACATATACAAATTAGAAGAAAATAAGACTTCATCAGAGGTAAAGTGAAAAATCTCCCTGTTTTTTATTTGTTTGTCTAAAAGTGCCAGAGGAACATATATTTGAAGGGTACACGGGAAAAACGAAAAATGTCACATTTCCATTAAGGGTGAGATAATAATCTATGTCAGTATATTACTGCAAAATTTATTGGAGTTTCTACTTGAAATGAAGGAAATGATGAGTGTATCCATGATTTTAATTCTGCTTTACAGCCATTCCAAGATAAGTGAGCCTATGTGATAAAAATTAAATTTGTGATAATAAAATTTATTTTAAGAAAGAGAGCTTCTGAATAGTGCAAATTGCCAGATTCCAAAAAATATATATATATTTATTTGTACTATTACTCTCATTTCTTAACATCTCAAAACAATGTAGTAATCTTGTTCTTGAAGGTAAATTTGTATCCCTTTGTTCTCACTACTGATATAGCCAAATCAGTTTCCTTAAGATGGTATGCTTGCTACTTCTTATTGGTAGAACGTATTAGGCATGTGGTGGACAGTGTGGTTTTATGTTTTGTTATTTCCTGCAATTATTGTGACAAGTCCCGTACGGAACTAGAAAAGATACAAAAGTTTGTTTTCCATGTTAATGAAAGAAGATAGGTGCACAATATTTTATAGAAGTTAAGTAAGTACCACTCTCATAACGTCACTAATTTTAATTAGGTTTTTAATAAGGTATTTTTAAAGGAAATAAGATTCTGTACGGAACAGTTCCTATGGGACAGTTCTGTACAGGACAATTTGAAACAGAACTTGAAGTTGCTGTATTGTTGATTATTGGTGTTTTATGTGGAACATTTGAATTTGTTTCATAGGCTTTATGAAAAGCTCAAGAACAAACATTGGGGAGAAACTAGCAGCGATTTCCAAAATTCAGCGAAGTCACTGTGTTTTACCTTATGACTGTGAAAGTGTTCTGTTTCCACAACAGCCAGATCAGAAATGTGTAGACACAGCATCTTTAAAGAATCAACCACATTAACTACTCTAATAAGCCTATATTACGAGATTTACTCTGACCTATCACTTACAGGAAATGACTCGGAATCAGATGCTACAGTAGCGTGCAAATTAATCCGAACAACGTAATTACTGATGCAAAAACACTCAAACGAGATAAATAAAGGATCTAAGACATACCTCAGTAATCTATGTGGCCTCCCTTGTTCCTAATAACAGCTCTGAGACGATTTGGCATGGATTCCACTAATTTCCCACAAATATTCTTCATTTCTTCATTGTGAAACCATACACCAAGGAGGGGGCAGATATCATCTTCTCCTTTGTAGAACAATCTATTTTTTGCATTCTTCTTTGCAAATCGACCACAAGTTCTCAATGGGGTTGATGTCGGGTGAGTTGCCTGGCCAGGGGAGTACCTGAATATTCTTCTTGTTGAAGAATTCTGTAGTTTTTCGAGACGTATGGCATGGTGCCAGGTCTTGTTGGAACACACCTCTGCCATCCGGAAATGATTTTTGCAGCTTGGGTACGATTCTGGTTTCCAATAAGAATATATTTGTTAGATTTCATCATTCCTTGATAGGTATTAATGCTCCAGGCCCTTCATGTGTAAAGCAACCTCAAAACATTACTTTAGGGGGTATTTGGTGCTTATTTGAGATGAGCTGCTGTTGCTTTTTCGGATCCTTTCCGTACGTAAGAAACATGGTGGTCATGGACCTCGAAATGAGACTCATCGGAAAAAAGTACATTCTTCAAGTCATTCACTGTCCAGTGTTGATGTAATTTTGCCCACATTAAGCGTTTTTTGCACATAACAGGGGTTAGCAGTTGCTTCTTAATAGGCTTACGAGCCCTTTGTCCAGCTTCCAAAAGCCTACACCGCACTGTTGTGATGTGAATATTCGTCCCAATGGTAGCCATTAACTCGCGGGTTAAGTCGACAGCAGTTAGTCTAGGATTTAATTTACTTTTCCTGACAATTAAACGATCATCTGCAGGTGAAGTCTTCCTTTTCCGGCCACAGTTTCCTTTTATCTGGGGTGTGATGGATCCAGTCTCCCTGTATCGTTTTATGATCGAATTAACAGTAGCCAAACCTATCAGTCCCCTAACAGTCCATTGTGCAACTCAAACCAAGAAATGGATTCGGAACACCTCAAAATCTGTGCTTCAGTGGCTGGTCATGATAATATCTTTGAAAATATTGGAGTGCAAGAGGTCAAATGTCTTTATTGTCAAACGCCTGGCATTAGAAAACAACAACAACATTAGCTAAACCGATGTGACATTCTGCAGCAATTTGCCTCTGCGTCATAGAAGAATGCTCTGCTAATGTCATAATTTTAGACCGTTTTCGTGAGTTGTATCCATTTGTGAAGACGACAGAATGTACACAGGATTGCAGTATTAAGTCTTCAACACAACTGAAATGCTTATAAGTACAAAAACGACAGGCAAATGTCACATATTATAAAAAAAAATAATAAGGACAGACCTTCAACAATGGAATTACACATACTACAGATGTCAATTAAAGCGGTATGAGCAGCTGTGAGGCAAACAATGATAGAAAATGTAAAAATATGTCGTGTTCGGATTAATTTGCACGCTACTGTATAGAGACATAAGTCTTCAGATGAATGTGAAAATATGTATCCTCTAGAACAAAGCCATCACAACTTAAACATCCCATGAATCTGGAAGATTTAAATCCTGGAAAGTTCATTGAAGTTGAATTGACAAGTGATAAGGGACTAAAGCATAAATATCATACTGTATGCAGTGCTGCCATTGTGGAGGTCATATGGGGCCATACATCATTTGAGAACCTATATATATATTTTTTTTTTAATTAATTGTATGGGGAATAGAAAATTTTGTCTGTACACAGGCATACAGCATATGGGTGCCTAAGTTTTGTACATGGAGATCTGTACATGTACAGATCTTAGATCATCTCTTGCTGTTCCTAATGTATTTTGTTTGATGTTCATAAACATAAATTGTCCACCTCTGCAGCACTAGAATCCAGAATTATATAAAATAATGGTTGAAAAACAAGAAGTGCTGCAAATATACACTCCAAGATTCATCCAAGACAAATGTGCATCTATGGTGTTGCTACATGGTGTATTCTTTAAATCAAACTTGTTGTGTAATTAAAATATAAAGCAAAACAATTTCTTTACTTCTTCTTTAATACTAAACAAATCATTAAATGACAGTCGAAAAGATAGAGAGAGGAGAGTAAAATATATGTCAAGGGAGAAAACAAGGGATGGGGTGTCTGGCCAAGGAAAATATTATCATGACACCACTGACTATATGTAATGGCATAGTTGAAAACAAAGATATTAAAGTACTTTCTTTTAAAACAGACAGCCAAAAATGGCAATCATTTTAAGCTAGATGAGGAATCCTCATTTGAAAGCACTGTCAAAGTGTCTCAGATTACAAGAATCTAAATGATTCTGATATTGTTAGAAAAGGAGCTGACAGATTGTCTTATAAATTTAATTGAAGACTCTTAAATTGAAATAAACTTGCAGTTTAATGTACAATATAATACATAATCATTAACATACAACTTCTTATGGTTAAATTCAACAGATCTATCTGACCATTTGTTGACAAATTTTCCTCTAATTATGCATTGCTCTCCCATAAAATGCATGTAAAATCGATAAAAATAAATATTTGTTATACGAAGATTACATTATTACCTCCAAAAAGCAAAAAAATCTCTCAAAGAAAACTCCAAATTCACAAGTGTCCCGTACAGAACTACATGTCTGTCCTGTACGGAACCAATTATTTTTGGTTATTTCGTAGCAGTTGTATGTTTTTTTTTTTAACTAGTAACTACTTTTCTAAAATGTTTCAGTGCCTACAAGTTTATGGAAAGAATTTCAGTTACTTAAGGAGTCAGATATCACAGACTTTTGCCATCAAAATTCTTGCTGACTATTGAGGTGTATAAATTTGTCCCGTATGGAACCCCATTTTATTTAGGTATTTCTCAGAAAATAAAGTTTAATAAACTATCCTTTTTCAGGGAGAGGGTCCTTCATATTTTTTCAGAATTATTCATTTATCACTGAATATATTCTACCAAAGACATAAATTTTATAGACAATTATATTTTCAAAGTTGCTTCCTAAAGTGTCCCGTACGGAACCTGGAATGGCTGTTTATCACTTTTGGTAAAAATAACACTAAAGTTTGTAGTAATACAGTGAATTAAATAAGGAATTGTGACATTGTTCGTTTTTCCCGTGTACCCTTCATTTGTTATTGTTCTGAGTAATGATTAATAAAATATCATACTTGTAAACAAATTTGCACATAGGTGTAGAATATTAATCAGATTCTTGTACGTACATCACAGTATATAAATTATTTGCACTAGGAACACCTGGCCAATTATCAGTGATTGCCTGTATCCCTAAGGTCTTGTTTCCTTTTTGCCTTTAGTTGTCTTTCTAATTTGTTGCCTGTGTTGAGTGAGCCGATAATGGCCATGCAGAACAAGATTTAAGCTATTACAAATGAAGTCAGTTTTAAAACAGAGAAACAAAATCATTCATTTTGTAATTTTGTTATGTAGGACTTGAATTTATCACATCTAGAAGTGACGGGCATGAAGATTGAATGCGTAGACCACAGTTACGAAATCAAATCAGAGAAGACAGACAAATCAGAAGAAGTTGTAGACACTGCAGTGCCTACGAGTTTTGCATTCGTGAAATGTGAAATTGATGTAAGTTGTTCACTATCAGTATGCAGATATTCAGGTATTGCATTTTTAATTATGTTAAAACCTTACACTGTGCAATATTAACTGTTTTCTTGTTTCCAATAGCTTCTAGTTTTAATTTTTAGATTTAAAATACAATCATAATTCGCAAATTAATTTCTGGTTGTTAACAGAGAATTATCTCATATGTACGGAGAAAGTTCTTGTGCCTTGGGACAGGAGTTAATTTTAACGTTACAAAATTGTTCCTTTCGTCTACTTGTCTAGCAACTAATATGGTAGACATCCATCTATAAGTTCAAACTGATATATAGATATATTCAAAACTCACAAGAAATAGGGCAGATCTGTAACTGTGTTAAGAATAAGTTTATATAAAATCATATTAATAATACAGCTTTGTTTATAAGAGAGTTGGGTTTCTTTTGTCACAAACAAATCTGTGAAATACGCCACATTGTTGAGCAGGGAATCTGCTGTCCCATCGCAACTTGATTCATAGTACATATTCCATATTCAGAATATTTTTTATAAGTTTCTGGACTTAGAGTTATAAAATCAGCATTAAGACCATTTATTACTAGTTTCGATCAGCCATAACATTTTTTATGTTTTGCAAAACTGGATTCTTAATATTTTACAAGCTTTCACAATGACGACAAATTTTTAGATTACATTGCTCAATCCATTTTGAGATGTGAATCTTCTCAGTTTGCTGGAACTGTCAGTATTATATATTATTTTATAGCTATACTGAATAAGGCCATTTTACAGGTGTCGAGGCAACACCTATGTTTTCTGCTATCTTATCTGAAAAGAACAAGTCGTATTGGACAGTCTGCATTTTGAGGAAATAAAACTTCCAACAGTGATACATATAGTGAAATGGATTAATATGTCAGTAAATAAATATTTACCATTCATTTGCATCAAATATTGTAGCAAATTGAGGTTACGTCTTTTAGAGAATAATTACACATCTCATGCACATATTTTCAACTTGAAACTTGATTCCAGTGTGTTTAAATCAATCTTCTTAATGTATCCAGCTGTTTGCTGACAACATTCCACTATAGTCCACTGTAGTCTATTCAGTTGTTTTTCGTGAGACGGAGGGGTATTTTGATCGGTGTTCATTATAGATGCCTGTTGCTAGTAGCCAGAGATGGGGTGTAGTCTATATACTGCATGTGTCTTCTGCAACTCAAATACTGATGATTTTAATTTACTTCTTTTGTTGATGGACAGTATAGAATAATGTGTTCCGGATCTTCATCGTGATTGTTACACCACAGACAAGTAGGATTATCAGAAATAAATCGGTGTAGGTACAATTGAGTGATAATATGACCTGTTCTGAAAAATGTTTGAACATGTCTGGGCAAGTTTTTGTACATTTCCAGTGTGTTTGAATACAGGCAAGTAGCTAATTGAAATAATACATGAAGGATGTATTTCAAGACTGTTTTGGAGAAACCAGTTCGATTTTGTATAGAAGTCATTACAACCTTACTGAAAAATGAGATTGGAGTCATTAGGTTTGAATGTTAGGTCCCTGACAGGGAACAGATGAGCGAGATGGTCATGTGTTCATTATTTGATCACTTTTCCAGGAAGATGTTTTCGATCTGGACAGAGTAGAGCAGGAACAGAAAGTGGAAGTATCTTCAGAGGAGGATGAAGTGTTTCTTGAGAGGTGAGTGTACTGTTCTGTATGTTTTCAAGTGTGCCATCCTCTGCATCAATACACTTTTATTTTTGCTTCTGGATCGCGTATTGTTGAGGTCACTAGAATTTCCATAATTTTGTCCTTGACCTTACATTCAGTGTGCGAGCATGGCTCCTGTGTCCTTAATTTCAGTTCTACGCAGTAAGTACAAGTGTGTAGTATTTTAACAAAATTATGGTGCAGGAAACAAAATTAGGGACTGCTACAAGGGAGAAGTCTTTTATAACAATTGAAACATATCAAACATTTACCTGGTCATCTTGTAATTTCGAGTCATAAATGTTATATTAATGTTAATAATAATGTTATAAAATCTACTTAGGGCCGATTGTATAAACCATTTAATCTTAGATCAGAGGTTAAATTGATTCTTGTGTCAGCTGAATTTGGAATTTTGTGTTGTATAAAGTCTTAATCTGGGATTAATTTGTCTGAAACTAAAGTCAACTTTGACAGAAGAAATTTCTCCGATTAAGTTAGATGATCCAAGTTCAGTCATTTCTTTTCTGTTTGAAATATACGAGTGACAGATTGTGCAAATAAAATATCCATTATTATTAATATTAATAGATATGTTAGGTTCATTTATATATATTTCTTTCAATTTCTTGCCTTAATACACGAACATTCTTATATTTTTTATAAGGCTCTGTCGTGTTCAGCAGTATCAAATAACATAACCTATAATTATATTATGTTTATAACCATTAATTATTAATGGGGTAATTTCCTAGAAGACGGGCAAAATCCAACATGGCTGACGAAACTACCAAAAACGTTCTGCCAACTATGAAGTCAAATGTCACCAAACATCGCAAAATCAAAGATGAAAAATCAAATATATATATTCATATTTTTAAAGAAGAACAAGCCCTCCAAAAAAATTAAAATATATTTAATTTTTCGCCTTTGATTTTTTGCGTTTCGTGGCATTCGAACTTCATAGTTGGTAGTACTTTTCCAGCAATTTTCGTCCGCACTTTACCCCAAAAATCACTAAAACACAAAACAAAACATAATAATTTATCATCTTATCAAATAAAATTCAATTCTCATCGACGTCTTCATCGACAACCACTTCACTTCCAGTACAAATGACACAAGCTTTAAGGCAATCTAAACTTAAACCATGCAGGGAGCAAAGAACTAAACCAACACTTTGTCGTACAGTCAACTGTGCATAAAATAAACCACGTGTTTACACGAAATGAAATTCTCTTCGAACACTTATTACACCTTAACATCTACAGAAATTCAGTAAATAATTCCTTTAAACCACAGAAAAACAGTTTTCTTCTCAACATTGAACACATTCCTTCTTCACCAGCGAAAGAACTAAACCAAAATCGACACAAAATTTAATAGATAAATTTCAGAACACGGTTTCCTTCCTTTCCCTCTTACTTCAAAATTCCAACCTTGTGCACAAAAATAAATTATTGGCACTGAAAAGTGGCTTTTCGTAAGCATGGTGATGCGCATTCGACAAATGCAGACAAATCTACAATGTAACACCACTCACGTCAAACAACCAAGAACAACAGGACAACGTCATTATCCACGAAAAATTAATGAAAATTCTAGAATAAACGATAACTATAACCAATCAAATCGAAAGAAAATCACAAAAATCATAAAATGAGAAACTTTCAACTTTAGTCATCAGACACAACATAACACCACTCACGTCAAACAACCAAGAACAACTGATAACGTCATCATCCATTCAAAATTAACGAAAATTCTAGAACAAATGACAACTATAACCAATAAAATTAAAAGAAAATCACGGCGACACCTAGTACAAAAACCTAGAACTAACATGTAAAAGTCACTAAAAGATCACTAACATTTAACTCTGAAATAAAGAAGTTGGTAATACTTACTATATTCAACCAAGTGCCCGTCTTCTATGAAATTACCATTAATGGATATGATAGGTACATTCGTAAATGTTCAATTAACTGTATTACTAAACGAAAATTGTCGTTTTATAAAGCTTTATTATGTTTAGCAGTATCAAACACCATAACATTATAACAACTTGGTGAACAGTCAACCTTCTTCTTATTGTCCGCCATTATTTACATTGCACAAAAACAGTGTCTCCAACAGAGTGTAATACGGAAAGTCCCCAAAAAGTAGTTGTAAAGTCGCTATATTTCTCATTATCAATAAAGAAAGATTAAATTTTGTCACTATGGGGTGCTAAGAAGGTCACTAAATTCCTATTTAAGCAATATAAAAGTTAAAAGAAATTGTTGTTGAAAAAGAGTTAAAGTCGCTAGATTGGTAACACTGAACAAACCTGTATAACATGGTCCGTGCATCACGTATTTCACCTGTTTATGCGATGTTGCCAAATCCTTTTCACGTGAACTTAGATTGCATTTGAACCAAGGTGATTTGATCGCAGAAAAGTTTTGTATAATAGAAGAAGAGTCTGAACTCGGTTCACTTTTCGATCTTCGATCAAAGTTGATCTTTAGTCAGGAGTTTTATACAATTGGGCCTTAGATATGTAACAAATTTTGGAGGATTTGACATTGGCTATGTTTTTATATATAAAAATATATCTGAGATCTTTACATACAATAAAATAATATACTGGTATAAGTGATTTTGAATAGTGCAGAAACTGGATGTATTGTGATTTTTATGTATACTTTTTGATTTTAATTGATTAAGGGAAAATATCTCTGTTTTAATCAATGTTCACTTATGATAGATTATCCTTATTTTCTTGTTGCATTGGTAATCTTACGTTTGCCTACCTGCCAACCAAATCCTCTACGAGGAAAATCCACTAATACATTATAAGGAACAAATCGATAGGTTTTCTAGTACCTGATTCATCATTACACAATCTCCTTGTTATGTTATCTCGGTTCATTACAAGAAGTTCGTTGTCGACCCCACCTACAATATTCTGGTTCTTCCTTGACACACATATGGACCATAATTAATTTTATAACAGCTTCAAGTATATTATTTCCTTCTCACTTTTAGAAAAAACAGGAGTTTACCATTACAGCGTTAAATAACCTAAGCTGTTGATAAAGCGTCGTAAAATAACCTATTAAAATAAAAATATATTAACATTTTATATAGCATAAGAATAAGACACAACATTACATTGAAATCTGAATTTGGAAACAATCGCACAATCTAGTACACTCGTGTTCAAACACGATAAAGCAAAGGTTGATTTTTTTGTGTAGCATATTCTTCGATTAATTGTAATACACATAATATACATGCACTTGTTTTCTCTTTTAAGAATGAGAATGTAACTGTGACATGAAAACATAATTTCGTTTGCTCTTAAGTAGCTGAAAACATTTATTTCTTACCTGTAATTATGTATGTACTCTGTAAAACAACAATTGTTTTCAAAGTTATCCGAACCGACACTTGGCTTTAGACAGACATTTCATTAGTAATACATCGAACTACCTAAGAGATTTGAAAGGCATGTTGGTCCGACAAGTTAACAAGTAAATGAAGATTAATGTCAAGGTCCTTCAATAACTGTCTATTTTTCATAACCTAATGTAATCTTTTGTATTATGCATTAGGTTTAAAAAATAGAGAGTTATTGAAGGACCTTTGATTTTAATCTTCATTTACCTAAGAGATGGTAATGATGATAGTATCCACATGGAATTTATTGTATAGGTTAAGACCAGAATGTTCAAAGTACCTAATGGTGAAATAGTTTCGTTTTAGTTTGATTGTTGATTACTTAAGAGTATTTTATTGATTGACTGATAGTTTAATTTCATCAGGATTGCAGCTACCGATGAGAGGACTGTATTATCAGAATTCGACGATCTTGCACTTCAAGGGAACGAGACTGTATATAAGAATTCAGGTTCCTCAGGAAAACATGTCTCGACTCATGAAGATGGGAAACAATCGCAATTCGAAATGAGTAACAACTATTTTTCTAATTCTGCAAAACAGAACGAACATTTACGCAAGCACGTAAGCGAGAAACCTTTCAATTGTGACGTTTGTGGTAAATGTTTTTCGGACTCGAATAAGCTAAGAAGTCATGAGCGTCTGCACACCGGCGAGAAACCGTTCAAATGTAATGTTTGTGGTAAGTGTTTCTCGGACTCTAGTAATCTGAGAAGGCATGAGCGCATACACTCTGGTGAGAAACCTTTTAAATGTGATGTTTGTGGAATGTGTTTCACGATTTCGGGTACCCTAAAATGCCATGAACGCCTGCACACAGGCGAGAAGCCTTTCAAATGCGATGTTTGTGGTAAGTGTTTTTCACTGTCTACTAGTCTAAAATCCATGAACGTATACACACAGGTGAGAAACCCTATAGATGTGATGTTTGTGGAATGTGTTTTCTTAATTCGGGTGGATTGAAAACCCATGAACGTCTGCACACGGGCGAGAAACCATTCAAGTGTGATGTTTGTGATAAGCGTTTCTCGAGTTCGAGTAATCTGAAACCCATGAACGTGTGCACACAGGTCAGAAAGCTTTCAAATGCGATGTTTGTGGCATGTGCTTCGCGGTCAAGTAGTCTAAAAGGCATAAACACCTGCACAACGGTGAGAGACCTTTCAGATGTGATGTTTGTTTTAAATGTTTCTCGCATTTGGGTAGATTAAAAACTCATGAACGTCAGCACACAGCTGAGAAACGTTTCAAATGCGGCGTTTGTGATAAGAGTTTTCTTGTGTCGAGTGGCCTGAAAAGACATGAAATTCTGCACACAGGCGAGAAACCTTTTAAATGTGGTGTTTGTGGCAAGTGTTACTCGGATTCGAGTTATCTGAGAACACATGCACGCTTGCATACAGACGAGAAAGTTTTAAATAAACTCATGCACACATGTAAGAAATCTTTAAAACTCGATTTGAGTTCCTTAAAGGTTTAGGTACAGTTTACAGCAGTAAAATTTTTGAAATATTCATAATTTTTTTCCTCCATTACTGTATCTTGTACAATAATGAAAATTGATATGTAATAAAACACTGTCACTCTGCTATATGAAGAAAATATTTTTACGATTTTGAAAAAACACTTAAGTTATATATATATAAAATAAATTCATTCTAAAATATGGTCAAATATCAGTGTTTTCTATGACACGAAATAAAATAAAAATATTATTTATTAAGGAATGGAGTTGAAAGAGCATGATACTGTAAACATGAGTTTCAGCAATAAAATAAAAGAGAACATGAAAAATTTAACCAATTGTGTAGTTATGAGGGAAACGCATCATCATTGCACAGTGGACTGCCAACATTTTGGATTTTGAAAAAAATATATATAATTTTTTTAAATCGTAAAAATAGTTTTCTCATATAACAGAAGGACAGTGTTTTACACATACTAATTTTCATTCTTCTACAACATATAGTAATGGAGAAAAAAATTGAGTATCTTCAAAATTTACTGCTGTAAGCTGTACCTAACCCCATAAAAAGACATTAAAATCAGCACATGGGCGAGAAACGTTTCAAATGCTGTGTTTGAGGTAAATGTTAATTAATCATGTACAGTTGTCAAAAGAAAAAGTGGCCACTCACCAAAAACAAAGTTCCACTCACCAAAAACAAAGTTCCCTTCGGGTATCTTCCTACAATTCGGAGACAGGCGATGTTACATGTTGTTTGACCACGTTGCCTGATATCTACAGTTATAATTAGAATATTCCGTGTGTTACTTGAGGGTATAATGGCAGACTTCCAGCCTGGTATTCATGAGGTCCTGCGTTCGAATACAACCTAGTTCTTTTTATGTTGGTTTTGTTGCATTTTAAGAGAGAGAGGCAAAATATACATAATTGCTTCTTTCTTTTACGATTATTTTAGTAATTGAAATCAGGTTCATTAATGTATTATGCCATAACTTTATCATTATGACATTGTGGCTGCAACTGGAAAGAAAAAAGATTTTATTCTCAACAAAAATATCTTTCGTGACATAAACAAAACAAACTTATTAGCGTCTACCTTAGAACATTCAAACATTGAAGCGTTCGAAAAACAAAGCAAAATGCCACGATTCAATATTTAGTCTATCTTTCCTTATCTTCATCACACCTTGCAGTCGAGTGGGAATGGAATTGACTAGTCTTTGCAAATAGTGACTGTTCTTAGACAAGACATTCCAGGCATTCTGGACATATATAAGTGTTCTGCCCATGGGCACGTCTTTCATTGCAAACACAGCATTCTCCAATTTTTCCTATTTTCTGCCTACCTCTTAGTCTCCGCATATGATCCACATATCCTAATGTCATCTATTATTCTTCTCAACCAGTGATCCAACCAATTGCTTTTTCTAATCTGTTTCAGCATCATTCTTTCTTCACCCACTTTTTCCAACACAACTTCATTTCTTATTCTGTCTGTCCACTTCACACGCTCCGTTCTTCTCCACATCCACATTTCAATGCTTGTATTCATTTCTCTTCATTTCGTCGTAATGTCCATGTTTCTTCCCCATACAATGCCACACTCCACATAGTCTCTTCCTTAATTCTTTTTCCAGAGGTTCGCAGAAGATGCTTCTTTTCTTTTAAAAGGTTCCTTTGCCCATGTTTGCAGTTTTTCTTGGGAAGGATAAATGCTGTAACTTCCCGTTGCTTTCCGCACACCACTGTCTCTTTCGGATTTCATTAGATCCCAGGGGGGCCAGGCGTGGAGATTAGAAAAGCAGATTTGACTAATTGGGCCCTCCAGACTTCACCGAAATTCACCGCAAGGGTTAAATTTTAGTTCTATCAGGATGTTTGACCCGATCAGAGACTGGAAATCCCAATTAGCCTTTGTTCCCTGCATCCTGAGCTAGCTTCTACAAATCATCAGATAATCTTGGAGGGAGATTGGGCCAATTTTTCTGCATATGTTTCACACTTGTGCTCTCGCAGCTCAGCGGAAGAACGTCGGAATTTAGATGTCAATGTCTCAGGTTCAATTCCTCGTCACTCTTTTTCATTTTATTGTGGTTCAAGATAGTATAATGTAATAATATAAAAAGAAAAAACTAACATCAGTATTATGCAACTGTATTGTTCCAAACCTAATATTAAGTTTATGTAATTTATATTGCTAAAGAACGATAACAGTATAAATAACTTGATATTTATTTATACAGCATCACAGAATATAAATGATAAATATCGGTTTGTTTATGCAATATAAACCTAGAGGACATCGTCGACCAGGAAGACCGTTAAGAAGACTGCTAGATGGGGCCGAAACAGGTCTACAGAGGCCTAATTCGTGAAGGATGATGATGATGGTGATATCGGTTTGTTTAATTAATATGAGATATTATATAATATATATTTAATTATTTAAATAAAATATCCCATTTTACAAAGAAAATGGTTATTTGTATTATAATAATTAGCCTACATAAAATACAGATTATTTATATCGCGAAAGAATATAAATAACTTGGATACTGAAATGCTAAAGAACGAACACAGAATATAAATGATAACTTGAATATTATTTATACCGGTAAAGAACGATAACAGAATGTAAAAAAACGCGAATATTATTCATATCGTTAAAGAACGATACCAGAATACAAATGATGACTTGAATGTAATTTATATCTCTAAAGAACGATAACAGAATACAAAAAATATAACTTGAATATTATTTATATCGCTAAAAGTACGATAACGAAATATAAATAACTTGATATCAATAAAGGACGATACCAGAATATAAATGATAATTTGAATATTATTTATATCGCTAAAGATCGATTGAAAATAACATGAAAATTTGAAGAAGGCGTGAACCCACAACCTTCGAATCATTAAGCAAGCACTCTACCGCTGGTCTACGAGACGCAGATATGGAATACTTACATAGTTCCGGAACTGCTTCTAAAAGCACATGCATTGTGTAACATCGTCGTGACCCGAAGTGGACTTAGAAAATATTCGTTGTTCACAAGTGCGCCACTTTTTTTTGACAACTGTACATGGCAGGTTGATTGGAAAGAACAATTGCATTTTCAGCATATATTTGTGAGAACAAAATACACTATTTTGCAGATATATTGTGTTATTATCATTGATTTGTTTTCTAAATGAGTGACGATCATCGCTGTCAGTTTGAAGCCAAGTGAATGTAGAGCGATGAGGACCAATACAGATCGCTGCTGCCCTCGCTGAACCATGTTGAGATTATAGCAATGGTGAAGGCTGAGCTAGTGAACAAGTAGACATTCCCATTCCACTTGACCGCTGGAATGAACGCTTTGTACAGAACCCCACCTTAACCTATTAACTGATGGCCATTTAAGTCCCTGCGCCACTACTGCGTTGGCGAATTGGAATTTAATCCCTGTGTAGGATCTAAAAACGGGAGGATGTAGAAAAGCTTGTATCTTCTACAAATTTCATAATTTTTTCATGGAATAAAAGTGATGTGCTACAGGACATTTCCACTTTACATTAATTAAACATTGCTCTTCTATGTGATAGAGTAACGAATATGTATGTAAAGTCTTTTTGCTTATGAGTGTGATCAACTTTTCATGTCTCCTTGACTGTACTATAGGCAATAGCAGATGCTTGGAGCAGAGAGTCAGAGGGACACAGCTGAGTGTGCTGTAGAGAGCAGTTTGAAAAAGATTTCTTTGACTGACCTGACATAATTTACAATTCATGTTGAGGAATAGTCAGCTAAGCCTTTTGTTAATAACATATATCAATATAATTAATTATTTATTCCATCTTATGGCTTGAGTATTGATTATATATAAAAAAACACTTATGTTTTACATGTTATTTAGTGTTAATACTAACGTTTTCACCCTTGTTTAATGGAACTAGTTTCTTGGGAATACCAAATTCAATAAGAATATCATATAATACTTCCTCTTAACCGAGTCATATGCCTTTTTTGAAATCTATGAATAACTGATGTACTGTACCCTTTATACTCCATTTTTCTCCATTATCTGTCGAATACAAAAAATTTGATCAATAGTCGATCTATTATGCCGAAAACCGCACTGATGATCCCCAATAAATTCATCTACGTACGGAGTTAATCTTCTCATGAGAATATTGGACAACATTTTGTACGATGTCAACAAAAGTGATATACCTCGAAAGTTACCACAGTTGGCTTTGTCCCTTTTAAAAATTATTACAATTATGGACTCCTTCCATTGTTCTGGTACAATTTCCTTTCCCAAATAGCAAATACAAGTTTATAAATTACTAGAAATATATAAACCTGATATTACTAAATGTAGAGTCGTAAAAGCAAATATGAACTGGCTAATTTCGATGGAGTGAGTAAAATTTTGTTTAGTGTTCTCTATTCTCCTATCTGAAAACAAACATATATCTACAATAGGTAAAGTAGAGAAGTATATTGAAAATGAATGCCATATGAAGGTATTAATTTACTTACAAAATCATGCGAAAATTCTAAATCATCACAGTACACAGGTTTTCAGAAATGCTGAAATGAAGGGATGTATTTGTTGTACATGTAATCAGTTTAATTGAAAACTGCATCCCGGTGACCAAATATTGTCGAATATTCATTCTGTTCTGCAACACACGTTTATATATTATAAAAATGGTTGATTTGACAAGGGGTCAAAAGGAATATCAAAAATTTTACTTACGTACTGAGTGATGAAACTGTATGTAATTGTTGGCTTGCGTTTTTACTTTCGACTAACCAAGTGTAACGTGTTTTGATGGTTCGTGTATCAGCATAGTGATCTGAAGGGATGAAGGAGGAACTATGTTTTTAAAGGGTGTACAGTGGATTTTGATTGTGGATCAGATTTTCGTTAATTATAGTGCCATGTTTTAATTGTTGTTTGGTGATCGTAATTAGCCAGTTAATATTTGCTTTTACGACTCTACATTTAGTAATATCAGGTTTATATATTTCTAGTAATTTATTGATTTTACTATGATCAGCACACTGATTACTAGCTACTCTCTTTATGCTTCTATTCACATTCAACAAGTTATTGGCAACAGTACAATATATTAGGATACCACTGTATTGAGATCTACTTTGTATGCCAACATTGCGTATTCAGTATTACTTCACAGCCATGCAAGCTTACGTTGTTTTAATTTTGTTTTTAATATTTGACATGATCTTTTTAATGTTGTTTTGGATGATTAGTATGTCACCATGTTATATTTCACTCTATTTATGTAATTTCCAAATGTAAAGCAAAGTTTTGTAATTGATTTTATCTGTTATATCTCGTACTTGGAGATGCCCTACAAGGGTGAAAACGTTAGTATTAAGACTAAAATACATGTAAAACATAAGTGTTTGTTTTATATATAACACTGGTAAACAAGATTTGCTTATGCAAAATCTAGTCTTCAGGTGACGCTCCT
>JAJSOF020000041.1:26136164-26168954 GCA_025594305.2 Periplaneta americana | reverse complement strand
CTTGGATGTATATTGTCAGCGTACATATCTTGAGCCCATAAGCGTAGCACAAAGATCTTAACCTAAATAATTTATTTGATCACTATACAATTAAGCTTTCAAAACAGTCTTCAGTGTTCACAAATGAAAAGAGTAACATTTTGGAACAAATAACTCACTCATCATTCTTTATAAGTCACTGGAAATAATATTATAACACAAGCATGACTATACGACAATATGTATTACAACGCTATTCATCCCCGGGGTCACGAGCATGCTCACTGCACGTGCTAGCATCAGGGACTGTCGAAATGAAACTGAATTCAAACGCAAACTTACTACAGTCGGACTAAAAAATCCTGACGTTGAGGCATATTGAGACGTATTTTCCTAGGATGTTGTAGCACAGTTGAAATGAAATATAATCCGTCCATCTATAAATGGGTTGAGGTCCTCCGAACTCCTCGGCTGATATCACATCTTATGTATTGCGGGTTGATGTCGCCGTGAGTACAAATTTGCCGACGGCTGCCCTGGGGGAGGAGACGGAGGAGATCCCTGCTGAGCACAGCGACTGTTCACAAATGTTTTCTTTGTTGTTAGTTCAAATGTTGCCACTAATTATGTCAGAGCCTCCTTCAGTTACAAGCCGGAGCATGAGTAGGTTTGGCAACGCTGAATGGAGGCGGCGCATGTCGTTTGACGTTTTAGTGCGTTGTCACATTTGACATTAATTGATACAAAACCAAGTGCATATGATCAAGATTCAGTGTTTTGATGTACGTAATTTATTATGGAATCCGAAATAGTATTTTATTTGAGTTTCACAATACCGCGTAAGTATTTGCATACATCCACTTATAACTTATTAGTACATTATGCAACGAGCCTATAATGATAGTAATTAAGAAGCGAGTAGGGATGTTTATGAAACGAGCGCAAGCGAGTTTCATAATTTTCATACGAGCTTCTTAATTACCATTATAGGCGAGTTTCATACGACTTTTTATGCTCGACCATATTTCTAACTTGAAATTACAGTATTCAGATGTATACATTTTATTTGTATCTGACAAGATCGGAAGTGACCTTGTTCCAGGTCGTGAATTGTGAGATGTGCGCAGACGCGAAAGTATTGATTTTTTCCGAGGAACAATAATGTCATTGACCTTGTAATCCGTTAAACTTGGTATAACTTTGATTATTGCATTCGACATAGAAAAACGAGATGACAAATTGAATTTATTTGAATATTATTTACAATTAACGCTAATTATTATCGTAACAGAACATAACCTTCTGCGACAGTATTGGATTTCCAGCCTCCGTGACTTTTCGCTAATTCGCTTTCGATTGCATATCCGAGAATAATCGATACTTGCGGTTTTATAACGGTACAAAAACTGACTCGTTATTGGCTGAACACATGTAAGCTGAGTTGTCATTGGCTGAAAACACCTGTACTTTAATGAATAGGTATACTTTAATGACATGCATTAAAGGACTGCTACCAGGTGTACAATTACTACATTTCGGCATGGTCGAGCATAAATAAAATTAAAAGCATACGTGTTTTTATTGATGGTACAAGGGAAAATAAATAAATACTTAAAGAAATGTTACTTGTACCAAAAAATAAAGAAACATAACGCGTACTTTCGCAGTACCCTATCCCAATTAATTAACCATTGAGTGGCTAGTAAATTAACAATGTTTTGGCGATTTATCTTGTCTCACCTCTGACGTGAAAAGTCTAGGATATCATATACATTTTAATTCCATGTCATTATCTGACGTGCTTTTATATAAATACTTCAAATGCACAGGAAGCCGGTTTTAGTTTGAACCTCGCCAATCACCATAACAATACTGTTATCCTAAATTATTTGTTACAAATTTTCTAAAATATGATTTTAAATAGGTCAAGGCCAAGTATAAAGATCTATGAAAAATGTAGACATATACCTTCAACATAATACGTAACAAAACACATCATTACCCATTAAATATGTGCCAATCAGCGTAAACTCAGTGAACTTTAAATCCTGTAAATACGAAGTGAAAAGAAACATGTTTATAACTAATTTATTATAAAATAAATAATATTAATAAATAAAAATTGAAAACCAACAAGGTGAGTGTATGCACGTACAAATTATACTGTAGCAGACATTCCGAATCTTCAACGAAACTGAATCATTTACGGGATCGCAAAACAGATGTTTACAATGAACTTGAAAATCAACGGCATATCTTTATTAATATAGCAGGCGAGACCCAACAATTTGGCCAAAGGACTTCCAGGTCCTACGCTGAATTCTGCTTCAAATGGCTGAGGGAAAACCCCGGAAAAAGCGCAACCAGGATTTGAACCAGGATCCGTTCATTACGCTGTCCGTCACCCCACGGTGTAGAGTGCAATGCAGTGAACTGAGTACTCTAACTTCCTGCAAATTGTAACCGTTTTGTTCCGCTTTACATTTGCACAGTCAGCTACGTAGACTACTTCTAGATATTTAATCATTTTTCTTAATCACTAATATATACTGCATTAGTACGTTTTGTGAAGATTGTGATATTTCTCTCATTCTTCTTGCACTTGTGCTTTTTGTATAAGTATCTGTAATTTTATTTCAATTTTTTATTTGCCTCTTCTTTCTGCATTTGTTTCTTGTATGTATCTATTTGTATTCTTGAAATGTAGTGGTAGAGAAGGCCTGATGGCTACTCCGCCAGATTAAATAAATCAAAAAGTAAATGAAGGAGTGAATAAATGAATAATTAAATAGATAAATTAGTGAATAAATGAATAAATAAATAAGTAAATAATTAAAACGAAGAAATAAATAAGTAAATAAAAATAAGTTGTTAAATAATTAATAAAGACATAAGTAAATAAATAAACAAAATAACGCGTTAGAACATGAAATGCTTAAACAAGACAGAAGTCCTGTTACATGTATCACTGTCTGAAGTGAAGAAAGAGTAGCAACACATCTTGGTATATTATTTATGTATTAGTAAGCAAACTGAATTCTAATTAATATTATTCAATTTCTATTTGTCAGTATTTAATACACGTCAAGATATAAAATAATAGGCCTAATCTCCTTTTCTAATATAAATGTAAGGAATAATAATATCTTAAAGATAGAAGATGTGAAAACGTTCGCATCTTTTATTGTATCGCTATTTCAACGTACTCGTGCGCTTGCGTATTGTCGTGCCGACGTCATCAACAATGGCCGACAGAAACGACAAGACGGATCGTTTCCATGGAAACACTGTGGTTTGCTTTTCTCGGAAGAATAGTTCGGTATGTCCGGAATGCGAACTGCGTTCCTTTTGCTGAAGAAGGGAGGCTATCCCTTCACGGGGGCAGCTGCATTTGCTGGGGGCTCTCGTACGGGAGCCTTCCAGACGGCGGGAAGACTTGCATATGCGGTTGGACCGCGGAAGGAAGGACCTGCGGGTGCGGAAGGCGGACCCCGATTTTCGTTCGGTAAGCCCGATTTCGTCAAAATTGTGGGGATCGTTGGGGCGATAGGGTTGGGGGGCTACTACCTCTGGAGTAGTGGCAGTCCAGGGGACACGAGGGGTGCCTCCACGCCCCCTGAGCCTGTCCCTCCGCCTTCATCGCCTCAGCCTTCCCCAACACACCCCCGGTACTGTACAAAATTCAAATACTTTTATGCTCCCCCCTGCACTGAAATACACCCACAACAAGTGAGACGACGATCACGCCGCTCACGCCGCACACACCCACCGCCATCTTCGCCACCTACACCAGTACCGCCACTACCCCCCTCCTCCCCCCATGGTATTCTCAGGGGTACCGAGAAAGACCAGGGGGCCGACCGTCCGCGCCAGAGGGTCACGTTTGACCTTCCTCCTGAGGACCCTCAGGAGGAAGCGATGGCGGGACCTTCTACAGCGGGCGGCCTAGGCACTGACACTACCCCCACACAATACAGACGACAGTCCTCCCCAGTCAAGTCGGCAGGATGACAGTGACGACTCTGACTCTGGCATGATGTCGGAGGAACAGAGACCATTTGAACCCTTTCGACTTTGGAAACCTATCCCGGCTGAGGAAGCTTTGGAAAGATTTTTGGACTCGGTTAGAAAACAGTCTGGACGGAAGTAGGGGAACACTTCCGCGGCTGCGGTCCTGGATCCAAATTCTGGTCGACCTGGTTGGCGAGTTGGTATAGCGCTGGCCTTCTCTGCCCAAGGTTGCGGGTTCGATCCCGGGCCAGGTCGATGGCATTTAAGTGTGCTTAAATGCGACAGGCTCATGTCAGTAGATTTACTGGCATGTAAAAGAACTCCTGCGGGACAAAATTCCGGCACACCGGCGACGCTGATATAACCTCTGCAGTTGCGAGCGTCGTTAAATAAAAAACATAACATTTTATGCAGTCGACCTGGTTGGCGAGTTGGTATAGCGCTGGCCTTCTCTGCCCAAGGTTGCGGATTCGATCCCGGGCCAGGTCGATGGCATTTAAGTGTGCTTAAATGCGACAGGCTCATGTCAGTAGATTTACTGGCATGTAAAAGAACTCCTGCGGGACAAAATTCCGGCACACCGGCGACGCTGATATCCCCTCCTTTTGCGAGCGTCGTTAAATAAAATACATAACATTTAGGCCTATATATTGTCGACCTGGTTGGCGAGTTGGTATAGCGCTGGCCTTCTACGCCCAAGGTTGCGGGTTCGATCCCCGGCCAGGTCGATGGCATTTAAGTGTGCTTAAATGCGACAGGCTCATGTCAGTAGATTTACTGGCATGTAAAAGAACTCCTGCGGGACAAAATTCCGGCACACCGGCGACGCTGATATAACCCCTGCTTTTGCGAGCGTCGTTAAATAAAACCAAATTTTCTAAAAAAAAAAAAAAAATAAATAAATAAAAAATAAAAAAAATAAAAAAATTGCAAACCACAAAAATTTAATGCACTGCCCAATGGTAGGGAGGTTGGGAAGGGCAGGGCGGAACTCGACATGCAGCCACCTCCACGTGGTGAGTTCTGGGTTGTTTCAGTTCATACGGAATGAAACAAGCGAAGAGCTGCATCTCAACTGTGAAAGGTGGTACAAAAATTCATACAGGGTGGAAGATGTTCGATAACAGTAAGTTCACGCACTAAATGCTTAAGATTAAAAGAACAGAAGCTTCCTTCTCCATTTCTTTATTTTTATTTAGTAAGAAATCGATTTTGTTTCTAGGAAAGGTCGCTATATCGCAGTGAATTCAGTAGCAGTTGCCAACAGACGGCAACACTCTTCCCTGCAGCACAGATGGCAGTCACGAGGAGATCGCCCTCACACCCTGTACCCGCCGTGCTCTGGCTTAAGATGAATGTAACAAAAACATTATCGTCGTTGTTCCTACAATATCTCCTATGTGCAAAATATAGTTTTTTTCAGTAGGAAGAATAAACACATTTATTAGTGGGATATTGTTCATTTATTTATTCTACACATTTAAATACCATCTCTGTGCAGCCAGACTACATAATTGATAACAATAATCTACGCTTAATAAGCCAGCGTGTCACAACTACAAAAATATATGCTTAATATTCACATAGGAGATTACATGTTCCTCTACTTCACATGGGAGGAACTGCATTGCATAGGCTACAATATAACAAGCGGTAGTAACAGCGAATAGGGATTATAAAGAATGGACACTGAGCGAATTTTCCTGTGTTTTGTTTCTCTGTGCGCCAGCGTTTAGTTCTACTTTCAAGCGCTAGAGGTTAGTGTAATCGAGCATAGGCTAAGATAATAATTGGGTATAGAGTTGAGACACGGGATCCAAACATCGCCTACCTTATTGCATAATCCAGTAACGCTTTGCTTCAAATAAATTCAAGTTAACAGCTTTTCCTTATTTCTCAGTGACAAACTAGTTGTAATAATAATTTTTTATATTTGAGATATAATAAATTATATTATAAAATAATATAATACATTATAAAATTATGTATCAAATTTGTTTAATATTTGTATATAACATAATATAGGTATATGGTTTTACTTCTCATAAGAGTTTTGTTTTTCCATTTTCAGTGCTATCAAATCATTACATATTTTGTTGGGTCAACGTCTCAACTCTCATTATAAAGGAACTCTAGAGTCTAGACATTACAGTTAATGACGGATTTATTATTTTATGGATCCAATTTATTTTATTTGAGTACATAATGTACCTATATGTATTAATTATATGTGTTATATTTCCGCTGTGTCGACTGCTGGCTGGTGTGATGTCAGCGCCAACTCTAGGGAGATAGCAGAATCTCACGCTCTAGCTGGCTTGAAGGTCATTGAAATCAGTCCGGCTACATCAAAGGTACCGACGCGAAGTGTCCATTCTTTATAATCCCTATTCGCTGGTAGTAACGCGTATACAGTTACAATGAGACTGACAAATTGAGTTTAATTAAACAATTTAAATTGTTCAAAGTGTAATATTTTTTGGTGTGTATTAAGAGTCATAAAGCGAACAGCACTCGACCGACTGCGCCATCCAGACCGACTACTTCACTTTGCTTATCCCCTCTTCTACTTCGTGTGTCCTCATTTTCACAGCTCTCCGTATATAAATATTAGAGATATTTATATTTAGTTGGTACTATTCTAATACACATTTCTATTGTGACGATAAGCGACCAGTAGATTTTATCCAGTGTCCTCTCATTCAATGCAAGCTTGTTTCGCTTTAAAACTCCAAGTTGAGAAATTAAATTCCGTAGTTTGAAGTAATCCCCATTCGAGGTAGGATGCAGAAAGACTGGAAAACAGTCTCTAATGTCGGCTTTAGGCATAGTAAAGGTCATGTAGCACGTATGGGCGAATCCAGAAATGCATATAGAGTGTTAGTGGGAGGGCGCAGAGAAACAGACATTCGGGAAGCCGAAACGTAGATGGAAGGATAATATTAAAATGGATTTGAGGGAGGTGGAATATAACAGAGACTGGATTAATCTCGCACAGAAGAGGGGCAGATAGCTGGCTTATTTGAGGGCGACAATGAACCTCCGGGTTCCTTAAAAGCCGTAAGTAAGTATATAGGTCATGTTACATGTTTGATCATTGAATGAGCAGGCAGTATAAGCATCTGACAAAGACAGTACGCACATTTACCCTACATTTCCTACTTTGTTTTTATTGCAAAACAAAATTTTGGCTATAAGTAAACTTAAGGTGAATTCAATGTTGCGACTGGAGTATCTACAATTTAGCCATTCATTGCAAAGTAACGGCTCAAGTAGGTAATCTAAAAACCTGGTGTTATTTTTCACAGCAAAGACATGCTACAACGCCAATAATTTTGTATGTATGTATTTTCAAATTATACCGGTATTAAAAACTAATTTTACATAATTCGCATACACAAATCTCTCTGTTGTTTATAAAATGAAATTAAAAATTGTAATACCAGGATCAAATTCTAGCGAGGAATAGATAGACAAAAACATAGAAAAGTCACAATATACATACTTTGTAGACTAACATTTAAACACCAGAATAAGATATTTAACAAGTAGGATACATAAAGTTGAAAAAAGTTGATAAGAATAATATATGTTATAATTTGAGATAACTTATATAATAATTTCAGAATTAAGAAAAGATTATGTTGAGAATGAAGATGGATTATTATTATTATTATTATTATTATTATTATTATTATTATTATTATTATTATTATTATTATCTCAGTTGGTAGAGCAGCTGGCTACGGACTGAAAGGTCCGAGGTTCGATCCCAGGTGGTGACAGGATTTTTTCTCGTTGCCAAACTTTCAGAACGGCCCCGAGGTTCACTCAGCCTCCTATAAAATTGAGTACCGGGTCTTTCCCGGGGGTAAAAGGCGGTCAGAGCGTGTGCCGACCACACCACCTCATTCTAGTGCCGAGGTCATGGAAAGCATGGGGCTCTACCTCCATGCCCCCAAGTTGCCTTCATGGCATGTTAGGGGATACACTTTATTTTATTATTATTATTATTATTATTATTATTATTATTATTATTATTATTATTACTTAATTATTATTATTATTATTATTTATTATTATTATTATTATTATTATTATTATTATTATTATTAGCGTCATTAGCAGCAAATCATATAGATATTTTAACGAAAATATAAAATTGACAGAAATGATATAATGTACTTAGAGAACAAATAAACTTTGTTTTAAAATACATGATACATAATATAAACTAGGGAACTCTGTCCTATGACTATTTGAATCTGGAATCGAAAATTTCATTACTACAAGACGGCAATTCTAGCTGAAGTTTTATTATCGAATAATATAGACATGGGCCATTATTTGCACTACAGGTATGTACAGCTGTCAAAAGAAAAAGTGGCCGCTCTCCAGAAGCAAAGTTCCCTTCGGGTATCTTCGCTACAATTCGGAGACAGGCGATGTTACATGTTGTTGTACCACGTTGCCTGATATCTACAGTTATAATTCAAGTATTCTTTGTGTTACCTACTTAATAGCGTAATGGTAGCGTTCCTGCCTCTTATGCTGAGGTCCTGCGTTCGAATACAACCAAGTGCTTTTATGTTCTTTTTTTGTATTGTTTTTAAGACAGAGATACAAAACATACATAATTGCTCCATTCTCTTTTATGATTATTTTAGTAATTAACATCAGGTTCATGAATGTATTATGTCATGACTTTATCATTATTTATTATGACATCATGGCTTCAAATGAAAAGAAAAAAAGATTTTATTCGCAACAAAAATCTGTTTCGTGACATATACAAAACAAACCTACTGGCGTCTGCCTTAGAACATTAAAAAAAAATTAATCGTAAAAAAAAAACAACAAAAAGCCACAATTCTATCTTCCCCACATCTCCATCACATCTTTCAGTCGAGTGGGCATGGAATCGACTATAGTCTTTTCAAATAGCGACTGTTCTCAGCCACGACATTCCAAGCAGCCTGGACATACACATGGTGGACGAGTATTCTTCCACCATTGGACATACATAAGTGTTCTGCCCATGGGCAGCCTTTGTATGCAAGTAGCGTATTATTAGTCTTCTTACTTCAGTAATACTTGAATTGCAACAGCGAAATAAATATACTCCTATGAAGAACACATCTATGCTACGAATATTGTAAACATGTAGTTGCCCTAATTCATTTTGAAAATTGTTTCCATAGTAACATTAGAACAATGCGTTTAGGTTACAATGATAATCAGTGTTAATGCTCAGTTTGTTGTGTATTTAGCTATAATATTGTCGTAACGTTAAAAAAATAGTTGCAATGTTAGTGGAAGCATGGAAACATGTCATCTGAATGATTTAGCGACTAGCTTCCATCCATTCTGAAAACTCATGGATAAGCAATCCTTTCTAGTACGGTGTAATGCAATTAAAAACTTTGTCTAAGGAGGAGCAAGATGAATTTGTTGATGTTATTTGTAATGGTTCATTTAAAACATTTTTCAAAGAATGTACACTTGATCACTTGAGGTCAAGGTATTTTCCGAGTATAATAAAATAGGTGAAAATACATTGAAACATCTAGTTCCATGTTGTAGCACATACTGTATCTCTGTGAACAAACATTTGCAATATTTTGTTTCCTGAAAAACAAACATAGAAATTGCCTCGATGTTGAACCTGATTTAAGGCTAAAATTAGCAAATATTGAACTAGATGTGGAAAGAATTGTCCCAAACAAGAAAAGGTGTGATTTTTTCCATGACATCTAGATTCAGGTATATACTCTATGTTCAATTTAATTGTTGTTAATATTGCTACCTACGTCTCAACTTCTAATTCTACGCAGGTAATAAAATTTAAAGTGGTGGGTCCTAGCATGCCTTAAACACAAAAAGGGCGTCCACAACTCTGAAGTTGGCTTATGGTGCATGCGGGCTTGCCGTCTGTATGCAACCATTTGGTTTGTTATGTCGGTCTAGTAACCGCTAATCAGGTGCGTTTTTGGCGTTAATTTCTAATTCCAAGAGTATTGGTACGCAAAAATAGAAGTGAATAGTGTTTCTTTGTATATGTGAAAGTATTAGTAGCAGTAGGATCTCTGTTCTATTTGCTCGTCTCATATACCTTCAAGGAAATAACTCTGCTGTCACCAGATGAATTAGAATTAGATTAATGGTGAAACTCCATAACTGAAGTCGAACCTGCAGTCTTCCAACTTGCATCACAGCGCTGAACCTCGATTGTAGTGCGTACCTCACATGAAATTATTTATCATAAATACTTTTTACTTCGTTATTTAACGACAATGCATCAACTACTAGGTCATTTAGCGTCGATGGGATTGGTGATAGATGGTATTAAGCGTGATGAAACCGAGGATTCGAAATAGATTACCTGACATTCTCCTTACGGTTCGAGAAAACCTCGGAAAAAACACAACCAGGTAATCAGCGCAACATGGACTCGAACCCACGCCCGAGCACAACTCCTGGATCAGCAGCCAAACGCGCTTCCGCCCGAGCCACGCCTGTGGCTTCACAAATAAATTTGCAAGTGGTCGATTAGAGTCCCTTCCTGAATCCGTAATAAATTGTCGCTATAGCTTCAAAGATAAAACTTAAAAAACCGACATGCATCCAACAGGCAATTAGAAAGCGAACATAGTTTGAAGAGTTGCTTTCGTTATCTTGCAAGATTCCGCCAGTGTAAACACGTCGAAAATGTCCCACGAGCTGAACTCTGCCGGTAGGAGCGGAGATGAATACAAATCTCTGGCAACGTGGATATTGACATTATTTGGCAGTTTTTATTTATTTGGTACTTTCCTCACTGCTGAGGTTTTCTTCGATTAAAAGAAAACAGATATAGTACACAATAATTTTCAAACACAGTACAAATTTTGAAAGTAACCTCTATTAAGATTGTTTTATATTCTTTCTGAAAAGTTCTCTGTCTGTTATACAGGGACATCATTTTATTTTTACTAACATTTTTAATATTAACCTGGCTATATCTTTGGATTAAGGTCTACAACCGGAAACACCGCTTGCTTCCCCTTCCAAGACTGGAGTTCGATGATACTGGCGTAAAATACAAATCACTCTACTAGGTATAGGAGGGAAGAAAAGTAGTTCATCCATTTACGTAAACTAGGAAGTATCGCGAATTTGAGTTTGATAATTTTCATTAGGTTTTTGTATAATCAAAATACTGTACTGTATTAACACTTAGTGTTTTACTCACGAATTGAGCTGTCCATGTGGACGTATTCATTATGCAGTGTATATTATACTGTCTACAGCACATTAGCGTACAATATAGAGAATGAAGTTAAATTGAAAAATAATCATAATATGGATATTTAAACACATTTTTGAAAATGGTGCCGTTCATTTCGGCACAGGCTTCAGTTCGTTTGTGCATTTTATCGCACTATAGACTATTGTACGTAATCCCAATTGCCAGTTTTGTCTTTCGTACTAGTAACTCATGTTGAAATAATTCTGTACCTACTCTATAAAAGAGTAGCTTACGTACTGTAAATTCAATCTTCACTTCTGCCCGATCCGAAAAGATAAAATTACTCAGACATGCTATCTACTGTCCGTCCAAGTGGTTTTTTTTTCGCAGGATCGTAGAAAGGGGGGGAATCACGTAACAATTAATTAACGAGGCCCGTCTATTTAAGTTATTTTAAACAGATGTACAATATTACGTAGACGTCCAATTCCTAACAGAAATTAATGTTTTTAGAAAAGAGCTAAGACAGCCCAGCTACTAGACTTTACAGAGGGGCGAACAGAAGCAGGTGGGGGAAACCTGGATGCGACGTAGGCAAACGGACGACAGTACCTGTGCGAAAATATGATTCGATATTGAAAACTCTTTCGTCACTGGAAAACGCGAACATATTTCTGGAACGTACTATACTCAGTAACTCAGTACTGCACACGCGTCCTCTGTTCTTTGTGGAGAACCATTGGAAGTTTACTAGTAGAGGGGGTGGGAGTGAAGTACATTAAAAAAGTCGGATACAATAAAAATTGAAGTAAAAATAAAATGATGTCCCTGTATATTCTTCCGTAAGCACATGTTTCTGTATACTTCGTTGCACCTTGTATATAGCAGTGGCCCTATAACTTATTGCACACATTAAGATAAGAAAAAGTTTTTTAAAAGAGTGTAGCCATATTGCGAACACGTGATATTTTTATTCTTGAAGTCGGTCAACATTGTGTACGTGTGGAAGATTCATACTTCCGGTGAATGAAATAGCGAAAAGCAAATTCAAGTTTCTCTTTCTAAAAATGAGTCTTTTCAGAAGTAAAAGGATGCACTAAATATCAATATTATTCTTCCATAAACCCTTCCTCTAAAAGCAGTGCATCATGGCCGGTAGTCCTGAAGAAGCCCAACTGTACGTATCATCCTAAACGTGCGTCATGTAAGATCTGCCAGAGAGCTGACTTACATTGCAAACAGTCATTATTATATTACGTGGAATTCAGCCTTGGTTAAAACAAGTTATGAATGATAAAACTGGTTCTTAATTGGTTATTTTACGACAGTTTAACAACTGCTATGGTTATCTAGCGTCCGAATGAGATGAAGGTAATAATGCCAGCGAAACGAGTCCAGAGTCCAAAGCTGAGGGTTATCCAGCATTTTCCCTCCACAAGTTGAGGGAAAACCCCGGAAAATACCTCAACCGGGTAACTTATCCCAACTAGGATTGAAAATCGGGACCGCTCTGATAAATGTTGAACAATAGCCAAGGAGATTATCTATCTCTTTTTAACCAACAACGTACTACTTGAATAATTTCAAGGGCGAAAATGTTCCGGGCCTGGGTATCGATCTCCTTATCTCTGATTGAACGTACCACCGCTCTACCGACTGAGCTACCCAGGAACTCCACCGACAAACAGTCTCAATTTTTCCACTTATATCCACACAACTCGAATGGGCTGACGAAACGCCAGAGACCCACATGGAGTGCACACAAACTGTGTGACATGGAATTGTTTTTCTGCTAACGTAGCTACAGTAACGTATATATTATGCAAGTCTAGTTTTCAGGTAAAGATCGCTGTGAAACAGACTTGAATAATTTTTCCCTTGCAATTATTCAAGTCTGCTTCACAGGAAGCATTATCTGAAAACTAGATTTGTAATAAAGTATTTGTAATTTTAAAACAGTTACCAGTAGTCAATATTTAATACACCACTTCGAGTTCACATAGGTCTTCCTGATGTTAATGTGTAGGATATTTAATAATTTAGAATGAAAATAGAAAAGGCAGATTATTCAACACACTATCATATTACAAGTATTGAAAATTGTGATCTGTCGCCTTTCTAGGTCGTGCAGTCATTCACCTTACGTCACAACATAAATAATACGTCCGGTAGGTCGTGCCACAGCACATGAAATTGAAATGCATATGATATCCTATACCTTTCACGTCAGACGTGAAACAACATTAAGCGGCAAAACATTGTCAATTTACTAGCCACAAATTTGTTAACTGAATGGAACTTAAGAATACTGCGTAGGAACTTATCTTTATTGCATTATTGATTTTATTATTTTCGGTGCAAGGAATATCTTTTTATTTATTTATTTACCTTCGTACTATCAATAAAAACATGTTTTTTTGTAATTATTTTAAGTGGCAGCCTTTGTATGTAAGCAGCCTACTCACGCCGTATTCTGAAGTATAGCTAATTGATTGCAATAATAGTAATATGCGTTACAAGAAAGGTATGTTGATGTTTTCATGTTCGAGGAAAAGATTGAAAAAGAAACGTAGTTGAGCTTTTTTAATTTCCGAGAACATGAAAACAAACATACCGCTCGTGTATCGTACATTATTTTGTGCGAAGATCGTTTATTACATACCTGAAAGACGAATTTCTAATTAGTTCCAATGAAATCTCCATCTTGGTTTCTGTTCAATGACGGCAACTTTTAAAAACGAAAATATCTATCTTCAACATTGTTGCTATAAAATGTTTTCTGTATTTACTATATTCCAGCAGGCCGTGATATACGTCTGTCTTTTTTTTCCCCAGTCTATAAATGCGAACTTAAAACAAACGGTAGGTTATGTAATGATTTATTTTTCATTTTAATATTTTAACAATATTATTTATATAACATATTGCAGTAATAACATCGGCATCTGGAATCTTGGTGATTTTTCACGGCTTCCTTAATGTTACTTGTATCAGGAATGCAATAAGTTTCGTGGAGTAGTAGACTTTACTTAATTTTTGCAATTATTTAAAAACAATAATTAACATTGCAATTTAGGTGAAATTGCATGGTAAGTTTCCAATTTATAATTATTACTATGTTAAACGTCTCTAAAATAACATATTAAAAGCCTAAAGCAGTAAAATCAGTATGTCACTTAAGCTGTAAGAAGAGGGAAATTGTTATGTGTGTTACGTTGGGAATACTGAATGTGGTATTTCACACTTACCGCGTATTGGTTCTGATGCGAAAGCAAGCAAATACGCACGATCTCGCACAAAACACTATTTTCGAACCCGTAATAATTTACATCACTATCTGAATCTTGATCTTACTTTTGTGCATGAAGTACAGTAATATTGAAAAATACGCGTTACATATAACGAAAGCAATGAGCAAACACAATATCACTCCAAAATCTCCCGCCTCCATCTGCGTTGCCAAACCTACCCATGCTCCGGCTTGTAACTGAAGAAGACTCTGGCCTGATACTTGCAATTTATTAAACATGGAGCATTGGACTGGTGAGCAACGAGGATTTGCTGTAAAATCTTATAATCCAAACAGACAATGCGTTTCGCCGCCACTTTCAACTCCGTCTCATATCCTGTGCCCGTACATTCACAGATGGTAACCGTTTGGAGGCTATCTCATCCTCAGGAATTATTGGGCCATATTTCTGTTGTGTATATCAATTCTCGATGCCCGTGCGTCCTACTTTAAACGGTTCAAACCTACCCGCGCAAACTAGAGTCGCTGCTTTCTCTCTCTCAGAAAGCAGGTTGGCTCGCTTTTTTTCCCCCTCTTGTAAGGGAAAGCAAAATCGCGCGGCGACGAGTCACGTTGGCAATAGAAATACCCCCAGGCACTGTGACGTCAATGGCGTCCCCAACCACCATTGTTCCGAGGGGTATAAATATACCGCATCTCCGCGACTTCAGACACCTCCCCCTCGCCCCGTTCCGTGATCACTTGATCAAATCTCAGTCCCCCTCGCGTATGTGGTACCCAAGAGGTTACGTCCAATTTCGGCTTCCCCTTCAAAATTTTCTAGAGCTCCTTCAGGGGAGCAGCGTAACCCGGAGTGAGACTAGTGGCCAACAGGCTTGGAGCTCACATATTTAGTTTTGTACAGCCCCCAACCCCTTGCAAGGACGCGTTTTGCGTAGGCCTACCTTTTAAATTTTCCTCCCAATTCTCCTTCGATTTTTCGAGGCCAGGCCACTCGTTCGCCAGATGGCAAAGAGGTAGTTCTAACGCGTCCTCCGTCACTGGCAGCAGTCTTCCAACCAGGCCTACGCTATGGTTGTCTTTTGTTCGACGTTACACACGGCCACCACTCAGGAACAGGAAGGCCTTGCGCCCTGTCTCCTGTATTCTTTCCTACACCAGCCGAATCTTCCTCACTTCTTACGTATTCTAAACTTATTTTATTCTAGTCTCGCTACAAGCCTCATCACCACCTCCAACCCGCACACTTCTCTCCCCTGATCACCCTTATCTCTCACCATCCTGACTTCGACTCCCAGCTCTTATCCCGGCTTAAACACAACCATCTCCTCAGCCCCCCTCTAGAGTCGGTAAGTTGCGAGTGCACTCTGTTGATCCGTCGATGATAGAGGTCACCTTTCCACGCTCTTGAAGTCGGTAAGTCACACAGCACGCTGTGTTGATCCTTCGAACTAGAAAACTAACCTTCTACCTCAGTCCATCTCTCTCGTTATCCTGCCCCCACAACCCACATGAGAGCAAGCCGATTTTCCCCAGGCACTCCCATTAACCCTACCTCCCTCACTCAACTCTTACTTTACTATCGTCTATCATAACTCTCCCCGCATCGAAGCCTCAGGACGAATTTCTAAATTATCAATTTCTATCACGACTCCACCCCGTTACCCCTACCATAGAACTAGGAGGGAACCACACTTATACTTTCTTTGTTAGCCTATTTCTGTAATAAACAAATGTTACTTAAAAAAACAGGCTTTTCTTTAAACTTCACCACAGTTTCTTATCATCACCCCACCCACCAACTGCAGCCATCTTGTCACGTCACTCCCCGTTTCCCCTCCCCACCTCGACAACACGTCGGAGAGCGAAACGACCAGGGAGTCCGGTGTACGACATTTCTTTGGGGTTGACAATGGTCGTGTGCAATTTTAATGCAACTCGTTATGTGGTAATTATTGAACAATTTTTTTATCAATTCAGAAGAAGAAATTTTCATGAACTTGGTCTAATTGAGACTAGTGCTGCTCATGATTAGGTTTTCTCCGGAGCGGTTGTTTGCGCGCTTTCAATCGGAGACCTCCGGTTACCTCCGATTGATGCCGCGCAGGTTGTATATGTGCTGCGGCGCAGACATACACTTTCCGCTGAGCATTCCTTTAATCGGATCAGGTAGTGATTCGAGTGCGCTGACGTCCGCGTATCTTTTAAAATAAGTCTGAAATTTTTTTTGTTTATTTTTTCTTTTTTATTTACCTCTCTCTCTCTCTCTCTCTCTCTCTCTCTCTCTCTTCAGCTCTTCTTTTTTTCTTGTTTTGCTTGAAGTACTACCAGAGCGTTTAGAATAGAAAGTGTGGTAACTCGGCAAGGATCTAATGGGACTTTTAAACCCCCTAGTGTCGCCGCGGCAACTGAGCGAAACATTGGCGTGGCGATCGTTCTAAGATTGCAGTTTTCCTCTTAATACTGTGGACAGAGCATGTAGAACTCGTTCTGCTATGGAATTAAGAAGATATTTCTTGTGGTGTTCGGGTGATTTTTATTGTGCCGTTTATGTGAGCGAGTAGTAATAAGCCTAATTGTTTTGTTCTTGATGTAAATCCAATTATAGATACTCTATAATCTGCAAGGAAGAGACTTTCTTTTATCCATCCATAGACTAGACTATTTTTCAGAAGTGGTGCAGAGCAATTCCACGAACACAGAAAACTGTATGCTCGTTCTTATATCTGTGATATCCATTTTTCTGCGGTTTTGATTGTGATTTTTTAAAATTATGATTTATTTAACGATGCTCGCAACTGCAGAGGTATATCAGCTTCGCCGGTGTGTCGGAATTTTGTCCCACAGGAGTTTTTTACATCCCATTAAATCTACTGACATGAGCCTTTCGCATTTAAACACATTTAAATGCCATCGATCTCCTCCGGGATCGAACCCGCAACCTCGAGCATAAGCCAGCGCTATATCAACTGCGCTACCGAGGGCGACTTTTTGATTGTAAGAGCCGATAAATTTATTATTGCCAGTAAAGAGGTAGGACTTCCACGCAAGAACTAGCGACCAAAACCGTATGCTATAACACATATTTTCCCAAACTTGCCTCGATATCTTAAAAAAAAGAAAAGAAGAGAAAATATCCAACGAAGAGGACATCAATCCCGTTCTCATAACAATGTATCCTTATCAAGTACCATCTGGCTATGACCAATTCCATTGACGCTAAATAATCCAGCAGTTGATGAAGCATCGTTAAATATCCGCGTAAAAAATAATTGGATGTGACACTCGAAAATCAGAAGAACACCTTAGCTGATCATGCGCCTTTATGCATTTATGCGTGCCATTACTCCACACCTGAATGCCCAAAATTATGTCTAGTTACATTGACCGTAATTCCTTCCAGTGAATGAACTCCAGACCAGCATTTCAGCTGTTTAGTGTGAGTTTTTCAAAATCGATACATTTTTAGAGTCATAAACTGTGATGTTCGAGGAAAGTGAAAATACAAAAAATTCAAAGTTGAATGAACGACCTTGCAGATACGCTGAACTCAAAGACTCCCTCGTCTGCCCTGTACAAAGGATTCTAGCATTACACGATTTTAGAAAATATATTACACGCAATTGACAATACAAAGAACACGTCTGCCTAAGAAAGAACCCTTGAATTATTTACAGTGACAACTCGGAGCACTAGCGAAATATATTAATTTTTGTGGGATAGCAGATTTAAATATATTCAGACAGAAAAGAATTAACTAGGATCCTCTAGAGCGATATTTTGGAATTAGAAAATGATTATCTTGTGATGATTACCATAGACTTTCTACATGTGAAGATTTTTCAATCTATGTGCCGGTTAAAAAATGTGCTGTATTAAAGTGTTAATTGTGAACTCCTAATTGAATCCAAGCACCTAGCTTCTACTTCATTAAATATGAATGTTTAATTATTAATTATTTTATTTTTAATAACAGCACTTTAGTCGTAATTAACGTAAAAGTTATTTCGGTAACAAAAGTACAGTATAATTCTACTTTAGATCTAGGCTAGAACTTAATCTGGTTCACAATTTTATTACAGTTGTTTATTACGTTTCCACATCATAAGAGATTTCTAATCGAGCATATGAGAAAGTAATAGACCTCATGGAAAAGTCGTTAATTTAATATTCTCCGATAAGTAGAGCAACTACTTTACAGTGCTACCAAATTGTTTTAATTTTACAAAACACAAAATAACCTAGGTATTTCAAAAGATCAAAGCTTACATTAGCATAGATATAATATCGAAGCTTAATTTATGAGTATAAGTTGCACGTAATATTTTTGTTCCCTGAATTACGTATAAACCAGATACAACTGCAACTAATGACTAAATAGTAGATAAAAACTATTGGTGAAGATAAAGTGTCTCCTTTATTATATTACATTCTTTCTTGTGTATATCATCATCATCATCATCATCATCATCAACCACAGGGGTTAGGCCTATTGGCCTGTTCCGTCTTCAAAGTTTATGTCGTCTATCCATCTTGTTCTTGGTCTACCAACATTTCTGTGTCCTCTTGGTTCATAGTTCAGTATTACTTTAGGTAACCGGTCGTCATTCATTCTTCTTATATGTTGGTACCAATTATGTTTTTGTTGTATTTTCTCAGTCAAATTAAACATATTTAGTTGTTCTCGTATATTTTTGTTCTTTTGATGATCTAAAGAGTGAGACCAGCAACACTTCGAAGGAATTTCATTTCGCTGTTCAATTTTCTTTTTAGTTGCTCGGTTTATAGACCAATTTTCTGAACCATAGGTTAATAGTGGGACACTAACGTTGTATAAAATTTTAGTTGTGTTGAACGTTGTGTTTTATTTTTAAGGTCCTTCGTATTGTTCCACACATCTGTTGAAATTTACTCATTTTATTTTTGACGTCTTGTTCTTTTACGTATGATATATTGCAGCCTAAATAGTTAAATGAGGAGTACTGTTCTATGATTTCACTTTAAAACTATTTTACATCTTCTGTGATCAACTCCTTCAAATGAATTAGAAATTTTAAGATTATATTTTTCCATTATTAATTGTAGTTGATAAGCTGCACCTGTAAGTCATCCTTTCTGCCATCAAGATCTGATCGTCAGCAAAAAATGGACTTCAATAATGTCGAAGATTTATGCCGATTTTATTCTGCCATTCTTCTGTGGCTTTATCTATGTATATATTGAATAATGTTGAGATAAAGGGCAGCCTTGTTTAACACCCTGATTTATATTATTGTATCACTCGTTTCGTTTCCTATTCTTACTGATATTCTTGTCTCGTATAAGCTTTTAACTGTTTTCACTAAATGTGATAACCTTCTTTGGACAGTATATTCCATAATTATGTTTCTTAAAACCTTGTCAAAGGCTTTTCTAATCATTGAACATTATGTAGCAGGGAGATGGAATTCTCTTCTTTTCTGGATTATTTGTTGCATCACAAACTTGGGACAAGACCGTCCTTTCCTAAATCACATTGTATTTCGTCTAATTTTGTTTCACTAATGGTGTTCAAACTAAGAATTATTTTAGCGTAGAGTTTGTAAGTGGAGTTCAATAGACTAATGCCTCGATAATTGTTGGGATTTCCGCGGTCACCTTTATATATTGGTATTACTATTGCTTTTGTCCATTCTTCTGGTATTTTATATGTTATCCAACAGATGTTTAATATATTCAGTAAGCGTTGTTTTATTCCCACTGGGGCATATTTCAAAAGTTCTATGTTCAGATCGTCGCTACCTGAGATTTATTATTAGACCAAACAAATTTGTTCCATTTCTTCATATTCTATAAGATCAATATCACTTACAGGTACAGAAGTATCTTTGTCGACATGTAAATTTTCCTCATAATGTTGAGTTGTCATAATCGTAAAATACCGAAGCCAATCTTCGTATAAAAACTACAATTTCATGTCAATGCGTACTTTATAATGCCATAAAAATTTTCAGTTTTGCAATGCTGTACTTTTTTTTGCGTATTTCTGGCTTGGCACAATGTTCCATTTTTCGGTTAATTATTATATTTACTATTCAGGGTTGTGTTATATAACTCACAATTTGTTAATATAGTAATATTACATTTTAAAGAAGTAAAATATTGTAACTAAGTACTTTACAATACATTCTTATCTAATGGGTTATTTTTTAAAAACCTTTTTCATTCACTTGAATAGCGATCTTGAAACTGGGCACTGAAAATAGGGCTAGCGCCACTCGGCTACGATCCACTGAACTAGAGGAAGTAACGTCTTCTCCCGCTCTGGCAGTAGTAAAAGAGTATTGGTGAAAATATAATGTCCCATTTGATATATTATATTATACTTTCTTGTACATCGAAAACTATAATTTTGTGTCAAAATGTACTTACAACAACACAAAAATGTTCAGTATTGCAGGCTGTACTTTTTTGCGTTCTTCTCTCTGAAGCGACAGAATGATCCAGTTTACTGTTGATTATTATACTTTTTACGGATTCAGGAGTGAATGATATAACTCAAGAGTAGTTAATGTAGTAGTATTACATTTTTAAATAAGTAAAATGTTGTGATAAACTATAATATACTTTTATCTAGTGGGTATTTTAAAACATCTGCATTGACTCGAATAGCGCCCTGAAACTGAGAACAGAAAGCAGAGCAAGCGCCGCTCTGCGACGAACCGCTGGACTAGTAGAAGTATCGTCACTTCCTCTCTACCCGCTCTGGTACATAACTACGTTAGCTGACATTTTTTTTTTTTTCTAGTTTTGAAATTCATAGCATATGTGAAAAGCGAATTACTTTTATGTCATTGATCAAATTAATAACATTAAAATTAACTGAAAACTAACACAGAAGTAAAGCTTTTCAGTATCTAATGTAAACATTTATAATTTTCCTGGAAATACTCGTTTATTCACAAACAGTTTTTGTCAATTATTATTCTAATCGGTTTAGTTTAACGTAAAAATATAAAGAGAGCTTCAGAATGGAACAAAAGAAACGTGTGGTATCAGTGGGTTAAAGTATACAGTCCAAACTAATTTATTCAGATTCTTCACGAGACAGGATTGTGATCATTGTGTTAAAGGGTGTCAGTATTTGAACTTCCTCTTCTAAAACTCGTCACTCTTCCTCTGTAATAAAAAATATGAGCGGATATCAACTTAAGGATAATTGTAATTATATCATTACCACACGTTTCTTTAGTTTCAGAATGAAACTTAATATTTTAATCTAACAACTCAAGTTGCCATATAAGTTACGTTTTATAGAAATTTCAAGACTTTTTTTCTATACTGTGGGCCTCTGGTACAATAGTACTAAAGCAGTTACAAAATCGTATAAAAAGTTTTGCGTAATTTTAAAACTACGAAAACGATGATATCACTAATTAACCGTCAATGTGTATCTGAATGGTAATACGTGGTTTTTTTATTGGGTTATTTTACGACGCTGTATCAACATCTAGGTTATTTCGCGTCTGAATGATATGAAGGTGATAATGCCGGTGAAATGAGTCCGGGGTCCAGCACCGAAAGTTACCCAGTAAGGTAATACGCGTAATTTATTTTTGACAGCAAGTACGAGTACCACAACCGCGGCTCTTAATGTTAGCCTAAACACTTACATACCTACATTTTAAAATTTATACATACTCAGAGAATCTATCTAACGTGGTCCACGCCATAGAGATTTCCAAATACGGACTTGTTAGCGTCCTAGGAATGTTTGGCTTTTCTGGCAACACAATCACCAACTCGTATTTCATTTCAAGTAAGCGGCTCATCATTGAAGTTTGGAGTTTCATCTCGAAACAATTTGCTGGATCAATCTCAGAGGGTCCTTTTTCTTCTGCTTTTCAGTTTTTCATTCGCAATGTTACTCTGTCTGCACACAAAACCACGAAATTATTTACTAGAACTTTATATATAAATCAAAGTAAACACGCTTTTTTATAAGAGTTCAAAAGTGTTTTGAACAGTTAAATTTACTTACTTTCTTCAAGTTCGCGATTGTGCGATCGCTTCAAATGGTCTAACAAATTCGAAGTACCACCACCCTTAGAGTAAATTCGCCCACAAAGTTCACAGCGTGCGACTTTATTATTATCTTCAACTAAATTAAAGAATTTCCATGCGACGGATATCCGAGTTGGTGCCATTTTATTCCACTCACAACTACCGTCAGTCCGTACGCGCCGGTCGTCCTGAGCTCTACGTCCTCCAACTTCGCTTCGCTCCGAACCACCGCATCCCTCCGTATGTCCCCTGTTCCACCTACGATAGTACCGGAGATCACCGGTGGAGAGCTTTATTCGTAATCCCCGATACCTCCGCGGTAGGAGTCACTCCGATGAGCAGCACTGATTGAGGCTCGTTCAGACATCCCTATATAATTATTGCACATTTAATTCGTACTTCAGCAACTACTTTTTCTTCGTTTTTAACTTCATCAATAGAGTGTAGTCTTTATTAGTTAGGTAATTGTGATTTTATTGTAATTGTACATTTAATTTTAATTTTAAAATTGTATTCTTCGCATTGTGGTTGTAATGCCCTATATAGTGGAAGAGAAGGCCTGATGGACTTCTCCATCAGGTTAAATATATAAATATTACTCCTAAAACTGTAATTCCAAATGCTAAATTTTCAGTTGTAAATGCTAAAACCCAGCAACCCTACTAATAAGGAAGCCAAACGCCCAACGAATCCCTTGTAAAGATCTTACGACACGCCAAGCCTTGCAATCAGAGAGCAGGACATGCGAGAATTAACTTCAGTCCACCTCTCAGCGCTGTGAGATGTTTTTGGCAAGGACAGTAGCGTGGGGCGCACTACCCCATCCCAGTGCGCTGCGCGGGTCTATTGATCACGTCGGGCAGGTCACGCAGGGCTGGGTCCTCACAATGATGGTGCCATCACGCACACCATGACTTGCCGTGGTAAACACCTGCGTGTGAAGGACGTGTGTGTCTGCCTTGACAGAGCTGGATGTGAACCCAGGCACTGCAGGCTGACTTCACAAAGAGGTAAGTGGCTGAAGTATATGTTACACGTCTGACTTCAACTGCACTTCAAACGAGCCAATCATACCAATTATAAAGTCACACTGTTATCATGCAACTAATATTGATTTAGCAAACATTCAATTTCTCAGCATCCCTGGAGAGGGCATTGTGCAGCGATTTCTACTTAGCTATATGACGTCTTTCCTTCCTATTGGCTAGGCACCATTGCATTTATCTGACAAGTATAAACGTGACTTTATTATTATTATTATTATTATTATTATTATTATTATTATTATTATTATTATTATTATTATTAGAAAGGCTCTGATAAATCCAAAGAGATTGCATATAAATCATTAGTACGTCCAGTAATGGAATATGGTGCTGCATGTTGGGATCCTTACAGATTAGAACATATTAAGACACTGGAAAAGATTCAAAAACGGGCTCTTAAGTGTTGTCGGAAAATTGACCATTAAAATGGGACACACTCACGGACAGGAGAACGCGAATTCGATTATGCGCAATGTTCAAAACATACAAAGGTGAGCCTGCCTGGAGAGAAATAAAAATAGGTTGCAGCCGCAAATTACTCTTCAAGGAACGACCACTCATATAAATTGAGGGAAAGAAGACAGAGGACGGACACTGGAAAGTTTTCTTTTCTCAATCGTACTATCAGGGACTGGAATGCTTTACCTGCAGACTTACTAAAGGCTTTACCAACAACCAAAAATGTATTTAAAAATAGGCTTAAGGACTTTACTAGTAACTAAACGGGTGTAATTTATATCTTCTTATTTGAAGTGTTCTATCAGTGAGGAAGTGTGTAGTGTCAGTGAAGTCTATTGTGTAATTGAAGTGTGTTGGTGTCAGTGAAGTAGCTGTGCAAAGTATTTGAACAGTGAAATGGTTAGAAGTGATAGTGAAATCAGGTAGAATCAGTGCAGTGAGTGAGTTGACAGCGAAATGAGAGTAGTGTTGAAAGGTACTTGTGCAGGTATGAACCTGTCACAGTCGTGGGTCTTAGTTCGAACTTAGGGTTAAATACAAATTACATTTACTTTAAATGTTATTTTAAGTGACCATGCTTCATTTAATTTAGAATGCTTTTATTATTATTATTATTATTATTATTATTATTATTATTATTATTATTATTAATTATTGCTTTCATTAGTTGTGTTTATTATTAATTATCATTATTGAGTGTAATTAGTTGAGTGTAACCCATTTGCAGTGTGAATAAATAGACATAAATATATTATTATTATTATTATTATTATTATTATTATTATTATTATTATTATTATTATTATCACAGGCTTGCAATGTGCAAACATCATTTTGTGCCCAATTTTTTCTTCTCCACTTTTCCCTATTCTCCCAGTTCTTTCTGTTGCATTTCTTCACTACCGGTAATTTCCTTCATCTTCCTATATGGCCCATTACAGTATCTGTTCCGGTAGTCCGTCATCCTCCGAACACGGCCATACGAATTTCATCGTTTACTGTGAATATACATGCAGTACTTAATTATATAATTCAGCCAGCCTTCATGTAGTTTCCTTATTTCATATTTTATCTATAGTAATGACACGATCTCAGACCTCGAGTGACATTTATTAGGACTATTTCGTGAATAAAATAAAAATGTAAATAATATATCCCTTAAATTTCGCTCACGAAATGTTACTAATTGTATATTTATGAATACGTAACCTATTCAGATATTGTGAAGTCGAAATAGATGAATATCGATTACTGCAATAAATAAATTGAATGTTATTCAGTAATGCTAACTGAGAATAGCGAAATACAGTATGTAATGTATGTATGTATGTATGTATGTATGTATGTATGTATGTATGTATGTATGTATGTATGTATGTATGTATGTATGTATGTATGTATGTATGTATGTATGTGTGTGTATGTATGTATGTGTGTGTATGTATGTATGTATGTATGTATGTATGTATGTATTCACACTGCAATGGGTATATACCCGGTGGCAGTGGTAACTAATTACACTCAATAATGACAATAATAAACTTATTAATTAAAAATACAATTAATACTAATACTAATAATTAATACTAACAATAATGAATAATAATAATAATAATAATAATAACAACAACAACAACAACAACAACAGGGAATATACTAAATTAAATGAAACGATCACTTAAAATAACATTTGAAACAAATCTAATTTGTATCTTAAAACTAAGACCGAACTAAAACCCACGAGTATGATATGTTCATATCTGCACAAGTACCTTTCAACATTACACTCATTTCGCTGTCAACTCACTCACTGCACTGGAACTACGACACATTTCACTGATTCTATCCTGATTTCACTACCACTTCAAAAACATTTCACTGTTCAAATACTCTGCACTGCCACTATAAACTATAAAGCTTCACTGACAGGAACACGATTCACTGACACGACATACTTCTTCACTGACACAACACACTTCACTGACACGACATACTTCTTCACTGACACAGCACACTTCACTGACAAACACACTTCACTGACACGACATACTTCTTCACTGACACAACACACTTCACTGACACGACATACTTCTTCACTGACACAACACACTTCACTGACACGACATACTTCTTCACTGACACAACACACTTCACTGACACGACATACTTCTTCACTGACACAACACACTTCACTGACACGACATACTTCTTCACTGACACAACACACTTCACTGACACGACATACTTCTTCACTGACACAACACACTTCACTGACACGACATACTTCTTCACTGACACAACACACTTCACTGACACGACATACTTTTCACTGACACAACACACTTCACTGACACGACATACTTCTTCACTGACACAACACACTTCACTGACACGACATACTTCTTCACTGACACAACACACTTCACTGACACGACATACTTCTTCACTGACACAACACACTTCACTGACACGACATACTTCTTCACTGACACAACACACTTCACTGACACGACATACTTCTTCACTGACACAACACACTTCACTGACACGACATACTTCTTCACTGACACAACACACTTCACTGACACGACATACTTCTTCACTGACACAACACACTTCACTGACACAACATAATTCTTCACTGATACAACACTTCAATAACACCATATCATTTACACCCTTTAAATACTGTGTATAATTATCGTCTATTAGTAAGGTCCTTAAGCCTGTTTTTAAATTCATTTTTGGTTGTTGGTAAAGCCTTTAGTAAGTCTGCAGGTAAAGCATTCCAGTCCCTGATAGATACAGTTTTAAAAATGTTAATTACACGTACTGCGCTTTTCTCTTGTTATTGTAACAGAAATACGTTTTCATTATCTGCTGAAATCATAATTTAACTTCAACATTTATAGTGTAATTACAAATAACCGAATTAATACATTAATTAAATGAAAAAATGTTATGAAGGAGTGTCACTTCCTTTAGATACAATGGACATGGAATTAGAAGATGAAGATGTAGATGTGGAAGTAGGATTTCCCACTTTATTTAGTATAATGGATTCGTGCAAGGCTTCTAAACTTCTCACAGGTTGCATTATTATCGAGCTTGTTGGCGAGGGATCGACGGGGAAAGGAGAGCGATTGTGACGTCACAAGATAGCCGAGCGCGCCAAAGCTCCAATGCTTCAAAGCAGTATCTCGTGTTTTTTCTTGTTTATGTTGTTTTGAATGCATTTTGCCAGGTCAAAGGTGTGCTGCTGCGGTATGCAACGATTCTAACGATAAAAATAAAGAGTTATCTTTCTTTACCATTCCTAAAGATTTAGAAATCAGAAAAAAAGTGGGTAATTGCGTGCAAAAGACAGGATAAATTCAAGCAGATTATGCTCTGATCATTTTGAAGATGATTTTGTTCCTGATTTTCGAGCAGCTTTAATGAAAATAAAGCCGAAACGACTGACAATGTTAAAGCCTACAGGTAAGTTTAAATAAATCACGTAGGCCTATATAAGTAGCCTATGTTAATACTAGCTTTGTATAATTAGATCAGGTTCATCTATGTTAACCTACAAATTTTTTCTTTCTTTTGTAATCATGCTACTTATATAAAAAATACTAACTACTAATACTAACAGTTGCATACCAAAGGAGTGGAGGGTTAACGACTGATACCAGTGATGTTTTTTCACTATAATTCTCATTATATTGATTTTATATTAACGATTTATGACATTTTGTCATTATGGCATAATCAGTGGGTTAATCATAATAGCCTCCAGTGACAATTCATTGTTGAGTTATAATAATTTTTGTAAATGAACGTGTTGTTGACATTTCATTACCGGTTCATGCCCCTTTTTCCAAACTTTAGAATGAGATGTTAAAATCAATCAATGTTAGATTTTTTATAAACATCCATTTAAAATAAGAACACCACCATCTTGTCCCTCTTTAAATTTTAGTACATTATTGTATCTTTTGAAGGTTTAACCATGCCAACACCAGCATGCCTAAGTACTTTCAACAATACTGAAAAATTCTACAATGAGTTTCATGGCAAGAACACGATTAAAAAGGGGCGGAATATTATAAAAAGAACCAAAGAATATGTGGCAATGTTCGTACATAACGTTCCACGTGAAATTTTATTGTTGATTGTACGGTCAAAACTAGGTTCTTTATACGACTCTAGTATGTGAACACAAGACTGGAAACTTAGCAGACGAAAACGGACGTCAGACACTGAAAGCAGAGGAATTGTTAAGAAATACAGAAAAATAATGCAGTGACAAGTACAGCTTTTATATACACGGTATAAACATTTTCAACGTATTTATTTTATTCCATGATAAGTACACACTTGGTTTATATTCCTTGTAATGTTTTTATTTGAGGCGATTATGTTTATAACGTACGCTTATCATTGAAAATAAAGGACCAATCAGCATGGACTCTTCACCCGCCATCAGCCAACTAGCTATTTGATTGGCTATTGAAAAACGAGATAACCTGTTGAGAGTATACACGCCTTGGGATTCGTGCTCATCGATTTACGAAACAGTTGGCGACACTGAGTAAAGGAAAGAACGACCATGAGATAAACTGACAGTAATAAATCGAGCTGCAGAAATTATCGCGATGTATGACTGTGATCCTAGATCATATATGTAACAGATAACTCCTCGCTACGTTAAACTCGGCAGCACTTTGAAGAGAACAACCGCCAGGATCGCCACCCGTCCGCCGTAAACGAACACGAGATGGCAGCACAGTCGCTAATGCAATTCAAATGGGAATTATGACGTGACTCCTTATGTAACAACTAGATGGCAGCGTAGTAAACCTGACAAATGTTGTTATCTCAAAGCTTATAAGCCCGACATATCTGTTACATATATGATCTAGGCTGTGATAGGTTGGAATTCAAAATTTCATTACACTTCATTGGCCGAAAATGGAATGACGTCATATAAACGAAACAGTCCAATTATGAACATCGTGCAGGAAGTTCATTTTATTAACGATTTATACATATATACATACCCCATAAGATTACATATTTTTAGTTTCTTACAATGATTCAACTTCCTTTCGCTATCATTCTTTAAATTTTTGTTTCAAGCAGAGCATCATTTGTCATTTTTATTTTTAAGTATTTGAATAATTCTTATCTTTTAGTCAATTCTTCAGTTTCATCTTACATTAAATCATCCACTTCTTCATTACCAATTGCCATATAATTGTTTATTTTTTTGTCCCCAGTTAATGTACTTCGTTGCAATTTCCCCCGTCATTTGTCAAGCCGTCGTGATCGTGGGCATTCCTCTTCCAATTTCTGTGGTGCTGGGGGCAACATGGGGTAGCTGCCACTGCAGTTCTCTTCGTTTCAGGATTACCCGAAATCCATCAGATTCAGTGCGAAACCAACTAAGTTGGTAACACTGTACACGAGTTGCGACATAACAGAATTCTGATAGAATGGAACCTCTTAAATCTGGTCGTTTATTTTCCGTCATCAATTTTTCCAAACTCGACACTTAGTTACATGGCAGCCGTCGAAAACGCCCAGTTCATCACAATCCTTAGTCACGTTTTAAAAAAATAAAATTTACAAAATTCCGGGTTGTGGGTGAAATTTCTATTTGCTACAATTTTTAAGGTAGAGATTTCATATATCGGACACTTCATTCCCTTCTTGTAGTGTAAACATTGTAGTATATATGTTTCATTATGATAAGATGATCAGTTTTTTAGTTATTCAAATTAAAAATGAATATTTACAAAATCTCTCCCTTACAGAATTTAAGTTTCAGGCATGACTCTTTTTATTAGCCTACAACTCTGAAATGGTTAGAAAATAATGAAATATCCAGAATTTTAAATTTACTTCTACAGGGACATCATTTTATTTTTACTAAGATTTTTAATATTAACTTGCCTATACCTCTGAATCAACGCCGTTTGCTACCCCCTTCCACGACTGGAGTTCGATGATACTGGCGTGATATACAAACAAATCATTCACTAGGTATAGGAGGGAAGAAAAGTAGTTCATCCATTTACGTAAACTAGAAATATCGCGCTTTTTTGAGTTTGATCATTTTCATTAGGTTTTTGTTTAACAAAAATACAGTACAGTATTAACAATGAGTGTTTTTACTCACGAACTGAGCTGTCCATGTGGACGTATTCATTATGCAGTGTATATTATACTGTCTACAGCACATTAGCGTACAATATAGAGAATGAAGTTAAATTGAACAATAATCATAATATGGATATTTAAACACATTTTTGAAAATGGTGGCCGTTCATTTCGATACAGGCTTCAGTACTAATGTGCATATTATCGTACTCTAGACTATTGTACGTAATTCCAATTACCAGTTTTTGTTCTTCGTACTAGTAACTCATGTTGAAATAATTCTATAGCCTACCTACTCTCAGAGTACTTACGTACTGTAAATTCAATCCTCACTTCTGCCCGATCCGAAAAGATAAAATTACTCAGACATGCTATCTACTGTTCGTCCAAGTGGTTATGTCGTAGGTCGTAGAAAGGGGGGAAATCACGTGACAGTTAATTACTTAACGAGGCCCTTTACTTAAGTTATTTTAAACAGTCGTATAATATTACGTAGACGTCCAATTCCAAAAGAAATTAATGTTCTCAGAAAAATAGGTAAGACAGCCCAGCCACTAGCTGGCGAATAAAAGCTGGTGGGGGAAACCGGGATACTACGTAGGCAAATGGACGACAGTACCTGTGAGAAAATGATTCAATATTGAAAGCTCTTTTCGTCACTGGAAAACGCGAACATATTTTTGGAACGTACTGTTTATTATGACCGTAAGGCTACTATGACTGTATATGCGGTCTTGGATCTGTGTGAGGACGGTTGAACTTCATTAGTAGAAGAGGTGGGAGTGAAGTACATTCAAAACTCAGGTACAATAAAATTGAAGTAAAAATAAATGATATCCCTGTATAAAATACATGGAGATTTTTTTTTTTAATGTTTTTTGCAAATTTAAATTTTTATTGTCGACTAACTAAATTTCCTTTCTTTTTTAATTTCGAAAGTATTTAGTTCATAAAAAAAAGACTATTATATTCTATTAACTACAATAGGCCTGTATATAACATGCAATAAAGATTTCATATTCCTAGCACCAACATCGTAAGATTTTTTTTTACACTTAGAACGTGACGAAATGTGCTGAGAAAAGTGTAAGAATACAGTTTGTAACGTCTGCATGGAATTTAAATTCGACTAGTCAACGACGGCCTATCAACTGTGGAAGTTATCTAGCGTCTGAGTGATATGCCAGCGAAATGAGTCCGGGGTCCAGCGGTGAAATTTACTCCAGCATTTGCTCTTATGGATTGAGGAAAAATCCCGAAAACTTGAACCAGGTAACTTGTTCCGACCAGGATTTGAACCCGGATCCGCTCGTTTCACGATCAGAATATAACTTGTAGAGTTACTGCAAAGCGGTGGACTTAATATAATTGGAAATCATATTATGTTCTTTACTCTGAGAAGATGTCTAAGAACCAATATTGTAAACTATGCAAGTTACTAACAAGGGAAAGGTTTCGGCTCGAACAGGAATTTCGTATCCAAAATTTGTTTACAGGTCCATCTTTACATCTCTGTAAAGCTCCCAAAAGCATTCGTTTGTGTAATGTGTGGTTTGTCTGTTAGAGCACTGCACAAGTTAGGGGTGGGGAGGGGATGGGACACCTTACCTGTACGCCTAGCCTAGCCTAGAAGCTAGTGCGACTGGTAAAATGTCTAGAGCCCATTTAAGAACATTTTTCTCCAACGTTGTCTGAAAATATTGCAGCTAATCAAAAATGTACACTGTTGTGTGAGTCATTGAATGCGCACAAGACACAACCTTAATAAATGAATCGTTCCAAGGCTAGACACGGGAATGTATGATCATTCCACCTAAAAAACTAAATATATCCAGCCTCTGAATATCTATTTCTTTTAGACAATACAAAATATATGCTCGTAGGATAAATAGATTGCATAAGGACCCTAAGCTGAGAATCCAGAACTTAACTTGGGAAATCGAGTGTTTATAATGAAAATGCACTCTGTTATTCATAACCAGTTGTCTGCTCCAGTGTACCGCCCTATGCTTCAGTATTCCTGGCAGTCAGTTGGTTACGTGAATCCTGAACAAGTCTCGGACTTCAAAATGTAATTCAGGTGGCATTTGATTTTTCAGCACTGGAGTGTGGTTCAGAAGATTGTTCAGGTGTTGCTTCTGTGTTGTGCTTATTGCTCTGCTCCATGCTGTTCCAGGCATTTTATAGAGAATCCTCATGTACATTTTTATAAAAATGTATTAACCAATACCAACCAAACGGAGAGTTACACAAATGAATGCTTTTACGGTCTTCATCACCATTGTGAGGTAAGCGTCTGTACAACTTTTAACCAAAAATTCCTGTTCGAGCCGAAACCCTTCCCTTTGTAAGAGACTGTTTTTGTTGTAGTGAATTTAGAAATGCGATAGGATTGTATATTTTATGCGGCATCATCCATTGCTTTCTGGACTATGTGGGATGGTAGAACAACAGACAGGGCGACTAGAAGAAGGAAACGAAGTGGATATCGAACCCAAACAAAAATTGTCACTAATGATTAACGTTGTCCCAATTCGAAAGTTGTCCTCGGACTTCACTTGCTCTTGTTGTGTTTCAGATGCGTCACACAAGATACCGAAGTCACAGAACGCGATGGATCTTCTTCC